>JAJMGI010000032.1:0-173012 GCA_030568615.1 Suhomyces bokatorum | reverse complement strand
CCCCCGGGGGCGGGTCCCCCAACAGCAGCCCCCCCCCGCCCCCACGCTACCCCCCCCACGCCCCCCATCCACACACTCTCACTCGCCCTTCTGTCTCTCTCTTTCTCTCTCTCTCTCTCTCTCTCTCTCTCTCTCTCTCTCTCTCTCTCACCTCTCAATGTGGCACTGGTTGAACCTTCCGTTTTGGAATAGGGGAACACCCTTATGACCAGGATAGGGCTCAATCTCGGCCCTGCCCGTTTCGGCAGCAGATCACCTCCCGATGAGGCATAACGCCGATGGAGGCGCACAGCCACGCCCCGCGAAGCTGGCAGGTGCATGGGGCATACACGTCGGATCGGCGAGGATATGCTCTTTGTGTTTATCCGATCCTCGAGCCACGCGTGCATCAATCGATCATGTGCAGACTCCCGCGCATCCGACCGGTGCACGTAGGGCCTAGGGCCTCGTTTTCACCCGGGGTGTCCGACCGCCAGGGTGCGTGGGGGCGGGGGAGGGGCTGGGGGGAAGCAGAGCGGGGAGGCCCAGAAGAACAGACAGAGAAAGGAGCACGGTCTCCAATGAGAGCACGTCTGCAGTGAGTCCTGACGCCATGCCAGGGCCTGGGGCCTGGCATCTGTGTGGGCACGGCTATATGCAGCCTGCACATCTTGGATGACAAAATAGGATCGGCGCACAGAGCGTGCGCAGCCAGGGCCTGCATGCGGCGCAGGTCCTCCTGCACGCAGCGTGGCCTTGGCGCGGAGTGCAGCGCTTACGTAAGCGCCGTTCCCGGGCCTCCCCTCCTCTCCCGTCCTTGTTTGTCTCTCGGCCACCGCGAACCCTGGCCCTGGTGGCGGTCCCGGATGACGGTGTTTGCGCCCCACCTCCAGCGAAAGGAGCCTCGCCGTGGGGTTGCCGTGCGGCACCAGCCGTATGGAATTGCGCCGCGTGCATGAAGCTCCGGGTCAACACGACGCATTATCCATGCATTACAAATGCATAGTCTGGGGCGAGAAAATACCTCATGGAGGCGGGCCGTGTTAGTAAGCGAGTAAAGGGGTGCAGCAGATCATGTGGCGCCGGCCACGTGATCGGAAGATGTAGGAAGGACGCAGTGTGCATGTCTCAAGTGGTATGGAGTATTGAAGTATGGATGATCGGTATGGAATGATCTGTTGCATTCTCCAGAAGACGCAATGCATGTCTCGACTGATCTGAAGGGAATGGAATGATCGGTCGTATTCGATGAAGCATAATGAGATATTATGATATCGTCACTACTGGATATGTGTACCTGGCACGTGATCACAGAGACCACTATGGCCATTTCTTACGGGACATGATTAGATCTAGCATGGGACTGATCTCCATACATTCTGTCATGATGAGAAATCATTATATTGCCATTAGCTAGATATGAGGTTTCAGATGATCACGGGCTAGCCATGTCATCACAGAGACATTGGCAATGTCTCACTATGGCCATGTCTCAATTTTGGACTGGTCTCTATATGATTTTGTCAAGAGACACAATGAATTCTGCAGATTACGAGTCGTCACAGCTAGATACGATGTCAGATGGACCATTTGGCCTAGCCACGTGATTATCACCTGGCAATAATCCCAGGACTAAAGGATGGGACATTCTCCAGAGACGTTGGCCACGTGATCATCAGACCATGATCCGAGACACTTTCTGATCTCAGCATCTCATACATTCTGCAGACGTCACTATCATCACTATCATCACTAAATCATTAACCATACTTGACGTGGGATCAATTGGGCGAGCTACGTGATTCGACCAGATAGTGATCTAAGAGACTAGTGATAATCTTGAACGATTCAACACAATCTAATTACGTGATTTCACTGCATACATAATGGAGAATCATTAGTCAGCTAATTAACTAGAATTTTAATCGCTGCAGACTGGTCAACTACCCGAATATGTCCATAATCAATTGATCATAATAATTGAAGAATACTAATTGGATCATTGATTCTCGATTAATGTCTAGAACATTACAGTAAATTAGGTTCAAGGACTGTAAAATAGGAATATTGGCAATCTTAGACTTCAATGGTTAGTATGGAAAATGATCTCAATAGCTAATATGGCTTCTCAAGAGTCAAGTATGGAAAATGATTGCAATAGCTAGTATGGCTTCTCAATATTCTAATTATTGGAAATGATCTCAAGGGTCTCATTGACATGATCTAAGAAACTAGTATGTCAGTTATCGTCAACATATGACAATTGTCAAGAATTCTCATGCACTGCACATCAAACATTGTATTTGTCATCACCTGCTTGTATATTCATTACTCTTCATGAACATCATCTGCTGGCTGAACACATGACTATTGTCACATGATCCATTCACAGATATTTCACCAGTTCCATGCTCTCGTTAACTACTTGCTTCATATTAAAACGTGAATTGTCATGTGACTTCACTTTTCGACATAGTACATTAAATAACTAGGCCTTTCTGGACCGGACCTTGCCAGCCTCCTCCACGCCAGTAGAAGTGGCACTGGCTGGGGCAGCAGCGCCAGCAGCAGCAGCAGGCTTCTTGCCCGACTTCTTGTACACCTTGATGTAGAAAGAAATGAACAACAACAAGTAACTGGTCAAGATCAAGTAACCGTAAGCAGCAGCCAACTCGGAGCCGTGGCAGTCGCCCACATGGGGCAACCACTTGAAGTAGGCAAACGCGTAGTGGGTGTAGGTGGCGAAGTACACAAACACCAAGTCAATCAAAAACTGGATGATCTGGAAGCGGGTGACCCATTCCTTCCACCACACCCTGATGCCACGGGCACTCAAGAAGTAGTACCAGTACATCACCACGTGCACGGCCAAGTTGAGGGTGATGGGCACCCACTCGACCGAGGTGTGGCCGGTGAGCTGCGTGTAGCACAAGAGCGCGGTGGCGCCGTGGTGGTAGGTGTGCAAGAACATCAACTTCTTCTTCTTCAACACCAAGAACACCGTGTCGATCAACTCCAAGTACTTGGTCAAGTAGTTGAGGTAGTACAACGTGACCAAGCGGGGCGCAAACGAGTTGCGGTGGCACACGGCGTAGAACAACCCGTGGTGGTACAAGATGGGCACCAACTGCTCGATACACAACACCAACAACACCAACGAAATCACCGTCAAAACCACGTTGTGCAATTGGAACAAGAAGTTCAACTTGAGCGCAGGCACCTTCAACTTGGCCAACAATGCTCTGCCGCCGAAAATCACGATGTAGTAGCCGATGATGATGGAAATGGCGTGCCATCCGTTGGCCAAGAAGGTTTGGTGGTGGATGAACTCGAAGTCTTCGGCGGGGTAGCCGACGGCCTTTTCAAAGGCCGCGCTAAAAAGCGGCCACAAGTGGACTCCGAAAGGGTGTTCTATGGAGGGGACTTCCAAGGTCAACATGGTGGATGGGAAGAAATGGGCGTCGAGGGGTTTATATGGACGCAGTTCGGTGCGCGCACGACCGCAACTTTTGCAGCACTTTTGCAACAATTGGCCGGGCCCTGGCGTCCCCGCCTTTGCTGCAGGCGTGACGGCGGGGCAGTGGAGTGGCCCCGGTGTCTGCATGGCCTCCCTGGCCGCTGCCTGCCCCGCCATGCCGACAGCGGGGGCCTGGCTGCCCCCGGTTCTGCCCCCGGTGGTTCCTCGGCCAGACGCGTATGAAATTTGCTGACGCCTGTATGCAGGCCCATCTCGTATACGGCGATGATTATGAGTCGTTATTGTTTGTTTGAGTCGGGCTACGAGTCTTCCGGGACGGTAGTTGAGATGGTCTTACTCTAGACACTCAATTCTGACGTATTTGGCATTTTAAAAATGGCCGGATTTGGACCACTTTTACTGTTTCTGCAGTAAAAGTTCACTCTGCATTTGACACTTTAAACGGTTTTCCAAGTCAACAGTCAGAGAGTAGAATGTATTCATACAAGACAACTGCCCCTCAGTAAGGGTCTGATAGGTTGAAATTATCTTATAATACCAGTAGAAGTAGCAATTGATATGAAGAGCCGTCAATAAAATTACAATTGACACTTAACTGCATGAGCATGTGAAGAAGTTCAGATCGACAAAAGTGGTAATACAAAGTGGTAATACACCAACTTTAGTGGAACTACACAATTTGCTTTCTACCTGACTGAAATGATAGGTAGATATCAATGATAAATGTATTCATACAAATATTCTCAGTAACCAATGGTCAATGATTCGTTCAAGTCAGACATCTGATTATTTATGGTCGTTTGAACAGTGTTCTTTGTAGCATTTATTCAGCTAAATATTTACTGTATCATCAATGCTAAACCTGTTTATATATATTAATAACATAGATCTCAACATACTTGTAAAGTCATTAATAAATGAACATTCCAGTTATTTCAATTCTATATTCTCTCTACACCTCGTCGCTGAAACATACATTAATAGAATAATAATCATAAGGCTAGCCTGCCGTTTTTGGTTTCAAGTTCAAAAAATCAATCGAAACAATTATGTCGTAACCATTTTCTTCGCATGCATACATGGCTTCGTGCTCGTTCGAGTGCAAGAATCTAATGTTCTCTCCAACCAACGCTCTTAACAAATTCGTTGAATGTAAATCTCTGATCTCAATAAATCCTGGCTCGAACGAGAGAATGTACGGAAAGAAAACTGCCACATTCTGGGGATTTCCTTCCCAATACAAGTCCCAGTGGTGGTTAGTTCTCCATCCATTTCTGTTGATCAAAAAGACAAACTCCGCGTAACAAACCAAAAACTCCCTTCCAAGTTTGTGGATTGCCAACGGAGTGACCGTTTCTCTTTGAATAGCAAAGTCCAACGAGGGATCGGCTTCATCCAAAATGGGCTCCTTCATGCCCTTTTCGAGGGACAAGATCTCAAAACCCTTGGAGCAGCCGATACAGAGTTGTGTCTTCAAAAACGAGATAGAAATCGGATCGGAAGAGAAACTCACCTCCTGGATATCATACTTCTTATTCTTGTTCTTTTGTTGGTTCTTATCAAATGGATTGGCGGGCTCGAAAATACTAACAGAATGTGTGCCTCCTGTTTTGGCAGCACACACCAAAAGCTTTCCGTCGCAAATACCAATCTTGAAAAATGCAATGTGGTCGAGAATCAATTTACCTGACTTGGTGTTCTTGACGTGGTCCAAAGAGTCAGTACAAGACAAGTCAAACTCATATAAAGACTTGTCACTCAAGACTAACAACTTCGAGTACTCAACCAAAACTTCGATTTGGGTCACATACATCTTGCTGATCACCAAAGTAGGGTCAGAACAAATCTTCTCGTTGGATGATGCACTGATGGAACGAACTGTCGATACCCAAATTCCTGAATCAGTACCGTACAATAATTTCTTTCCACCGTAACAAGGAACACCACAATTAATTTTGTTGTTACCGTGGAATCTTCTGGTTTCAAACTTGTACAACGAGAACAAGTCATTAACTTCTATCAATTTCTTCTGTTGATTGTGGATTTGTTGCAACACTTGACTTTGAATGGTCAAGTCTTCAGCAAACAAGGATGCATGTACCTGGTTACTGCCAAGTCCCATAAAGTTCAACTGAAGCTTGGCATTGGAGTTCGAACTGGTACCAATATAGTTGGTAGTTTCCACCTTGTTCTTAATACCAGGATCTGCTAACAACGAGCCACGGTATCTGTTGGCCACAACCGTTCTCATAGTTGGTACTTCAAGTCCACTATTGACAAACAATAATGGCAAGTAAATGGGTTTTTCGAACACCTTATGCTGTTCCCTCTTGTTTTGAATCTTGTGTTTAACCAACAAAAGGGCATGTTCAAACATATACAAGTCAATTTTTTCGTTGTCCCTCTTTCTGTTCAACGTGACCTGATAAATAATTCTGTTGTTGTAGGTCAATTTGAAATTATACTTGTTTTCCAATGTTTGCTTACCCAAAAGTCTATGCAAAACCATGATCTTATGACGATCGGTACTTTCACCTGTCTGGATGTTAATTTTGACCAACAACTTTTCGATTTCCTCTTTCGCCTTCAACAAATCCTTGTAGTCGGCTGACTTTGGATTGGTGTTCTTGATGATACCAGATAATAACAATTGGTATCTAGCTGGTCTCTGGACACCCTTGATCAAAAACGAGGACAAATCCTGCTTTCTAGATTCTGCTTTCTTCTCAATTGCATCCAAAAATCTAGCATACTTCATGTTGACCTGTTGCTGTCTTTCATGTTCAAAACTTGCAAAGACCTTGTTACCAGAGTATCTGATAAATGGCTCGAAGTTTCCAACATAATCCAAGAAAACATCAGCAATCGATTCTATCACTGGTTTCTGCAACTGCTGTCTTCTGGTCAAAGCTTCGCTAAAGCCTTTGGCCAATCTTAACAAATCTCCAACTCCTCCGAAGACAGTGTGAATGAAGGTTTCTCTTTGATGTTCGGGAATAATGTTGTTAGCAGGATTTCTCAATGGCATTATGTAGAAGTCAGTCATGAACTCCAAATCCTTGACGTAATCTCTTTCTGTATATATGAATTCGTAAATCAATTCTTGTCTAGTCTTTTCTTGTTTATCGAGCTTGTCCAAAACTGACTGTGGCACAGTCTTGTGCCACAAGGTTTCGGTTTCTTCATTTTCATGCAAAGACAACCTTGAAACAGCTCTCTTCAATCCTCCCTGAGGCTTCAAGTTCAATCTAGCTTGCTGTTCTAGACGTCTTGGACAGGCAATACTGTAGCACAAACGGTTTCTCGTACACGTTGGCGAATAGCAGTCGGTCAAGATTGTGAACACACCATTCACGCCTGTTTGCTGAGTGGCAGTCAATTCCTTCTGGGCATTCAAATTGGTGAGAGAAGTGGTGCTTCCGTCGCCTTGGCCGGGGATTTGGTTATCCACAGGATAAGGCAAATTGGAGTGTGCCGCTTGCTGCAGTAAAGCGTGTTCTTGCAAGGCTTGCTGAAGGAGGGAGTGGTTGGAGCTGTCCACGAAAGAGCCATGTTTCGAGTGAATGGCGGAGTTGTTGCCATTGCTACCGCTATTGCCTTCATCTTGGTAGAACTCCACGTCGGTGTACACATGGTTGAATGCATACACCTCATGCACCGAGTCTCTGAGCCTGTGGTTGTAGGTGACGTCGTGGAAGAACTTCTGCGCATCCAATGATCTTCCCAAAAGCAAGGCCAAATTACGGTCGTTCGTTCTGATCACACGACAAATGATGTCGACCGACATTTTTCCAGTGAAGGTGTCGTGGTATTCCAAGCCATCCTTGGTGTTGATAGTCAACAATATGGAGTCCTTGAACACCTTGGCCACCTCGGACAAAATAGCTGGGTACACTGCAGGTTTCTTGGGCACAGCAGCCTTGGTGATGGTTATCGAAGAAACGTTTCTTTGCGACTTGGGGGCATTCAACGAAGTCGAGGAGCTCTTTTTGGTGGACAAGGACGACGAGAGCTTGCTGATGGAGGTGAAGGATCTGGACTTGGAAGATAACGAAAACGTGTGGTGGACGGTCGATGTGGAGGCATTGCTGCTGGAGGGAGTGCGCTGATTGGACTGCTGGGGCAGATTCTGGGGAATGGAGTAGAGTCTGCTCTGCAGAGGCTGTTGCTGCTGGTATTTCAATGACGTGGATGACAATGACTTTGTTCTAGACTCGCCGGGGTAAGGGCTCTGGGGGGACCCGTTGGCGGGGGTGTGATGGGGAATGTTGGACGTGGACATGATTCTGCGCTTGTCAGAGGAGGCGCTGGCCGTGGGATATGGAGCCTGGCTGGTCTGGCTGGAGGAGGCCGATCTGGGCGGACGAGGCTGGTTTTGGACGGGATAAGGCTGGTTCTGACTGTTCTGGTACTGACCCTGAGGATATTGACCTTGACCTTGGGGATATTGACCTTGACCTTGGGGATACTGGCCTTGTGCTTGTCCCTGGGGATATTGGCCCTGGGGATACTGGCCCTGATTCTGACTATATTGACCCAGATTCTGGCTATATTGACCCTGAGCTTGACCATATTGGCCCTGATTCTGACCATACTGGCCCTGATTTCCATGCGCATACTGCGACTGGCTCCGTGGCGGCCCTGAAGGAGGGTAGTTCTGGCCCTGGACGGGCCCTTGGCCGGGACGCCGCTGGAAACTGTCCTGCGACGCCATGCGGCGTACCTGCTGCGATGCCTCGGGCTTCTTGGCGACTCGCGGGTCCAACTTGGACTTGAAGGCGGGCGAGCCCTGCTGGTGGTCCTGGACGGAGTAGGGCGACATCACCTCGGAAAACAGCTGTTGGTTGACGGGAGTGATGGGGCTGGCGCCGGCACTGGCGCCGGCCGAGGGCACTGGGGGCGCCGTGTGTATTGGATGGGGTCTGGGCGGGTTCAGGCGGCTGTTATTGTTGTTGTTGTTGTTGTTGTTGTTGTTGTTGTTGTTGTTGTTGCTGCTGACGGTGGCATTAAGGCCGTGGCTGCCCACCGGCAGCTCTGATTGGCCCGGATACGGGCCCTTCAGGCCGCCCACCAGCATCTGCGCATCGAAGTACGCCAGCGGGAGCAAGTGGGCAGGGATGTTGACGGCGTGTGGCGAATGGGCGTAGTCCGTGGCCGGCGGCAGCTGGTAGGAGTGGGATCTATCGGACATGGTTCAGGCGGACGTCGAAGGCGACAGGGCGGCCCCTGGAAACGGACGAGGACAACGGAGGAGGGACGGGGCCGGAACTAGGACGAAGACGGCGGTGTTGGCGGTAAAGGAGAAGTGCCCACAAGGAAGGCAGAGACCGGGGGAAAACGGGGCCTGGGGCAATTGGGCCGGGGGAAGGACAGGGGGAGCGATAGAGGAAGGGAGTGGAGGTCCACGGGGGTGGAGGGGACGCTGGAGGGTAGCGGAAGAAGAGACAGGGAGTTTGGAAAGTGGAAGAAGTCGACAAAAAGTAGTCACGAGAATGAGAATAGGTGGAGGAAAGAGGGAGAATGGGGAGAATAGGGAGAATGGGGAGTGCGACTAGGGAGAATAATTAGTGGGAGTAGGGCGACTAGGGAGAATAATTAGTGCGACTAGGGAAAGCGAGGGAGAGAAAATAGGGAGAATGGGGAGAATAGAGAGTGCGACTAGGGAAAGCGAGGGAGAGAAAATAGGGAGAGTGGGGAGAATAGAGAGTGCGACTAGGGGAATTAGGGAGAATAGGGAGACAGGAGTGCGAGTAGGAAAAGAGAAAGAAAGAGAAAGAGATTGCTAGAGTGAGAAGTAGGAATAGAGGAAGTACAGAAAAAGAGAGATAGTTTCAGTATTAGAGGATTGGTGCTACAATGAATTATTGCATGTTAATTATGTTAATTTTGTTAATATGTTAATATGTTAATTATGTTAATTATGTTAATTATGTGGATTTACTTGTCTCCTCATAAACTGCCTTTTTAACCATGCATATTCCCATACTTCGAAACGTCATATAGTGCCTCTATCTCTACTCACACGACACGTACTTCACTTCAATCACACCACTGGCCAATGCTACTTGGCGTCTAGTGTCTGACACTGAAAAATGTGAAAAATTTCACACCTGAAACACAGTAGGTGAGCTCTACGCTACTTGTAGCAAGTGTTTAACTGTATGGATGAATGATGAGCTGTCATGGAAGACTCAAACGTTTCCTTTTTAACTGTCGTCTGAATGTCGCTCATCCATTGTGTCTCCTTCTTTCAATCATTCTCTGAGTTTCATTCTTTGTATGTTCTTCAGTCTCGTTCCTTGTATATTCTTCAGTCTCATTCGTTGTATATTCTTAATTCTCGTTCTTTGTATCTTGGGTCAATGACGTTCTCGATGGTTATTGTAGTCTTCTGTCTCTTACTCCACCACGATCTCGGTCCATTCCGTTCCATCTATGCATTGCCTCTTGGCTCTACCCCACCTTGCCGTATGGCCTTTCTTCAAACGTGTCTTTATTGCTGTTTGCACCCAGGTTCCGGATGACACCTGAAACGTAGCTAGTTCAAGGCGACCGAGAAACGTGATTTTCACCAAGTGGGCAGGGCACATGACAATGCAGTGCTAGACCGTCACTGCATTACGTGTCCATGGCCTCAATGTCTTGTCCAGATGCAATTCCGCTGCTGTGCCTGTTCCTTGCATCTAATTCCATCTACTGTTTTAGATGTTTCAATTGTAGCAGACAAGCATTTTCCGTATATTATTCGTGTATTACTTCCAAAGACCATGCCAATAAGGGTATGGTATGTGTAGCGCTCATGTCAGATATCCGTATTCATCTGATATATCCGTTGTTCAATAACCGTTGTTATTCATTTCAATACCCGTTGCTACTTCTATTCATTTCAATACCCGTTGCTACTTCTATTCGTTTCATTACCCGTTGTTTCTATTCGTTTCAATATCCGTTTCCACTTATTTTCTATATCCGTCATTCATTTCAATTATTATTACTTTCCATTTCATGCTACGATCTTACATCCCATTTTGTAGCAATCTACAAGTACTTGTACACTTGTTATAGATCGACGGTGTAGGTGCAAGGTCAAGGTGTCTGTCATAGTTTTCGACAATGTCTATACGGTAGTTCTTACTTAATTTCAATCCATACTATTGCACCAGGGATTGAAGTCTTCATCTATACTATTGCACCAGGGATTGAAATCTCCAGCCTTTTAAGTCTAGAAGCTTATTAGAGGTAGATGCTAATAGAGTTCGGCAACTTCCGAGCTTCTTCTGGTAATATGCGGAGATTGAAATAGGAGCAACTTCCAGAAATGAAACACTGCATTGCCGAAAGCGGAATTCGACAGCAAGTGAGTATCAACTCCACCAATATGGACACATAGGCACACAGACAAGTGAGTATCAACTCCACTAGTATGGACACATAGGCACACAGACAAGTGACTCTACACTCTATTCTCGATATAAGTCACGTGCAACGTCACATGATCACAGTCACATGATCCACTCACATGACCTATATTGCCTCCATTTTCAAACTATCCAACTCCTCCTTACCATGCCTGCCTACCACTCCACCTTTCTCGAAGACGCTGCAGACACCCGTCTCGTTGGCAATGTCGTCCTCCTCCCCATCCACACCAAATTTAGAGGCCCCTCGTACCCTCCCCAGCAAGATTACGACATCATAGATGAAGTGCTTGACTTGTTTAGAGCCAACTCGTTCTTCCGGAACTTCGAGATCAAAGGCCCTGCTGATCGTCTCTTGATCTACGGCATCCTCTTTGTCAGCGATTGCTTGTCGAAATTGAACCGCAGTGTCAATTTCAAGGAAGCTACACGCATCTTGAACAACTTGTCATTGGACTCGTTCTCCTTGCCCGGCGACGTGGGCTTCCCATTGAACTCGTTGTACCAGGCGCCTGCCAACAAGAACGAGGCCGACTTGTTGAGGTCGTATTTGCAGCAATTCAGACAGGAATTGGCCGAGAGATTGTTGAAGAAGCTCTACGAGCACGACGCAAACACCCCCAGCAAGTTCTGGTTGGCCTTCACCAAGAGACGCTTCATGAACAAGAGTCTTTAGGCCGGGTGCTGGAGATCCATGCTACATAGAAAATTGATGAAAAGAGCCAAGTGTAGAAAGAGGGAAGGAGAAATGATATTACATGTGCATTGATTGTGATGGCCATTGAAGAGCAATTCAATGGCAATGGTAGCACAAGAGGACAGTTGAGGATGCAGGATGCTTGTATGATCAATATCGTTCAATCCTACAAGTCAATTGCATGGAAAATAAATGAATATTCGTGAAGAGCCAAGAGAGAGACTGTTAGTTTTATGAAAGATGTGGAAAGAATAATGGTACTAACTCTCCTGTCAAACCAAAATTAGTACTATTACTTGGTATTTTAAATATAAGAACAGTGATAATGCTTGTAAATTATCTGGATAATGAATGTAAATTATCAGGATAATGCTTGTAATAATCAGGATAATGCAAGTAAATGATCAGGATAATGATTTTAATTTATCAGGATAATGATTGTAATAATCACGATAATGATTGTAAATTATCAGGATAATGCCAGTAAATAATCAGGGTAATGCTAGTAAATTATCAGGATAATGATTGTAATAACCAGGGTAATGCTAGTAAATAATCAGGATAATGTTTGTAATAACCAGGGTAATGCTAGTAAATAATCAGGGTAATGATTGTAATAACCAGGGTAATGCTAGTAAATAATCAGGGTAATGCAAGTAAATAATCAGGATAATGAATGTAATAATCAGGATAATGCAAGTAAATAATCAGGATAATGTTTGTAATAATCAGAAGTCTTACAGCCCAGGAAATTCCCTAAAACAGCGATGATGACGAATGTAAATGATCTTTAGGTATTGTATTTTCCTTCATAAGAATAGAATGGACCTTCTCTCCTAATTCTACGTTTTACCGGAATTATTATATGCCCCATGTAAATCCAAATCTTTATTAATTACACCACACTAATAGACCCGTTATTTGAAGCGCAACTTCCAGGTTAAATTCCCCCTTCGTACTTTTCAGCCTAGTCTCGATTCCAGTCTACTTTGAGTTATCAAAAGTCACAAAATTCTTAAGTCCAACATACTCAATTTCAGTCTACTTTGAATCAACAATAATCATAACTTCGTATTTACTCATTCAACTTGCTACCTCAAACAACCCACATGGTAGCTTCTCCTCTAGTAGTTCAACTAATTTGAAAGTCAATATCTTTGTGGAAAACGCTTTGCACGTCAAATTGACGTGTCAATGTTGCTCCCAACCTGTCAAGGCTAGTCTTGAGTGCATATTCTTCAAGACGTACCGCAAGCCGTGAAATTTAGCACCTTTTGCCGCAACATGTGCGTCATTGAACTAACCTAAATCTTAGTTCCATGCTTGTTTGTCATTTTACTCTTAAAAGCGTCCTTCTCTCGTACCTCCCATCGATTGCTGGCCAACTAAAGAATAGAAAACATGCGTTTTAGTTCTCACAAACACAAGTTTGAGACAAAATAGCAATCTTAAGCATGTTTATTCACCATTTCAAAGAAGTACCACCCTGGTACCAGACCACTTCTAAGTTCAAAACATTTTGATTGTTTGGACCTTGGCGTTCCTATTGAGACCTCACACCACTTCTGAATCTCTCGGTCCAAACGAATACCAGCAGGTACATATCCCTGAAGGCGTTGAAGACTATTAGGAGTGTTCCGAAGGCATCCGGAAACGGTTTGTTCGGATGATCACCACAATTGGTCCCGAAGCTAGCCGTACCATTTAAACTTCAACACACCGTACTCCGCCTTACATCTGAATGGGGTTTGCCCCAATATACACCAGAGGGGCTAGGCTGTTCCACCTAAAGGCCACTTAAGCCCCTGGAACCCTCTTCTATCTGAACATTGCGAAGGCTGGACGATGGCATTGTGATTCGGACTATCCAAATCTGGGAATCCAGATCCCGACTTTCTTAGCGTAGTCCTCGTAGGCACGTCCGTACATCCTGATTAAGAAGCCTTCCTCCATCTGGATCCGAAGTCCGAAGAATTTTCCCAAAATGAGAATATTGACCACCATAGACACCCAATTCCGCAAATACACCTGGAGTCCCACGGCAAAGAGCCAGAATCCGGTATAGCTGGGATGCCTTAACACCGAGTAGATGCCTGTAGTGACCAAGCCCTTCCCGTTTTTGGTTTCTAGCACGTGGGAAAAGGAAGCTCCGCAGGTCTTCATGGCTAGACCCCGGATTCCCAAGCCGAAGATGACCATACTGAGGCCCACTAGGGAGCTGGTTCCGACGTAACCGACCGAGGGCACCCAGGTCATGAGGTAGCTTCGTGTGAACAAGTATTCCCAGGCGGTTAGTTGCTGGACCAACCAGAACTGGAAGTTGCCCCTATTGCCATAAATCAAGAACGACTTGGAGTTGACTCTATGGGGCTGGTAAAGACAGGTCATCATGAACTCATTGAGGAAGTAACAGGGCAAGATCACGCCGAAAACAAGCAAAAGCGGACCTAGTTCAGCAGGACGAGTCAAGACAAGAAACGACACAGAAGTGCCAATAACGGCACCCAAGCCTAAGGAGACAAGTGCTATTTCATGAAGTGGGTTCTTTGTTGGATCGTACATTTGCCCTTGCCACACTGGGGCTCAGGTTGGCTTCTTATACTGGGATGAAAGTGGTTGTAAAAGTGTTGATGTTTTAAGATATTTCGCGAGTGCAACATTCTTCCAAAAAGAGCCATGTCAATAGGATTAAAGAGGGACAGGAAGGTATCGCTGGCCAATCAGATGCCCGTAGGCGATGAAAGTGGATAATGTGCAGTGTGGTGGTGTTTGAGGTTTCTGAGAGTGTTTCGAATGGTGTGGAAGTATAGTTTCTGGCAGTGACAATGAGAAAGAGGTGACTAGATTGTCTAAGGTCAAAAGGAAGTGTTTGAGTAATTGGGGAATTAATAAAGTGGCAAGTGTTTAAGTAAATGGGGAATTAATAAAGTGGAAATGTGTTTGTATTGAAGAGATTATTTTGACTCATTCTTTGATTATTGGAGTATTGGCGTATTGGGGTAATTTTCTGGTTTCAATTAATTATTGGCAAAGGGTAATCTGGTTTCAATTAATTATTGGCGTTTTAGGAGTTATTGAAGTTATTGGAGGTATTGGAGGTATTGGAGTTATTGGAGTTATTGGAGTTGCATTCATTGAGATAACTCAATAGTAGTATTGCGTTACCAAGTTTACCAATATTGGCGTTTCCTTTTGGCGTTATCAAGATGGAATTTGGCTCGATTTCATTATTTTCGAGATGATTCTTTTTGCTAGGATTTATATCGTGTTAATTTATTGGAAAGACTCAGTAGAATAGCACATGAATAGAAATTTTCAGTGATAGTAGTATGTATTGGTAAGTTTTAGAGAATTGAAGTAGAAATACTTATATGCCGAAAAGATACAGATCATGTAAAATGCTCATGATCAATCTCTGGTTCTTGCTAAATTATGAATGAAAATGAAGCTTTCAAATCTTTTTTCAGCCTATTGAAGCTGTATAGTTTGGAGACTCTCAATTCGATTCTTCATTGGTGAGACTGCCATAGTTGACGAAAATACTTCAATACTCAAAACAATTTAATACTGCAAATTGAGCCCAAAGCACGTACAACAGGTTGTTCCTCTACAAGTACCACCACCTTTTATGTCGAATTGCACGATCCACAAATTTATTTCTGTCATTTCACCAATTTTCACTACTAAAATGAGTTTCTCTAGACAAAGGCATTTTGAGCAAAAATCACACAGAAAGCCCCAATATCTCCCAATTACTCCTCTTCCACAGTAAGCCCCAACTCCGTCAATTTACTCGTCTTGCATCTTCCATTGCATCTCCATCTGGCACGTGCACGGCATCACGGGACTCAACACGACCATCCTAACTTTACAAACCACCCACTTATCATGGACTACACCCGCTACAATCCCGTGGAAGTCGACCTCTCCATAGTGGTGGCCAAGTCGCTTCTACTTGGTGCAGTTTTTCTGGCCAGCTTGGTGTTGGCCGTTCTAAATCACCTTGACATCATCCACACCTCTCTTCAACTTCACTACTACTTCATGTTCTGGTGTGTGTTCCACACGTTGGAGTTTCTTACCACATGCATCTTCAACAACTCACAGGTCGAAGACGACTCCTTTATCTTAGAAGACTGGGATATCCATGCAATGAACCTTCTTTGCAATGTCGAGTTCTTGATGAGATGGTGGTGGTTTGGACAGAACCCATGGAAAGGGACGTGGTATGCGCTTATTTTGGTTCTTGTGGGTCAAACGTGCCGTACTCTTGCCATGTGCACGGCTAGCGAGTCATTTAACCACTATGTTCAGCGAGAACACAACGAAGAGGCCCACAAGTTGGTCACCACAGGCATCTACGCCGTATTAAGACATCCCAGCTATTTCGGGTTCTGGTGGTGGTTCGTGGGCCTACAACTTTTCATGAACAATATTGTCACTTTGGTAGTGGGGGGATACGTATTGTGGAATTTCTTCAACAAGAGAATAGCGTTTGAAGAAAGCTTTTTGGTCAAGTTCTTCCAGGAAAAATACGTCGATTACCGCAAACGTACCATCACAGGAATTCCCTTCATCAGATAGTCTGGAATTAATGAGATTTCACGTCAACTAGAAGACAATAACGGAGTTCCAACTACATGAAAATCAACGAATTTCAAGACACTCACACTTCTTAATACCATACATTTATGCTGTATAATACTAATATCACCATTAGCATACATTAATACTAACATTAACATTTTCCACAAACAGTTACCACAAACAGTTACTTACCACAAACAGTAACTATTATTAATATACAAATTTTCACACCATTTACACATGGAATCTAATTAGCACCAAATCACCAAGAATGCCAGTATTATCAAATCAAGGGAAAATTCAGCAGAAGTTCACATAGAATGCCATTATCATCAGTTCTACTTAGATTCTGACTGTCTGCTATATATAGATTGGACAGATCAAGAATAGGACCCTGATCAGATCGTTCCTGTCTATAAGCAGAACCGTTATGGATGTTGCTGATCTCATTGCACCTAATCAATATAAAGTATGCAACAATAAGAAGGTCTCAAAATAATTATAGATACTTCAATAATGCATTTAATGGATAATTCTGATATGATAGAATTTCAATCTTATCCTTTATGAAACCTGTTAAATCAAATAGCATGCATATTTAATTTACGAACAGATTATTCAGTTGAATTGATCCAGACTAATACGCCCTTTTAGTAGACGTCTATGTCAACGACTTCCCTAATCTGAGATACGCCAACTCTATCTATTGCAAATGATCCACTTAAATGCCATTTTCTGTTTAATTCTTCTGGACTATTCTGCATCTCACAGTTATTCATACTTAATAATCCAGACAGATATATTCATTAATTTAGACACATTGATTCATTAATTTGATTCACTGAATAATTCAAACAGATCGACTTTTATGCAATCACTACTTCACCGAGCATTTAAAGTCAATGGTCGACGATGATTCAAATAAATAATCGACTTTTATTATTACCCGTTTCACTTCCTAATTGAGACGATTAATTGTAATAATTCATCACTCCAATGCTTCAATATCCTTCAAATTCAATGCCATCGTAATGGCTATGAAATTCATGGTCAGTCATAGTGAGTCTTTCGGTTCAATTTTGATGCCTTTCAAATCAATGTGAAACATTGATTCTATCAATTCAATATTTCACGTTAATTCTATCTAGTCAATGTCTTCATAGTCCATAAAATTCATCATTTCACATTAATTACGTCAATTCAATATTCACATTAATTCTATCTTAGTCAATATTTCACAATAATTCTATCGTAGTCAATATTTCACATTAATTCTATCGTAGTCAACATTTCACGTTAATTCTATCTAGTCAATGTCTTCATAGTCCATAAAATTCAACATTTCACATCAATTCCATAATAATCAATGTCTTCATAGTCCATAAAATCCGATACCGTCAGTCAATTTCTCATATTATTCTAGCATTTCACTGCCTCATTCTAATCTTTCTGATCATTAATTTTCATCATGGTCAATTCCATCAATGCTACAACTCTACACCTCTATTCTCAATCCTGTGTACATTCTATCTCTATTACTCTTTCTTTGGATCGATTCCCAAACCGTTGATGTTTCTGTACATCAAGACACCGTTCTTGCCGTCGACAAACTGGCACCATCTGGACGACTTCCAGAGCGACACCCACATGTTTTCGTCCGAGTGGGCGTAGTGCACGCCCATGACCTTCTTGATGGCCTCGCTGGCAGGACGCGCGTTGTAGAAGGGGATTCTCGACACGTAGTGGTGCAACACGTGGGTCTCGATGATGTCGTGGAAAATGTGCTTGCCCACAAAGCCGAACTCGCGGTCGATGGTGGTGGCGGCTCCACGGGCAAAGTTCCATTCGTGGGCCTCGTAGTGGGGGAGCGAGGAGTCCGAGTGCTGCAAGTAGGTGATGAACACCAACCAGTGGTTGACCAAGAGGTAGGGGAGGAACCAGTTGACCAACACGTTGAAGCCGCCAAAGTGCTTGTACCAGGTGTAGAGCACGGCGGCCTGGACCGCGAGCCCAAGGTCGGAAAGGAGAATGAACCAGTAGTCGCGCTTCTCGAAAATGAACGAGCTGGGGTTGAAGTGGTTGGTCTTGAGCTTGGAAACGCCGTGGAACTGTTGGCCCGAGGTCACGTTGGTCAACAAGTACATGAGCCACCCGAGGGTCTGTTGCACCACGACGGTGACCAAGGTGTAGAGGGGGGCGTCGCCGGCCAACTCCTCCAAGTGGGACACGCCGCGCGACTCCAAGAAACGCTCCTTGGTCTTGGGGACAAACACCATGTCACGCGTGATGTGGCCGGTGGCCTTGTGGTGCTTGCCGTGGGAGTACTTCCACGAGAAGTAGGGCACCAACCAATAGGAGTGCAACACCCACCCGACGGTGTCGTTGAGCCAGCCGTAGTCCGAGAACGCCTGGTGGCCGCACTCGTGCGCCAACACCCAGAGACCCGTGCCGAACAAGCCCTGGACGTGCACGTAGGCGGCCCAGGCCGCGAACCGGACCCAGGCGTTTGGCAACAAATGGATGTAGTTGTTGGCGATGTACCCGAAGGTCGCCATGGCGGCAATGTCTCTGGCGACGTAGAACAACGACTGGAGCGCACGGCGCTCGTAGCACTCGGCAGGAATGGCCGACAAGATGTCCTTGATGGAGTAGTCGGGCACCTTGAAGGTGTTGCCGTGGGGGTCGGTGGCGGTGAGGCCGGGGGTCAAGGAGGACGACTCCTTGAACGAGGCGACGTTGCCGTGTTTCTGGATGGAGGTGCCGGAGGCGCTGGAGGCAGCGCCGTTGTAGCCGGAAGAAGAGGCCACTTTGGACATGATGGAGTGACTGGGAAAGCGGTGAAGGCGAGATGAACGAGAGGAATCACTGGCTTTATATAGCGAGAGAAAATGCCATGCTGAAAAAAACCTCGTAACCGCCCAGGCGAGCCTGGGCTAGGGGGTTTCTTTTGCCAGAAAAGAAATGAGCCTATTGGACAATAGTGGCGGAATTGAGCGGGAAAAAGGCCAGACGGGACAATGTGGACACGGAGAGAAGGTGGGGCATGCTAGATACCCATGAACCCGTCAGGGGGGCTGTAGATTTACGTTTGGTGTGAGAATAATGGATCGCATCTCGCGATGGCCAAAAAAGTAAATGTTGGGACCGAGGATAGGGGACAAACTTGAATCCGAAAGAGAATAGAAATGAGAATGGAGATTGAGAAGAAATGGATTGAGAAGAAATGGATTGAGAAGAAATGGATTGAGAAGAAATGGATTGAGAAGAGAGAAGAGAGAAGAAACGGATTGAGAAGAGAGAAGAGAGAAGAGAGAAGAGAATGGAAATTGAGAAGAGAGAATAGAAGTTGAAAAGAGGATAGAGAATGGGGTAGTATTGGCGAAGATAGAGAGAGATTATATATATAGAGAGAGACTATATATCAAGAGAGGGAGAGACTTTATGGAGGTACACAGTATATAGATTCTATGGTTCTATGGATTCTATAGTCTATTGTCTTGTCTACTCTAGTCTATTAGTATGCATTATCATGATACCGCGGTGGTAGCGAGGCGGTGTCAATGATTGTAAATCTGTCTCATCTATCTCTACATCTGTCTTTGAATGTGTCTCTTTCATCTGTCTGTGATCTCATCTTCTCTTTGCATCTGTCTCTCTCTTTGCATCTGTTTGTGATCTCATCTCTCTTTCATTGCACCTGTCTCTATAACTGTGCACATGCAATTGAGCCTCTCATAATAGTGGCTCTTGCTTCGTTTCAGTATTTGTGAAATTATGGCTTTTCTTGGTTTCGGAACTTATACGTGCCGGACTGGGGCCGGTAGTCACCTCTCCAGTAGCTCGTGACATCTATTCCTATTGTTGGCCGCTTTGGGGAAGGGTTCCTTACTGATTGCGTCTATTCGATGTGATCTTTTCCCATTAGAGCAGCCGAGAAATTGGAATGGCTGTGTCTAATACCAGAAGTAGAACTATGGAACTACAATTATTTCCATACTAATCGATGATAATTCTAACAGATGATAAACATGATACTATGATACTATGATACATGATACTAGATGATAAGTTACTATGATACTAATAGTCTATGACCATAGACTTCCTCTCTACACCGCTACTGCATGTACACTCTAACTCATATTGTTTCTTTTCAGGCGATCTCGCTATCTGTGGCCTGATCAGTTGTTGGGCGATCTGTCGGCTTCTGGTGGCACCACATCAACAAGGCCACAATTCCATTGATCCTGAAGTCCGGGTGTCTAGTGTCTTGTATCCGGTGTCTTGTGTCTGATGTCTTGTGTCTGGTGTCTGGCCCTTCTTGTCTTGACAGTCTCTCTCATATGTTGGGCCTGATGTGACTGAACACGATGCAGTCTGCCCATTTCATCGATGCAGTCCCATCAATGCAGTCCACTAATGCAGTCCACAACAAGACTACATCGCTCGAAACTGTGCTCATAAGCGACCGACTGGCCACTCTACCCCTGTTTCTGCTCGTATACCTGTCCACTTGTGTCAACTCTGCAGCTCGTTTGGGTGCAAATATCGGACCATTTGGTCGTTTCCAGATCTGCCCACTTCGTGTCTCCACACAACTCCAGGGTCTCAAAGGCCGTTCGCCAACGTTTTTCTGGTCAATAGGCAACGGCCTTCAAACAATAGCGATCGGCAGTGATGAGCTGGAAATGTTGGAAAATGTGTGGAGCACACACTACGGGTGGATAAGTAGTGTACGGGTGGATAAGTAGATGCAATAGATAGGATAGAGACAGTGAATGGATTGGGCAAAAGAAGGGAAGATGATAGATGAGTTTATTGTGGAGTGTCTGAGATTATGAGCATTTGCTACTGGTGAATATGGGGTGGACCAGTGTGACTAGTAGATGTGAAATGCAACCTGGAAAAGGCTGCGACTCTGGTTTCTACAAGAATTGGTTCTGATAATTTGTAGTTGACAAGAATTGGTTCTGATATTTTGTATTTGACAAGAATTGGTTCTTACATTCTGCTTTCTACAACATCTTGATTCTATATTCTGTATTCAATAAGAATTGGTTCTTGCATTCTGCTTTCTACAACATCTTGATTCTGATATTTTGTATTTGACAAGAATTGGTTCTTACATTCTGCTTTCTACAACATCTTGACTCTATATTCTGCATTCGGTAATTGGCCTCTATCGATATCCGTCTACTTCCGTTGATCTTTTGCTTCTTCTTCTGTTTGAAGAATTGAAAATCTTATCGTAGACAGAGATCGGCGAAGAAGAACATTTTGATGCTAGGCTGAGCACTAGGACGATCTTCATTTGAATTATCCACAATCAGATGGGTCGAGAGTGAAGGAAGCCCACTAAGTTGATTTTTCAGTTTAAGTTATCCATATCATCTGGGTGTTGAAATTTTGAATGAATCTGATGAGCTGATTTGATAAGCTTGAATTACTGGTAATCAGACGGATTTGATCAGTTTGAATGAATCTGATCAGTTGATTTTGACAGTTTCAATCTGGCTTCAATGACGGATGTAGACCAGTTTGCTTCTATTGAGACAGACAAGTTTGTTTGATCTGGATCTCGTCAATTTGAATTATTCATATCAGAAAGATATTGATCAGTTTGATCCTATTTCGTTATTTTATCCTTCTCAGATGGTCCTACCAATTTACTGTGCATAAGATATATCTTGATCATCAATTGACTATGTATCTCATTTCTACTATCAATCTAATCAGATGCTTTGACCTGCTCTTTCATTACTTATAAATTACTCTAGTCACAGTTGACCAGATTGTTTGGCGAGTGAGATTCGCTTTTACTTATTAATCCTAGACAGATATGCAATTTATGAATTACAGGCGAACGCTTCGCCTTGGACTTCACACTCTATTCACAGCATATACCCAGTTTATGGAACATTGAACATAGATACTAACGGATGTTGGCCAATCGGGTATTGTTCATATGCACATTGATATCCAATCTGTCTGCATCCTCCTCGATCTTCTTCAATCTGGCGTTTTGACTATCCACCTCTTCTCCAATGGTGTTAGCGGTTTGCTTCAATTTCTTGGCGTAAAGATGGATCTGGTCCAAGTTACCGGCCAACTCCTTCTCGATCTCATCGTCTTCAGAATCATTCTCGAATTGGTACCTCTTGGCTGCAGCCAAGTCACGCTCTCCCTGGTATTTATGATGCACATCTCCGCTGGTAGCGTTGTTGGTAATACCCTTTTTGAGTCTCTGCTCACTGGCATACATCTCCTGTCTGTTGGTTTCTCTCATGTACTTCTCTTGTGCCTTGGTGGTCTTGAGCGCCTCCTCCTGTTGACGCAAGCGGGACTTCTTGTTGAATGGATTGCCGTATGCTGGAATGAAAATGGACCGGTTCAATCTCTTCAACTCCTTGACCTTGGAATCGGCAATCTGGGTCTGAGTATCCGCCAAAAGCAAGTTCTGCTCGGCATTGTACAATCTTTCGGATTGAGATCCCAACATACCCAAGGTGTTGGAACCCGAGGCGTCGGCTTCTTGGGCCATTCTCAAAGTATTTCTCGTCAGTGCCAACGATTCTTGCTTGACAAACCGTATATCCTGCTTGATAGCTTCCACTTCTTCGTCTTCTGAGTTGACCTGTTCTTGTTCTGGCAATTCCTCCTCCTCGAGGTTCAAGTCAAAGTCTTCCTCGGGGTCTTCGTTGAGATCAAGAGTCGATTCCACGTCGTAGGCCGGGCGTCTGGCCGGCTTGGTCAGCGAGAAGTCAAGATTCGTAGGCATTCTGTTCAAGTCGAGTGATTCGTCATCTCCACCACGGCCCACATTGGACGGAGTTCGACTGTATGGATTAGGGGCTGAACTTTTGATGCTGGGGGCGCCAGAACTGGCGTTGAAGAGTACTGACTGGGAGCTTGCGGCACGGGAGGGGCCCGAGGGTCCGTATGAGTCATTTCTCGTGCTGGAAGCGTCCAGAAGACTGTGTCTGGATGTGGCTGCAGTGTAGGGGTTGGGTCTTCCGCTGGGAGCGCCTGCCAGGTAAGGACTGAGTCCTCCAGCAGCTCCAGCAGCTCCAGCAGCTCCAGCAGCAGCGCCTGCTCCGCCTGCTCTGGCCGAAGCGTATGGGTTCTGGCCCAGACTGGCCGTAGAACCGTTGGATCTCTGTGCATTGCCAGCCGAAGGCCTGGCATATGGATTCTGGCCGCCGTTGGCTTCAGATCCATTAGGACCAGGACCTTGGCCATTTGCTCTATTGGTTCCGGTACTGTACGGATTGCCTCCTTGAGCTCCTTGACCTCCTTGTGAACCATATGGATTACCTCCTTGTCCTCCTTGTGTGCCATATGGATTGCCTCCTTGGACATTGCCGCCTTGGGCACCGTATGGATTGCCGCCTTGGGCACCGTATGGATTCTCTTGATCTGCACCCTGGGCATACGGATTGCCTCCGGTGTTCATGTTGGCATTGGCATACGGATTCGTAGGGGCCAAACCCGGCTGCTGGCTCTGTCTTTCCTGGGCGTATTGTCTGAAGGCGCCAAACTTCTCCTGTCTGGTGTTTGGTCCCTTGGTAGAAATACCAGCATGGGTCAAATGCGTCCGGATCTCGTCCTCGGTAGGGTCCTTCTTCTGGAAGATCTTCTTGATTCCCATGATGTGGTGGTGAAAAGTGTAGGAGAAAGTGGTGGAGTATGAAGGTTGATATGGGTATTTTTAGTCAGTGTGGAGTGCGTGGCTGAGTATACGCACAGGTGACTTGAATTACACCGAGGACGCAGGAACGACGTGGATAGTATGGCCAGTGTGAGGAAAAGCGAACAGGTTATTTGGGAATATGGTTGGTTGAAGTAGTAGCTGGCGATTCTGGCGTTGAGTTGGTGAATTTTGAGCCCGATTCGAGCACTTTTGGCGGACTTTCGAGCTTTCTGGAGAACTCGGTGAAATGTGCAACTGGCTCCAAAAAGGGGAATATCCGAGACGAGATCCAGGCGAAGAAATGGTGGAGAATGGGAGACGACGGGTGGAACGAACGGAAGCAGGGAAGAAATGGTTAATATGGATGGGTGAATAAAGGGAAATGGTATGTGAAGTTAAATAGTGAATATGGTACGTGAAGTGAATGGTGAATATGATGTGAAGTGAATGGTGAATGGTGAATGGATGGATGTGTTCGTAATGTCGATCTTTTTAACCTGGATGTTATGACGGGTGCTTAGTTTCAAGTATAGTTACGAATCATATGGATACTTCCAACGTAGATACGACTCACTCTGAAATTACCCCAGCTACCTCGAGGCATGCTGGCCATTGCCGGTCGCCCCTCTTCGCAAATACCCGAGTCTTCCACCTACTTCAGCCTTCGTATCTCGCTTCGGGCATGGCGTAAAATCGCCTATTCCAGATCCATCTAGTCCGAGAATGCCAGGCTAGATTTCGAGCTTGATTCCAAGAGAAGTAAGCGGTAGATCCGAGATTTGGAGTTGGATACATCGGGATAGGGGCTTATGGCGATGGTGATATCCATCGGAGTTCAGTCTTGTGGTTTGGATATTCGGAAATCGGTATTTTGGCTGTCAAAGCATGACCAGAAGAACTCAGCCCGATGTGTGGTTATTGTATTGGTGACATCATACATTGAATTGTTCACAATTAGGTAGAAAGTGACAGTCTTATGGTAGTTTTCTTTTGAGATCGCTAATTGGGTGGATCCCAGAGTTGTTGACTGTGACCACAACAGTGAACTGAACTGATACTCTAGCTCCTATTTCCCAATCCATGTCTTTCAGATCACCAGATTTGTTCTCATACAATCAAGAAACAAGTACACAGTCGTCAGCATTTTCCAAGTTCAGTTCTATTTCGGTTATATCTGGGCCATTGTTCAACTGGTGTATGTATTTTGCTGCCTCCTGGTTGTGCTCCTCCTGTTTCACCAAATAGTTATAATATCATCCCCGTTTCTCTTCATTCAAACATCAAGCACCTTCCTCTAGTATTATACCATCCTGCTTGTCTCATCTCGATCTTGATCCATTCATTATACTATCTACTTGGACTTCTGGAGCTCATAAAATCTATTCAAGATCATTTCTCGCACTTCTCTTTTCTTTATCTTGAAGCGTTAAATGTTTCCATTTGTTCCATCCACCTTTTATCCCCAGTCCCATTTACTTAATCCTACTGATTCAAGTCCTCCAAACACCAGTAAAATACCTGAAAAGTTTGACACTTCTTCAAAAGCTTCCCTTATCTAAGATCCACCCTGGACCTGTTCTTATTTTTGCAGCCATTCCAACAAACACAATACAATAGATGGAATGGCCTGGATTGACACAAGGCAAAAGCGTATTCTTTCAAGAAATCTACTATTAGCGGCATTCCTGGCATAGAATTACCTTCTAGGTATCATATGGGGCTTGTCTAGATGTATTGGCCATAAATCGTTCACCAGATAGCAATTATTTCACCAATGCGAACCTCGGATTCCAAAAAGTGGCACATACCCCTTATCACAAGCACAGCCTACAATTTCACTTGATCGAAGTAGCCCCATTGCTCGTCCATTAATGCCAGAAGTTGGTCCACCTCCACAGAAGAGGCCACGATATTTGGAGCCCATCTTATCACCCCGTGACGCCTCCCGGACTTTTCAACCCCCAACAAGTTAACCGGTTCGGAAATTGCCGCCATCGTGGTTGGCACAATTATGGGAAGGAAGCTGAATTTGCCCCCACGATAAGAGCTCCTTGATATAAATAGGGCTCAGACTCTCGATGAACGAGCATACTCAGAAGTCAATTAATTCTTTTATGATCTTAAAGAATTAGATAGATATCTTCTACTGAGGAACATAGCTTTGATCTTCTCGATGTGAACCTCGTAAATTCGAGGCAGCGGAGCGGGGTTGTTTCCGCCTTCTCCAACATTTTCAATGCATTCTCAGATCTACGTTTGAAATACAACCTTCTTGGTGGTATTTTTCCATACTGGCCCACACTTTCCCAGCTACCCCTCAAGCCCATCCAATGAAAGCTGGCCATATCGGGATGCTTACTTCCGCATTCCGGCGCCGAAACCGGGCCCTTGCGGCTGGACCTATCAGGAGTGCGCTTGATATCTCGAAACTATGACTAACCCGAAATTCTCCGCGTGTTCAGCCTTAGCAGCCGCCAGTAAGGTCCGCATTTCGCCGGGACACAACTGTCACCTGCATGCGACATAACGACATGAGGACATTGGGGCTTTCGTTCAATAGTTTATCAGGAAACCTTTTCTCCAGAAAGTTCATTCTTCTTTGTCAAAATGCCCGAAATCGAGAAAAAGCCCGTCAACTTCTCCAACATCCTTCTTGGTGCAGGTTTAAACTTGGCTGAAGTCAGTACTCTTGGACAGCCTTTGGAGGTGGTCAAGACCACTATGGCTGCCAACCGTAGCTTGTCAATTGTGCAAGCTACCAAGCTCGTTTTCTCCAGGGGTGGTATCTACGGTTTCTACCAAGGGTTGATCCCATGGGCCTGGATTGAGGCTTCGACCAAGGGTGCCGTGTTGCTCTTTGTTTCTGCAGAGGCAGAGTACCGGTTCAAGACCCTTGGTGCCAACAACTTCGTTGCTGGTATGGGAGGAGGTATCAGTGGTGGTCTTGTGCAGTCATACTTGACCATGGGTTTCTGTACCTGTATGAAGACTGTGGAAATCACCCGTGCCAAGCAGGCAGTTGTTCCAGGGGTGGCCCAGCAGACGTCGTTCCAGGTGTTCAAGGATATTTATGCCAGGGAAGGTATTAGAGGTATTAACAAGGGTGTCAATGCCGTTGCTATCAGACAAATGACTAATTGGGGTTCTAGATTCGGTTTCTCCAGATTGGCAGAAGAGGCTATTAGAAATATCACAAACAAGGGCGAGGACCAAAAATTGAATGCCGTGGAGAAAATTGCCGCTTCTGTGGTCGGTGGTGGTCTTTCCGCATGGAACCAGCCAATCGAAGTGATTAGAGTTGAAATGCAATCCAAGACGAACGATCCTAACAGACCCAAGAAATTGGGTGTTGCATCGGCCTTCAAGTACATCTACAAGAACAACGGTATCAAGGGCTTGTACAGAGGTGTTACCCCAAGAATTGGTTTGGGTGTCTGGCAAACCGTTTTCATGGTTGCCTTCGGTGACATTTTCAAGAAGCTTTTGAACACTGATGGTGGAGGTCACTAGATTTGATTAGAGAGTCGGAGAGTTACAATGATTTAGAAAATTCTAACCATGAAAGAATTAGGTAGAGAGCAATACATATATTCAATCGATACTTAGAGTGCATTTAACTATCGCATTCAATTTCATACAAAAGATTATGATACTAGATTTGATGTAGGTCAGAAATTGTGTATTATACTAAAGATTATTACACTATAATTTGATGTAGTTCAGAAATTGATTATTGTACAAATGATGATTACACCAAATAATGAACTCAAGTTGGAAAATGTTCATCATACAAAAAATAATTTACACTGAATTGTGATCCAAGTCCGAAAATGTTTATACAATAGTTTACACCGGTTTATGATCTTAAGTCAGAGAATATATATTAGTAGAATAACAATTGATAAGGTAAAACAGCTTGTAGGAAGCGTGGAAGATTCCAGCATTGAGGTATGGGCATAATGTGATTCAATGTCTTGAAATAGATTGTTTCATTTGGAAACAGCTTTCTCCACAGAATTCATACGAGGGCCAGTTGTTTCACTGATAATTGTACATGAGATTTACTTATGAGTGGTGCCCCATCTGTCGTAACAGTAGAGACCCAAGATGGTCAAGAAAAGTCCCGAGGCTTGCAAGTTGGTGAAGTTTTTGTTTTCCCAAATGAAAGCAATAATGATGATAATAATACGTTTTAAGATGTTTGCGATGGAGTAGTTGATGGGGGACATGGCGCCCAAGATTTGAAAGGCAAGCAATGACTGTAAGAAATGAGAAAACCCATTGAGGAAAATAAGGAAGATGATGGAAGGAGTCAATTGAAGAAGTGAAATGCTGGGGGAGGTGAACTCGGTGACGAGATAAATAGGAAGAGTGAAGACAAAGCCAATGATCGAACAGTAGAACAAGATGGTCAACTTGTCGACCTTTTTGTTGGAGTCGTCGTTGGCTTTCGATGTGGGCAAGACCTGGACGGAATCCTGTTTTTCGATGGTGAGTCTCTTTTTGGCGAAGATATTCTGGGAGACAAAGATCAACATGGAGAAGAACGCGTAGAGTAGACCAGTCACGTAGTACGATGCGGATCCGTCGGTTTTCTTGGGCTTATAGCACGTCATCATGATTCCCGAGATCAACGGCACGAGGGTGATGTAGGTGATGGGCTTGTACTTGGTGCGGAAGAGACAGCGGTAGATGGCCACAGTCATCAATGGCGACAAGGCCTTGACGGTGTGTACGAGAGACACGGGTATAAGAGAGGTGGCCTTGTGGGAGGTCAAATGACCCACGAACTGGAAGCAGCCCATGGGCAAGGTGGTGCTGATGATGAGCTTGGTGGGGGTCAAGAAGGACTGGATGGTGGTGGACATCAGGAGGCACTGGGGGGCCACGGGGAGCACGCCCTTGGGGAAGTGCTCGCGGCTGGCGGGTTGGAGGGCAACTAGAGCAAGAAGCGCCACCGAGAGGGCCGAGTTGAGGAGAAACTGGCACTGGGTGAGGGTCACCGGGTACTTGAACTGCGACAAGATCATCTTGGTGGAGTTGTTGGACACGATGGACATGATGTACCACGAGATGCAGAGGGCGGTGATTTTGAAGTCCACGGGGGGCAAGTACGCCGACCACGTCGACGCCGGCGACACGTCGAACATGTAGTTTTCCTTGACCGGCGTCAGCGCGTTGGAAATGGGCGGCGTGAGCGGCATCTGGTACGTGTTGAACGACTGGAACGACAGAAACAGGTTGTTGCTGGCGAGACTGATGCGCTTGTTGGGTTTGGGCGAGTGGACAGTGTTGTGCATGGCGCCGAGCTTGAACAAGTTGGTAGACGAGGAGTTGGGGTTGATCTGAGTGGAGAACATGCCGTTGTTGTTGTTGTTGTTGTTGATGTTGTTGTTATTGGGGCCGTGGCCATGGCGGTTATGGCCGCCTACCAAGCCAGGTCGGGACAACAAGGGCCCGTTTCTGGAGCTGTTTTCTAGCATCGGTTGGGCCATATCTGCAGGATGTTGAAGAGGGAGCGAAGCGAGTGGATAAGGACAAGCCTTGGGAATCAACGGGTTGAAATAGTCGAAAGAAACAGGAGTAGAAAGGTAGCAAGCTTTGTTATCGTTATTCTCGGAAACTTAGGCTGAGATATTGTGACCCGTTACGTAAGCAGGCGAAATTAGACATGTGGAATGTCTTGAGGCCAGGGGCACTGTGGAGGGGTTTTTTCCGGGGAAAAAAGGCAGGCGGGGTAAATTGGGGTCAGCGGTTGCGCTGGCGGCAATGGCGGGGCGCCATCTGGCCAATAGGCGCCGGAAACGGGGGATGATCCCGTCAGGGGTAACGCATGTGTCACGGCGTGGTCCGTTTCTTTTTCGGCAAAAAAAGAAAGGCGGCGGCACGTGACCTGCACAAATACTCCGATATGACACACGTGATCTGATTGTGTCACGTGACCACAATAGCCAGCACCTTCTGCCTCCCTCCCTTGCTGCCCCTGCCCCTTGTTCCTTCGCCCGTCACCGTCTCCGGGGCCCCAAGCCCTGCGGCCCACCCCTCCCTGTCTTTTTCCCCGAAAATTCCCGCCCCTCCATCGCATACAGCGCCATCGCACACAGCATATCGGAATAACCTGAAACGAGGTGGATTTCAGGGTCCATGGCCCATTCTTGCTGGCAAGACAATACTCCGGCAAGGAAGCGATGAGGACAGCCAGGGGAACAGTATAGAGTCGTCAATTCGAGTTCCAGACCCGTCGAGACCGTGGTTTAGTGAGAGTTTCCACTGCGCTTGTCACTATGTACATGTCAGAGTATAGAGCCATGCAGAGCATGGCTTTTCGAGGGTCTGGCTGTTTGAATGGATGGAGAGGTGCTGACTGTCGCTTTGCAGCGAGCCCGGTGCTGTAAGATGTGAAAGTACGAGCAGGCTATTGTGAATCGTGCCACTGCTCGTAATGTGAAAAATTGATATGTGAATGACAAATGCAAATGGCAAATGTAGAAAGCGTAGTAGACTGTCAATTACCACAAACGGATAGAATTAGGGGAGGAAACATAGGTTGAAAGCAGTCTGGTGGTGGATTGGAAACAATTAAGTGGTGGTTGGGAAACTGGTAAGTGGTAGGTTATTTGCTCGAGATGGTGCCATTTTTGACAACAGTACTGTAATTGCCTAGATGCAGCAATTGCTCGATTGAGTCAACTGCAAATTACTAGAAGACAGAGCCAATTGCCTACAAAGAGCAATTCAGGGCTTGACCCAATAAATGAAGCCTACGCATAAATAACGTGTAGCCATGAATTGTGTCTCATGTATCTGTTTCAAGTGTCATATGTATGGTATCAATTCTCATATGTATGGTATCAATTGTCTCACATGTCTCATGTACGGTATCAATTCTCATAGTATCGTATCAATTGTATCATATCATCTGTCTAGTTTGTTCTAGAAGGCATAAGTACCACAGGCAATCACAAGCAATCACACCCCTGGATGAACCATGCACGAGGTCTTAAAGCAAGCACTAAAATCGGCAACTAGGGCAATTGCTGTGTCTAGAATCGCTCAAGACATGCCACCTCATCCGTTGTAGCAAATGTCCACGTAAAACCATAATTTGGAGTGCTAAAGGCTTCTCTCAATGGCGTTTTTGGTCCTATTCAGACCATCTGAAACGTTCTTTGTCTAGGTGAACCCTTTTTCGGAGAAGAATTAATGGCTCCAAAATTCACTTAGAACTATAAACCGTCGAAAGTTGAAGCCATATCAAGACACTGACAACAGCCATTCTGGCCCCTTTCGGAGGCTTGGAAATGTCAAGAATACCAGTAATTCTTGAACGTGCCATTTGAGCCAATCAGTGGGTATTGTCTTCGCATTCTGATACTAGACTGGTGATACTCTTACACCAACTGCGTGGTTGAATAAATGACAGACAGGAAGAAAGCATATACTTTGTTAGAAAAAAGAACCAGGCATTTGGGATGGGCTCGGACTACCGGTCAGCCCTGTTCCAAATATACGAAAAGGTGCTGCCGAATGGGCATGATTGCATTGTCCCATTTTTCACAACCAAGCCCGAAGGTGAAAATAGTCCGATAATTAAGAACAGCGCATAGTTGGTAAATTCTCCGTGAATAGTGCCACGGAGCTGGAGTTAAGGAGCCAAGAAGGGACAATTGTGACCATATGGAACCATTGCCACGTTATTATCAGATTCTACCTGGCAGTCTGCGAAATAGAAGGGAAGAAGGAATACATGTAGATAGAGAGAATAGAAATGGAGAATGACAGTCCATGGACGAATGAAATCCTGACTACGCAAGAAAGAATATGAATAGACAACATAGATAGCATATAATCTATAACCTATAAGCAATAATATATAATCATAGACACACACACCCAGCTATTCATAATCCATCCAGGTACTTCTCGCTATTCACTTCGCACCTGATATTTAGAGCCACATTTACCGAGATCAACGCAAGTGGTGTTTTCTGATTAAAGAGTCTTGGACCATTGCAATTACAGACGATTTGTGAAGAGCCTCCTCTTTGATTAAGGACCTACTTTATTATGAAGAACATCCTCTCATAGTATGAACTCCTTTGTATGGAACATCTCTTCCCTTACCATGTCTGTTCTTATGGACTGTGATCGTCACACTCGCACTGGCACCACGAGACCTTACCGAGGCTCCACATTGCAGGGCCTACGCCCCGATCTGCCCCGATCTACCGCGATTTACACCTCGACTAGGTGTGAATGGACTACGTGGTAAAATGCAACGTCCATAGATTATGAATAATCACTGTGTAGTTCCGACTAGGCACTCCAAATAATCTCTATATATCTCTAAATAATCTCTATATATCTCTAAATAATCTCTATATATGTCTATATATGTCTATGTAGTGTCTTACCTCCCCTCACTCTCCCTAGCCCTCTCTCTATTCTCGATATTCCCTCCCTATCCTCCCTATTCCCTCCCTATCCTCCCTATTCCCTCCCTATTCTCGCTATTCCCTCACTTTTTCCTCCCTATTCTCACTATTCCCTCACTTTATCCTCCCTACTCCCTCACTTTTCCTCCCTACTTTTTCCTCCCTATTCTCCCTATTCTCCCCATTCTCCCTACTCTCGCCCTACCTCCCTCGAAATCATCTTTTTCCCACTCCTATCAACCACCATGTCCTTATCTCTCTACGCCGCCAAGCTCCTAAAGCGGGCCCTAGAAGAAGATGACCCGTTCGTGTCTGCCCCAGACGACCACTTGGACGAACCCAACCCCGTGACCGAAGAAATCTTCTCGTCTTGGGCCTTGTTCATCCTCCTCTTTCTCCTCTGCTCCGCGTTATGGTCCTCCTACTTCCTCCAACAACGACGCATCAAAGCCGTCCATGAAACAGTCCTATCCATCTTCTACGGTATGATCGTGGGCCTCATCATCCGAGTCAGTCCAGGCCACTACATCCAGGACGCCGTCAAGTTCAATTCGTCCTACTTCTTCAACATCCTTTTGCCGCCCATCATCCTCAATTCCGGCTACGAATTGCACCAGGGCAACTTCTTCAACAACCTCGGCTCCATCTTGACCTTCGCCATCCCCGGCACCTTCATGTCCGCGTTGGTTTTGGGCATCATCCTCTACATCTGGACCCTGTTGGGCTTGGACGGCATCAACCTCGAGTTCGTGGACGCGTTGGCCGTGGGCGCCACGCTTTCCGCCACCGACCCCGTCACCATCTTGTCCATCTTCAACGCCTACAAGGTGGATCCCAAGCTCTACACCATCATTTTCGGCGAGTCGTTGTTGAACGACGCCATCTCCATTGTGATGTTCGAGACGTGCCAGAAGTTCCACGGCCAGGCCGTGGGCTTCTCGTCGTTCTTCGAGGGTATCGGCTTGTTCTTGATGAGTTTCACCATCTCCACCATCATTGGAATCTCCGTGGGCATTCTCGTGGCCCTCATCTTGAAACACTCCCACATCAGACGCTATCCCCAGATCGAGACCTGTCTCGTGCTCTTGTTTGCCTACGAGTCGTACTTCTTCTCCAACGGTGCCCACATGTCCGGAATTGTGTCCTTGTTGTTCTGCGGAATCACCTTGAAGCACTACGCCTTCTACAACATGTCCAGACGGACCCAGATCGCCACCAAGTACATCTTCCAGTTGTTGGCGCAATTGTCGGAGAATTTCATCTTCATCTACTTGGGCTTGTCGCTTTTCACCGAGGTCGAATTGGTGTTCAAGCCGCTCTTGATCATCATCACCTTTATCTCCATCTGCATAGCCAGATGGTCCGCCGTGTTCCCCTTGTCCAAATTCCTCAACTTCTTGTACCGGGCGAGAGTAGAGAAGTTCAACAACAGAAGCTCTCTCAGTGGAGGCATTTCCTCGCCCGTCTTGCCTGACGAAATCAGTCACTCCTACCAAATGATGATCTTCTGGGCTGGCTTGAGAGGAGCCGTGGGTGTGGCTTTGGCCATGGGTATCCAGGGCGAGGCCAAGTGGACTTTATTGGCCACCGTCTTGGTGGTCGTGGTGCTCACGGTGATTTTATTCGGAGGAACTACTGCGTCCATGTTGGAAATCTTGGGCATCAAGGTCGGTGTCATTGACGAAACCAACGACTCCGACGACGACTTCGACATAGAAGCTCCTAGATTGCCTCTTAGTCTGTCGCCTCCTCCACCCAGCACCTTCGGAAGCAGAAGGTATGCTCCTCAACGAAGCTCCACCCCTCCATTGAAGGCCATGTACAAGGAAGACAACCGCAGCAGAAACGAATCGAGTGCTAGTTTGGCGTCAGGAACGAGAAATAGTCGGTCTTCTTTCAACAATTCCACATCCGACTTGCACGACGGAAATATCAACGCCGATGTGGACGATGTGCATAGCGAAATCGATGATATAATGACGGGAACCAGCGGAACCACATCACCATACAGCCAGCCCAACCCAAGTGGAGTATTGGGGGCATTTTTGAGTGCCGAAGAGCACACCAAGTGGTTCACCAAGTTCGACGAGCAGGTGTTGAAACCTGTGTTATTAGACTCGATACCTAGCGGCCGAAAGAAGGACGATTCCAACGCCAACGCCAACGACCAGGTGTGACTACAGGACAAAAAAGGCAGAGAATATTGTAATATACACTAACGGATCAAAGTGGCCGTGGTTTTGGTTTGTTGTTGGTTCTGTTGTTGTTGAGCAATGGCCACATCAATCACCCACTTGGCCAATTTATACGTCTTGGGGTTCAACACCATGTCATTCAACTTATAATTAAATTTCACGCATAATTGAAAAAACTCATGCATGGCCAAATCGTGCAACACGGCCACCAAGTGGTTGTTGAGAATCTTCTTGTTGGACTTCTGGAGCTCGCTCAAGTATACCGACGCAGGGATAAAGTCGGTGTAATCACTGGTGGCCCGAATGGGCTTTTCCAACAACTCCATGACGTCTCGTATGTGTGTGTTTGTCACACAGGCCACCTTGTCCTCCTCGATCGAATGGATGAGCAAGTTGGACAACGCGATGATGGCATTGCCAAAGTTGACCGGGTTGCCCACTCTGGACCCGGTGTCTCTCTTCAAAGACGTTCTGAATAAAATGCCCATGCTAGTAGCGAGGAATCTGCTGGTGTAGTTTGCGTAGGTGTCGTTGAAGGTGGAATGGAGTTGTTTTAAAGAGGTGAGAACCGGTGTCTTGGACTTCACCTTGGGGTCCCAAACACCAAGGGTAATTGATTTAAGAGCTGAAATGATCTGTGTGTTGATGTAGGCCAACCATTGGGACTCTTTTGGCGAGGCAGAACGAGGGTCCGAGTACTTCTTGATGCTGTTGGGTCTTTGGGGCGAACTTGGAGCCGAAACAAACGAATTGCCAAAGATATCCTCGTTCACACTGGTGTCTGCCTTGGGCTCCTCTTTCTTCAACGCCTTGATGTCGCTTTGGCTGCGGTAGTTGACCCGCAAGGTGGTTTCTTTGATGACCAACGAGCACTCCTCGATGATGGAGGCTAAGACAAAGGTCTTTTTGGAGCGGGCACTGAAGATGGCGGCCCGTGACTTGGCATATTCGGCGACGTCGGTGGTGGAAATGAACGCCAATTCTTGGAAGGCGCTGAGGCGGCCCAAGGGGTCGTTGACGTTTCTCAATCCACTCAACAAAGTGCTCAACGGATCGGCACCGTAGGTGCTGATGAGCTTCTTTCCGTCCAAGCAACCGATGGTGGCGTACACGTTGAAGGCGTGGTTGACGATTTCCCACGCCACGATCACGAGATACGACCAGAATGCCAGAGAAACTGCTCCAGAAACGCTCACGCCATAGGAGGGCACCACGGAATCGAGGCCTGCCACGAGCAACGTGAGGTAATTGGCGCGGTAGACGGCCGTTCTGGCCAAGTACCACGCCACGGGCGCCGTGGCGGCCACCAAAACGTTCAACACCACGGCATTGATGAACAAAAATGGCACCTTCTTCAACAAGGTGCTATCGGGAGCCCGCTTCTGCGACCCGTAGGTGAACACCAAGCGGTTGCGCTGGAGCACCAAGTGGTGGGCCGAGTACACCACCGCGGTGTACACGGGATAGAACACCCAGGAATACACCCAGGCGTCGTTGACCAACGGAGAGTGTCGGTACTCCTTGGACTGGAGGAAGTAGTCTGCTCGGGACGGCGATTGGGCCATGAACACGCCGGTGCAGAAGCACGCCGACAACACGTAGAACGAGGCGAACTTGGCGTACACGCTGGAACAGAGCGTGTTGTAGATCTGGGCTGCCAATGTCTTGTAGGGCGAGATGTCCACGGTGGAAAAGCGGACTCTGGACTGTTTGACGGTCAAAAGAGCAAGATAAAGGACCGGAGCTCGAACCACGGTCAACACGAGGTTCCACCAGAACGAACCGTACGGAAGCCGGAGTGCTATGGACACTGCAACCGCCACGATGATGTTGATGTTGTTGACATACTTGAGGCGTTTACTGAGCACCTTGTGGAAGTACGTGGTGTAAGAGGCGGCCGACATGGTGCAGGACGCTGGATTGACTTGGGTCGATGTTAAGAAGGGGCTTGAGGCGCCAGACTGGGTGAATAGTCGCCTGTTTTGGAGGATGATGTGGTTGGTACTGTTTGGTTTTTTCAGATGAGGTCGCGCATTATGGAGAGTGAAGTAAATGCAAGAAGAGAAGGGAAAGGCAGGATGGGGTGAGGTAATGCAGGGAAACTAGGAATTGGGATACATGTGTAGGGGAAGAAGAGGTGGGTGAAATCTGGGCTCGAATTGGTCAAAATTGAGCGAGATACGCTATATATAGTAGAGGATCTCACTATGAGCAAATGGAATTTATACAGTATGATATATGAATACACAAATAGGCAGATAGACATTAGATGAACGAGATAGCAAATACGACAATTGGGTGTGTTAGATGAACAAGCTAGAAAATATGGCACCAGATTTTTAATTTATTTGGAGAAAGCTTCAAGTTGGAGTATTGTGAAAATAAAGATGAATTATTTCCATAATATTACGGTTCCCTAATCGTGTGTGTGAATTGGTGAAATGTGATAGCTTTATTGAATTCCTCATAAGTTCCATAAATTAGAACTTTTTGTAGCCTCTTGATGATTCAGACTTTTCCAGTAATTAATTAAATGTCAAGATAATGTAATGATGTAGAACCTTTCTGGTATGGTCTATTATGAATTAATGTAATGATGTAGAACCTTCCTATAGCCTATTATGAATTAATGTCCCAATAATGTAATGATGTAGAACCTTCCTATAGCCTATTATGAATTAATGTCCCAATGATGTAGAACCTTCCTATGGTCTGTTATGAATTATCCAATAATGCATACTGTGATGACGTAGAACCTTCCTCTAGCCTATTATGAATTATGTCCCAATAATGCATACTCTGCTACGTTTACTTATTTGTTTCAATCTTGAAAATACAAACTTATCTACTTAAACCATCTCATTTCTACTTTTCTTCGTTTCTGTATTTACAAAGCACCTGACTATATACATCACTCCTGAACGGCTACCTGGGCGGCTCTCTTCAACTTCTCGCCCTCTCCACTCAAAGTGTCCTTAATGACATGCAAACCTGGTCTGCCTCCGATTTCTCCCAAAACCTCATCAGAAATGATTCTCTCGTTGAAATCGATGTTGGCGTATCCAGTACCACTAGAGACCAATCTGCTCTCGATGATGCTCTGGCTTCCGTCGAACTTGCTGAAATTGACCTCAAAAGCCTCGGTAATGGCGGCTTCCAACTCTTCTTCGGTGGTGATGAAGTTGGACGCAGCATGGTACAAGTCGAGCAAGTTGTTGGCCTTGTCTTCCTTGACCTCCAACTCTCTGGTCTTGCGGTTCAAGGTTCTCTGTTCTTGCACAAGCAACGTCTCTTCCTCGGTTCTTTGTCTCATGATAGGACCCTCGAGGTAGCTGTCTATGGTAGGGAGAGTCAATTTCTGCGCAGTCGACTCCTCGTACACGTGGGAGTCGGCAAATTCCTGTTCTTTTTGGGCGACCTTGGCCTTGTGTTCCACAAGTCTCTTCAATCTCTCTTCCTCCACCAAGTAGGCCTGTTTCAAGTAGTCTCTGCGGATCTCGTCTCTCTTCAACGCCCACAATTCGTCCTTGTTCAAGGTCGATTCGTCCACTTGAGGACGTCTGTCTTCGATGTTTCTCTTGATTCTGTCTTCCACCGTCACCACCTTCTTGGCCACGGCGTGTCTTTCGAAGGTAAAGCCCTTCTTTTGAGGTGTAGGCACACCGTCGGCATAACCTTGTGCAATATGCGATTCTTTGGCGATTTCTTCGGGGTTTTTTGGTGTTATGGGAAACCTCTTGAAGACAGGGCGGACCTTGGGGAGAATACCCGACTTTCCGCCGTATTTGAGTACACCTTTGCCCATGATGGAATGATGAAGAAGTAGGTTTAGAATTGTGAAAAATTTATGGGGAAGGGACACGACCGGCCGATGTCGCGCGACATTGCAACTAGGACACACTAAGTTTGGTGAATGGGTACTAGGACCTTGGACATGAGGAAGAGACGAAGGGCGTTGGATTAAGAAGTTTCTTTTATTCAATTGGGGTAGATTTATTTCGTTCAATTGGGGTCTTTTTTTCTATTTTTCATTTTGGAAATTTTGGTGATTTCGTACTCATAATATGGATACGAGACATTTCTGGTGTTTGACACATTTACGGATATGGCTACCGTTGTCAGGGTTTAAGTGGCTTATCATAGATTTGAAAATATTCTCATAGTCTTTGAAAATATTTCGTTCATTTGGAACTATTTACTGATACCTAAGGTAATTTCTTGCAATAGTTATACTATCAACTGTAACATCCGCAGTTACACAATGTACTCACATAATGTACGAACTAGATTTCTAATACATGAGTAAGAATGTGTTCTAATGATGAAATCACATAGAAAACTCGATCCACTTTTCATAATCCTTCATTGTTGCACATTATGTGGCGTACTGATTACTACCAATTTTTTTTACTTTTACCAAATTTCTCAAGAAATTATAAACTTTCTTAAATTTATCTCTACACTTGATACAGTCCATTATTCATTATCATTAAACATTAGTAATTAATACACACAGTTAGCCAATCCAATAAGCTATTTAACTCCCCAAACATTATATATATTTTCCAGACAAACCTTTCCGATCTTCTTATTGCCAACCTCATTCTCGAACTCCTTCATCAATAACTTCTTCTTCTCTTCATTAGACTTGTTGGCATGCTCAAGATGATAGTATTCTAGTAGCAGCTTTGGAGTCGGAAATCTGTTTTGAATCGTAACCGCCCTTTCTAAGCTGACACCTCTAATGGCCATCAACATGAGAATAAACATCTCTCGAACGGTCCGCATTCCTGTTTTGCCCATCACGTCTTGAAACATTCCATACACATGAACGCATTCATAGTTCGTAGACCTCGTTTCAAACTTTTTTCTAAACATGGTGATCATGTCCTCGTACTCAGTTTGATTTTGTAGTGATCGGGGTCTAAGCACAATCAATTTGGTGCTGCTTAACTTTTGCTGGATGATATTCGTCAACGAGGCAAGAAACAATATGGTTTCATCCACGTCCTTGAACTTGCGTAAGTAAAATCCCGACACCGTCATGGTCATAGCCATCGCCGTTTTGATCAGATCCATCATGTCGATCACATTTTCAATGCCCGTTTCCTCAACCAAATAGTAGAAATGCTTCATGCCCGTCCTTTTCAACCGGATTTTCTGTTCCTGAAATCTGCCATCTCTAATCGACATAGCCAAATCATCTAGTTTCTTTCTTTCACAAATGTAATTGAGCACTGTTTCCTTCTTGGAAGTTTTGTGCTTGGCAATCCAGAGAATATCCCCCACCAGGAGTCCACGTACCTCACAAGTAACGTTTAGTGCCTCGAGCCTGTTCTGGAAAAAGTCACGATCTTGCTGAGACCGGATTTCTCTATTATCGATGAGCAAGATGATGTCGTACTCGTCTTCTGGCCAGACATCGTATTTCACTCCTTGAAAAATCCTGGCGATTGGGTCATGCTCCAAAGCCTTCTCTTCTGGAGCCACGAAGAGACCAGGGGACGAGGTGCGCTCGTCTTCTGGACTGACCCTGACGTGGTTATCATAGGAAATATCATACTCCTTGACTGGTGTTGATTGGATGCCGACCGTTTCCTTCAATTGGGCAGCTAGATCGTGGCCTTCTTCGGTGAGAAAGTACATTTTTGGTCTTCCACTGCAACCCACCAAGTCATTGCTCATGAGGACTTTGACCGAGCTCCAGGCAGAATAGAACTCGTTGGAAGAGGGATTAGAAGTGAAGGACTTATCGGCAAAAGGAGCAGCCTTTTTGATGATTTCTTCCTTTGAGAGCCCCCTATCGCCCCTGCCACTTAGATACAAGGCAATCAAAATGGCAAAACCACCAGACCGATGCCTGGGAACGTATCGCTTCTTCTTTCTGGGCTTCTTTATAGTGTCCGGATTCGAGGTCAAATTCATGCTAGAAACTTCATTTTTTTCGGCAAACTCTTCTGGAAACTCGATATCGTTCAGTTCACAATGCTTCCGAAGTCTCTGGGTCAAGGATTTGACGGTTTTGTCTCCCACGTACTGGACCAGTCTTAGAGTTTTAGGGTCAGAAATAGGGCCCTCAAAATGGCGAAGACGATCCAAAGCCCGGTTGTAAAGTAGTGCAGCCTTTGTACCCTTCTTTGTGGCGTCAATGGCCGCCTCTTCGATCCATTCTATGAAGAGAAGCTTGAAGTCTTGGGGTTGCATTGGTGCTGCAAAAGGACCAGGACGCGTTGGTATAGGGCGGGTCAGGTGACACAAGACACGTGACAAGTGATCACGCGACACACATCACATGACACCATCCACATGTATCCAAATCTTCACTCTCTTCTCTACACCAACATGTCAGAACGGGGCAAGAAGCTGATGCTTCCGCCCATTAACCTCATCTTCAAGTACTTGCAGCAGCAGTCCACCGTGACCATTTGGCTTTTTGAGCAAACGGCGCTGAGAATCCAGGGAAAAATTAGAGGCTTCGATGAGTTCATGAATGTCGTTGTAGATGATGCAGTTGAAATTTCCACCAAAGACGGCACCAAGGAAGAGCTTGGCCGCTTGTTGTTGAAGGGGGAGAATATCACGTTGATCTCCAGCTTGGATGCATAGGTAAATGAGTGGATATAATGAGATGATGAGTGGAGTGACTGGCAGAGCCAGTGAGCTACAGATAGCTCATGTATATTAGAAATACAAGACCAAATGAAAATAGTAGAAGGAGGCAGGGAGTGGATCTAGAGACAGAGGAGTGTGTGAGATAGCAGAGCAAAAGAGTGTGTGGATATTGTAGAGACAGAAAAGAGTTTCAGATAGTGTCACTAAGATAGAAATTGTTGAGTATGGGGAATATGGAATATGGAGTATTGAAATATAGAGAATGAGAATCTTAGTGAAAATGGAATAAGAGGACCAATTGTAATACACGTTATATTAGAAAAATCTCTATAAGACGATTATCAGATCTACTTCTAGTCGATTATCTTTAAATATATTCTGACTGCCTTTAATTGCATTGCCATTTGTGATCCAGAATCTGACCATGTTAATACTTCCATCATATTTGGAAAATAGTATCTCTGGCGCTATATTTGAGCAAAACAACGCAGTTACTATAGAATACAGAGATCTCTTAGTATGCACGTACTAGCCCTTCTAGGATCTACTTGTCTTAATAATTTACTTTCATCTTTCAGTAGAATCTACTTGTTTTAATAATTTACTTTCATTTCTCACTAGTATCTATTTGTTCTTCTAATTTCATCTCTCACTTGAATCTACCTCTTCCACTAATTTATCTCTCACTAATTCTACTTGTTTTAATAATTTACACTCATCTCTCAGTGATTCTACTAGTTTCACTTCTCTCACTAGAATCTACTTGTTCCACATCTCACACTAGAATTTACTTCTCTCACTAATTTATCTCTCACTAGAATCTACTTGTTCCACATCTCACACTAGAATTTACTTGTCTCACTAATTTATCTCTCACTAGAATTTACTTGTTCCACTAATTCTCTCACTAATTCTACTGCGAACATGGCACTACATATTCAATCACTTACTTCCACTTCATTGAAAGTCTATCTCTATAGTCCAATTGTATACTACACCCATAATTCTATTATTGCATTTCCAAAATTCCCCTTATCATTCTCCTTTCCCTCTACCCATCTCTCTTCTCTCTTCTCACTATTCTCACAGTCTCTCTATTCTCACTATTCTCGCTATTTCTTTTCCACTACCGCGTCACTAAATTTATTCTACTAACAGCCTTCACTACGCGTCTGACCACCCTTCCCGGCCCCATTCCCCAGAATCGAACATGAACAACCAGCGAAATGGATCTGGCGGTCCCAGCTTGCCCAATGGCGCTTTTCCGCAGCCAAATTCCGCCAATGTGGCCAATATCAACCAGTCTCGTTTCAGACCACAACCAAGTGGACCCCAAAGAACCTTCCAGCCCGTGCCATATTCGCCCGAAGAGTACCAGCGCATCCAACTGCTTCTAGACAAGGTGTTGGGCCCGGAGTTTGTCAGCTCCAGGCCCGGAGGCGGAGGCACCAAGGTGTCTTATATTGAGGGATGGCGAGCTCTCAATCTTGCCAACGAGATCTTTGGCTTTAACGGGTGGAATTCCGAACTTATCAGCACACAGGTGGACTACTTCGATACTCATGGGAATTCTGGCCGCTTTTCTATGGGCCTTTCTGTGGTAGTTCGGGTCACTATCAAGGATGGAGCCTACCATGAGGATTTTGGATATGGCTACATCGACAACGCCAAGAGCAAGGCCATGGCGTTTGAAAAGTGCAAAAAGGAGGCGTTTACCGACGGAGTCAAGCGGTGCTTGCGGTGCTTCGGTAACGTGCTAGGCAATTGCTTGTACGACCGAAACATCATAGCCAAGATCCAGAAGGTCAAGTTGCCCCAGCCCGAGTTGGAGGATTCGGACTTCTACAGAGATCCCATGTTGGTGGAACGGGAAAGGAGAAAATTGATCTCGACAAGGGTGAATTTGCATGATAGCGGAGGGTCAATACCAGGTTCCAATGCACCAAATTCAATCAATGCACCAAATTCAATCAATGCGCCAAATTCATTCAATGCACCAAATTCAATCAATGCGCCAAATTCAATCAATGCACCAAATTCAATCAATGCACCAAATTCAAATGAGGTGAAAATACCCCCAAACTATCCAAATAGTGCAAATCAGCAGAATACTCCTTCAAACCATAATATTCCTTCAAACCAGCTGAACACCTATTCCAACATCTCCAATAATCCTGGAAATTCTGGTATCCAAAATAGACCAGACCATTCGAATAAGCAAAACCACCAAGCTCAACCCGTTTCTTCAGCTTCCACTCTCAATCCACAGAATATTAATAGACCACCCATGCAAGCAAACCCATCAACTTCAGTTAATATCGGACGAGGATCGTTACACGGGACGGATAAGGCAAAGACTTATACACCAAGTGCACAGGAACTAGAAGAACTCGACGAGTCCTTTTTTAGTGATGATTTCATGGAGGAGGATCCTGAGGACAAAGGGTCCAAAGACACCGATCAGACGGCTAGTGAGCTTCCCAAAACGCTGCAGTTTCCTTTGTTTGTTAGTGCCAAAGGTGCAGACTTGCTACAGCAAAGCTCGGGTGATATGTCCAAGCTACCTCAATTTGATCCCAAATTCGTGTCCCCCAATATCAAAAGAACACTTCCAAATACTTCAGCTCCGATAAAGAGGAACGAGGGCATTGCTGGAGCCAGTCAGACCAGAGGCAGAATATATCCACCGAGCCAAACTCCAGAGAATAATGCACTAGGAAAAAGGGTGGGAATGCCACCGAGTCAGCGTCCAGCAAAGCGAAAGAAGGATTCGTCAGAAGACCCATCACAATAGGAATGAATTGAACTGAGAAAGGAAACGTGGAGCAGAAGGAGAAAGGATAAATAAAGTGAGAATTGGTTTTTGAAGATTAAGGTTGATGGAATCGAAGCTAGAGAATTCATGGCTAAAATATCAATTAATTGAGAGATTCTCATTTTGAATTATGCGACCAACTAAAACTATAAAAGATGCAAATATCATTCCAATGGGAACCGGAATCCAGTTTCAAGTGCCAGAAAATGAAAAATACCAAAGGGAACACCTTTCAGTTTGATTCAAGGAATAAGTTCATCATTATGTGAGTTTAAGCTTCAAGAAGAGAAGGAAGTGAAATTTGATTATTCTTACTAGATGCATGTCTTGAAATTAGGCAGATATTCCTACACCATCTCAACAAGGCACGTTCCTCTCGTATCACATATCGCAAATTCGCTTCAAATTCACAACTCGCCAGAAAGAGGTGTAATGGAAGTGACATCATTAGTGAGCATGCAGCCTGCTAGGAAGATAGTATTGGCCCATTGATGAACTCATATAGTGAGATCATATCGAGCCTGAGTGAACAGATTACTATAGTGAGATCATTAACTATAGTGAGATAATTAACTATGATGAGATCATATCGAGCCAAAGTGAACAGATTACTATATTCAGATCATTAACAATAATGTGATCATTACAATAATGTGATCATTAACTATAGTGGGATCATAATCAATAATAAGATCATTAACTAATAAGATCATTACCTATAATAAGAATCTACGAGCTCTGTGCCAGTGCTATCAACTGTATCGTGAGATCATATCCAATAAGAAGGAGTGAAATATTACCAAAGTGAGATACTTAAGTGAGACCATTAACCCTAGTGAGATACTTAAGTGAGACCATTAACCCTAGTGAGATACTTAAGTGAGACCATTAACTCTAGTGACTATTAGCTATAGTGAGATTCTCACGTAGAGGGTCATTACTGACGGGAGAATACCAATTGATCATATAGTGATCATTAACTCTAGTGACTATTAGCTATAGTGAGATTCTCACGTAGAGGGTCATTACTGACGGGAGAATACCAATTGATCATATAGTGATCATTAACTATTGTGAGTATTTTACTAAAGTGATTATTTACTACAGTGATAATTTACTATTGTGATCATTAACTACAGTGATCATTTACTATTGTGAACATCACTATAGTCAGATCATTACTATCACATTAATAAGACAATAGACTCTAATGAGATAGCTATAGATCATGCAGATATCTTCATTCACATATGGAACAACCACCATCTTAGTGCCTTCATTTCATTCATCCGATTGCATCCATAGCCAGCACTCTAGCCAGCCTCGCTATTTTCCCTCCATTCCTCGCTATTCGCACTGTGTACACACTCCCCAGCTCTCCCTACACATCCCCACACTTCGCACTACCCTCACTATTCCTCACTATTCCTCACTATTCCTCACTAATCCATCACTAATCTCATCAATTCTATCACTATTCTATCAACACCACATCTATTCCTTCACCAGTCCCATGAGAGACGTCGCTATTGCCACAATTCTCAACACCATCGGCCCGTACAACGAGGTGCCTGACGAGTACTCGCCCCAGGATGCCTTGGCTGCTGTTGCTGACGCCAAAGTCTTGGTCATTGGTGCTGGCGGCTTGGGATGTGAGATTCTCAAGAACCTCGCTTTGACCGGGTTCAAGAACATCCACGTCATCGATATGGACACCATCGACATCTCCAACCTCAACCGGCAGTTCTTGTTCCGGGAAAGCGACGTGGGACGCCCCAAGGCCGAGGTGGCGGCCCAATTCATCCAGCAAAGACTTGCCGACTGTGACATCGCCATCACGCCGTTCTTCGGCAAGATTCAGGACAAACCCGTCGAGTACTATCGCCAGTTTGACGTGGTGATCTGTGGCTTGGACAGCGTCGAGGCTCGACGCTGGATCAACGCCACGTTGGTGTCGATGGTGGACTCCGAGTTGAACCATCTCATTCCTCTCATAGACGGCGGCACCGAGGGCTTTCGGGGCCAGTCCCGGGTCATTTTGCCGCGGATATCCTCCTGCTACGAGTGCACCTTGGACATGGTCACGCCCAAGACCACGTTTCCCGTGTGCACCATCGCAAACACTCCCCGTTTGCCTGAACATTGCATAGAATGGGCCTCGGTCATTGAGTGGCCCCGCGTCCACACCGGCACGAAGTTCGACGCCGACAACCCTCAGCACGTGGACCAGATGTACGCTATGGCGTTGGAGCGGGCAAAGAGCCATAGCATCACCGGCGTCACCCGTCTGTTGACCCTCGGCGTGGTCAAGAACATCATTCCCGCCATCGCGTCCACCAACGCCATCATCGCTGCCTCCTGCTGCAACGAGGCGTTCAAGTTGGTCTCCAGCTGCAACCCCATCTTGAACAACTACATGATGTACTCGGGCGACGACTCCATCTTCACATACACCTATGCACATGTCAGCAAGAAGAACTGCCCGGTGTGCGGCAACGTGGCCAAGTCAACTACGGCACAGCGGTGGTGGACGCTAGGAGATTTCATCGACGAGCTCAGCACACGTCTGGAGATCCAGATGAAGACACCGTCCTTGACCAGTGCCTCGGGCTACTTGTACTTGCAAAGTCCTCCCAATTTGGAGGAAATGACGCGGCCCAACCTTGCCCGGAAGTTATCTGCATTAATCAACGACGGCGACGAGGTGGTGGTGACGGATCCCAATCTTCCCATCTCGTTACGCTTGGTGGTGACGTTTTCGGGGCCGGAAAATGAGCCCTTTTAAAATAGCATGAATAGTGTATATTCTGGGAATGTACATTACAAATAAGAGGAAAATGAACGTAATGAATAATGAAGTTTATGAAGCTCCAGTGAAGAATGAAAGGTGGATTTTCAGTGTATTCTGTAATTAATTATTACTGGTGAGTTTCTATGGTAAATTCTTTTCTCGTGAATTTGAGTGAAGTTTTAGTGAATCTCTAGAAAAATTGATTTGTTACTCTAGTAGAGTTGCATCTGAATGTACTGAAGAATTCCTCTAAGTTGATGCTTGTATTTTGGCTGGTCGATTCTACACTCATCAACAGCTCCCTGTGGCGAATTGTGATAATTCTGATGGTATTCCAGTAATTCTCCACTTATTATTGTCTATTAAATGCTAGAATTACTCATTTATAATTATTCATGGAGTTCTAGTACTATAGTTAATGATATTCTAATACTACTCATTCATGATTGTTCATGGAGTTCTAGTACTAATTTTAATAGTTAATGAGATTCTAGCATTTCCATGAAATTGTAGTACTATGATTGTCCGTGGATTTCTAGTGCTAATTATAATTGTCAATGAGATTCTAGTATTATTCCATGAAATTCGAATATTGTTCAATCATAATTGTCTGTTGATTCTAGTTTTACTCAATTATGCAATGACAATTATTCCTCATTAATGTCAGACAATAGCTCCAGTTATTCTTTCCCTCAATTCATTTCATGTTTCAAGCTCATGAAACCCAAAAATGTCTGATTAGCTCCTAGCTAACCATTTGATAAGATGAAACCCTTATCAATTGAAACCCACTTTATCAATTGAAACCTACTCTTAAAATTGAAACACACTTTATTAATTGAACCCACTTTATCAATTGAAACCTACTCTTAAAATTGAAACTTACTCTATAAATTGACTCTATATATTGAAACATATTCTATCAATTGACCCTATATTAAAACCTACTTATCTATTGACTAACCCATGAAGCCCAGTCTTGACTTAGATTAACTCATGAAATCTAGCTCTCTTGACATGAAATAGCCCAATGGCCCAAGATCTGTTTCACCTGTACCTGAATTCCATCAGAATCCAGGCCGTTGCTTCTAATTATAGGAAGTACTTTATCTTTATTTCAGGATGCACGATTCCTAATGTGGATCACAACCACGAACAGACCGAAGGTGACAAAAACCATGGTGACAAAACAAAGTGACAAAATACAGTGACAAAAAATCAGTGACAAAAAATTAGTGACAAAACGCAATGACAAAACACATAGTGACAAATGAAAAAAACTATGTAGTGACAAAATTCATACATGGTGACAAAATATAGTGACAAAAACTACGGTGACAAATGACAAAAACTACAGTGACAAATGACAAAAACTACGGTGACAAAGGACAAAAACTACAGTGACAAATGACAAAACAAAGTGACAAATCACAGTGACAGTGACAATCTACAGACACTACGACATTCTACCCATTCTAAAATTATTATTAACCCAACTGCTTCATTTCTTGCACCACCATCGCATTGAATTTATCAATGTTATCAAGATAGATGTGATGGCCACTATCTTCTATAATTTTCACGTCACTTCTGGCCTCGCCGTAGTATGCGTTGATCATGTTGGAGCTCAACAAACCCCCCTGTTTGTCCATCCAGTCTTCCTTGCCGTACCACCACGAAAGCTGGCAGTCCAAACGGTGGATGCCTCTTTGGATTAATGGGTGTCTGGCATCGGCACCTGGTGCCAATAAATAGTTCAACATGTACTCTCCGGATCCCGGGGCCTGGAAGATGCCATATGCATATTTGTGAAGACGTACGGCCTCTTCTTCGGGTAGTTTGGCGAATCTTCGGGACGACCATCCACTGACCACTTTAGAGCCTAGAGGACCGGCCTTTCTTACCAAAACGAAGGGCGAAATGTTCTGTTCCCACAACTTGACGAAGTACTGAGGCACCGGCACCGCCTTGCGGTGCTTCAAGATGGCTCCTGGAGACACCATCAAGAGCTTATCGCAAAAGGTTGGATTTTTGAGAATGCCGTATGAACCCATGAGATAGGCACCCATGGAGTGGGCCATGACGAGGATTTTTTGGTGTGGAGATGTTCGGTTGAGGTTTCTCTTGACAAGCCACGTCTCGAACGAGTCGTGGAACCACTTTTCCACGTGTTTCAAGTCGTCTTTGGCCAACTTGAACGGAGGCCGGGAAGAGCACCCATAGCCGAAAAGGTCGATGGCATGCACGCACCAGTTGTCCAAGGAGCCAATGTGGTCGAAGTTCTTGAGGAAAAAGCCCAAGCCACCGCCATAGCCATGCACCATGATCAAATGGTGCAAGGAGTCCGAGTCGGCCTCGGATTTTCCAGGTGGATAGATGACATATTCGTTGATGTAGTTGCCGTTGTCGTCGATGGGAGTTTGGACCACCCGACTGGTCCGACCCAGCGCATCGGCCTCGGGATAAAACGGAAGCAACGAGAGGAGCTCGTGCTGGAACTTCAACGGGTTGTTTCTGTGACTGTAGTCCTCCACAGACTCCTTGATGGATAACGGGAAATTATTGGAAAAAAGCTTCTTCAAAGGAACGGAGGTTGGATGGGTGGACCGTTTGTACTGGCCCAGCTCGAGTTTCTTGCCATGGCCGTCGCGGTTGTTGAGTAACTTGGAGGACTTGGACAAGAGTTGGTTGATTTGGCCGAAGTTGATGTTGAAACTGGACGAGTTGAGGGCGCCCGAGGACGAGGAAAAAAGGCGTTTGTGGAGAACGGACATGGGGGCACGTGGGGGACGACTCCTGCGACGCTTCTATGCACGGGGCATGTGGGGGAGTGGAAAGAGGGTTGGTGATGGATGGAGGGTCACGTGAGAATAAGGTGATGTCGTGAATATATCACGTGATACAACTACAATTAACACGATACTGCTACAATTATAACACAACTAACACTCTACAATTATCACACGACTAACTGCTACAATTACATCACGTGAGCTAACACTGCTATAATTGAACTAACACTGGTACAATTATAACACGTGAACTAACACTGCTACAATTATAACACGTGAGCAAACACTGGACAATTATAACACGTGAGCTAACACTGCAGTATGGAGTTTTCACAGTAACCCATACTTCAATAGTCCAACTGCTACAATTATATCACGTGACAAGACCATTACAACACATCACGTGCTCAGTATCACGTGACACGCTACATTTGAATTATTCAGACCCCGACACCGCATTTTTGTCTGACGGAATTTTATCAGATGGAAATTATCAGATGGCATACGAGCCGAGCCGCACGGTGATTGGCAGGCGCCGCGGTTGCGAGCCCGCGCCCCGCAATTTCAGACACTTTTCACCCTCCAAATGCCGTAGCCAGGCCACTTTTGACTCCAGCCAATGGCCACCGCCGTCTCTGACGCCCGCCATAGGCTGCACGGCTTTGTGGCCCAGGCGTCCAGGCCCAGTGTCTGCTTTTCCCGCAATCCGTCAGGTGTCACATCCGCAATTTCCTGCCACCACAGACCACACACCACAGACCACACCAGGCACCACATGTGGGAGGAAAACAGACAGAAAGGGACAGAAAGGGCAGAAAGGGCAGAAAGAGGCCACATCAGTCACAATCTGACCAATACCGCACCCACGAGGCTTCATTCTATCCCTTTTCTCTCTACTCACTCTAGTAATTACCCTCTTCCTTTTTATTAATTACCCTCCTTCTTCCCTTTCCTCCGATTCGGCTTATCAGATCAATCTCTCATTTGCCCGACACTTTTTTCTGCAAGCCGCGACTATATAAGACGCCCCATTCCTGAGCATTTTTTCTTCCTGTTTCGACCCTTCATCTCAATGCACCTCTTGTCGTTGTTCTTGTATGCATTTCTAGCCAGGGCCATCCAGGCAGAGACCCACACCTGGTACTTCAAGACCACCTGGGTCACGGCCAACCCCGATGGGGTGGCGGAAAAGCAGGTCATTGGCTTCAACGACCTGTGGCCCTTGCCCATTTTGCGGGTCAAGAAACACGACCGCATCAACTTGTACTTGACCAACGGCTTTGACGACAGAAACACCTCGTTGCACTTCCACGGCTTGTTCCAGAATGGAACCAACCAGATGGACGGCCCGGAAATGGTGACCCAGTGTCCCATTCCTCCCGGTGAGACCTTCTTGTACAACTTTACCGTGGGGGACCAGGTGGGCTCTTTTTGGTACCATTCGCACACCTCTGGCCAATACGGAGATGGAATGCGTGCCGCCTTCATCATTGAAGACGACGACTTTCCGTACGAGTACGACGAGGAGGTGGTGTTGACCATTGGCGAGAACTACCACGACGTGTCGGACCAGTTGATGCCCAAGTTCTTGAACCGGTACAATCCCACTGGCGCCGAGCCCATTCCCCAGAACTCCTTGTTCAACGAGTCCAAGAACGTCACCTGGAAGGTGGAGCCCAACAAGACGTACCTTTTGCGGATCATCAACACCGGCCGGTTCGTGTCGCAGTATCTCTGGATGGAGGACCACGAGTTCACCGTGGTGGAGGTCGACGGCATCTACGTCGAAAAGAACACCACCGACATGTTGTACGTGACGGTGGCCCAACGCTACACCGCGTTGGTCACCACCAAGGACAACTCCGACAAGAACTACGCCTTCATGCAGGCGTTCGACACCGACATGTTGGACGTGCAGCCCAAGGACCTCCAGGTCAACTCCACCAACTTCATTGTTTACGACATGAACAAGCCCATGCCGTCGGGTCTTACGGTCGACGCATGGGACTTCTTGGACGACTTCTACCTCAAGCCGCTTTCCAACACCACGCTCTTGGACGACGCCGACCTCACCGTCACCATCGACGTCGCCATGGACAACTTGGGCAACGGCATCAATTACGCGTTCTTCAACAACATCACCTACACCAAGCCCGTGGTTCCCACGCTCTTGACGGCGTTGTCTGCTGGCGAGTTCGCCACCAACGAGTTGGCCTACGGAACCAACACCCACGCCATCGTGTTGCAGGGCGGCGACGTGGTCGACATTGTGTTGAACAACCACGACTCCGGCAAGCATCCGTTCCATTTGCACGGCCACGTGTTCCAGGTGGTCGAAAGAGGCCCTCCCTTCCCCGATAATGCTCCCGAGACCTTCAACGTCACCGACCACGCCGAGTATCCCGAGTTCCCCATGATCAGAGACACGGTCTACGTCAATGGCAACTCGCACATGGTGATGAGATTCAAGGCCGACAACCCCGGCGTGTGGTTCTTCCACTGTCACATCGAGTGGCATTTGGACCAGGGCCTTGCTCTTACCTTCATCGAGGACCCCATGGGCATCCAGGCCAATGCCGAACAGCAGTTGACCGAGTCGTCCAAGAACGCGTGTATCAAGAACAACATGGCCTTCGAGGGCAATGCCGCGGGTAACAAGGACAACTTCCTTGACTTGAAGGGCCAGAACGTGCAGCACGCGCCTTTGCCTGCTGGTTTCACTGCCAGAGGTATCGTGGCCATGGTGTTCTCCATCCTCTCTGCCTTCCTCGGTTTGGGAGCCATTGCCTACTACGGAATGGCCGACATTCCCGACGTGGAGGCCAGAGTCATCAGAGACTTGGACGTCGAGTACGAGATCAACGAGGATGAGAACATCAACGAGATCTCCGAGGACCAGCCTTTGAGAGGCTCTCACGAGGGCAATTCTTCCAGAAGCTCGCGTGATAGCAACAGAAGCAACAGAAGCGGTAGAGTGAGAATCTAGAGAATGGATATTGAGATGAATATTGAGATTGAATCGAGGCTGAATCAATGAGACAATTCATGAGACAATTGAATTAATGAGATGGCTGAATTAATGAGGATGTCTTCATTTAGTGAGGATTTCTTGATTAATGAGGATGTCTTTATTTAATGAGGATGTCTTTAAATGAGGAAGTCTTTTAATGAGGCTATCTTTATTTAATGAGGATGTCTTGATTAATGAGGATGTCTTCATATAATGAGTTATTCTTGATTAATGAGGATTTCTTCATTTCAGTCTTGGTATTTTAATTCGTCTTCATCTTATTGTGCCTGATTCTATCTATCTTGTCAGATTCTTATCGTCTTGATTGAGAGTCTTCCAATTCTTCTTCTTCTTCTTCTTCTTTGAAAATCCACTAGTACTAACCAGTTTGTTGCGTGCTGAGACAGGTCATGAAAAATGTGTGTGTGTGGGGCTGGAATATACTGAGATTATTCCAGCTCTGTGAATTAACCTGTCCAGTGCCTGGCAAATGGTTTCCCCAACCAATCCATTCTTCTCCAATTGGTTTTTTGTTGACGACCCTAATGACTCGGCTAATATTTTGGCGTGGTGGGCTTGTCCAACGTGAGTCCCCTAACTCACTCAAGCTTGTCATTGCCTTGTTATAGATACTCCATACTTTCCCCCCTTATTTCTTGTTATTTTTGTTTGTATAACATCTAATATTAATTACCCGCATATCAATGTAATCGAGAGTTAGTAGTCTTGTTGAAAATGGGTTTCATACACTGTAGGGTCTTTTCCTAATGTGCTTCATTCACTGAAGGGTCTTTCCTAATGGGCTTCATCCACTAAGGGTCTTCATCCTAATGGCTTCATTCACTGAAAGGGTCTTCTTCCTAATAGGTCCAGACCTGGCAGGTCATGGCCCTTTATACCTGAGACTGGAATTGAGCATTTTGTTTTGAGCATATTTGCAACTGGAAGAGGAATGCCATGCTTTTCTAGAATTTCTTGACTTGGTGCAGATACAAGACCTGTAACGTCGATAATTGGACACCACACACGGTCTAGACTCCATTTGAACCCTTACACTTAACGAACCGCTTTGGTATGCTGGGGTAACTGCTTCAGAATCTTTACAGTACCTTCCATATTCCTATTTTGGGTCCTGGTAGTCCTAGACCCTGGAGACTGAGTGAGACTTGGTGAAATCCTTGTGAGCAAATATTTACCTTTATATTGTCACATCAAGGCTTTGCACACTAGTCCACACTATTTCGGTCGAGAAAACGGAGCAAACACCGACCCCGAACCCCCGAAACCCCAGACTACGACAAGAAATTTAGTAGAGTTTACGTCAAGAAGTCGCAAACCATAATGGCCAAGAACATGCGCAAGAAACTCCTAAAATTGGATTTAGAAACTCCCTAAAATTGGATTTAGGGTAAGAAGATATGCTCTAGGATTCAAAAAGGAAGAAATAAAGGCTCCCGTTGGATATTGCTGCTTGGTTCAACTGGAATTGTTGTTCCTGTAGTTTCTAAGTGCAACCACTTTTTCTGAGTAGAAGCCAGTGAGAAGACATTTTGCATTTACCAGGAACCTCAACAGGTTACAAGCGCTGCTAAAACACAAGAAATTTTGCACCCTGAGGCAGCAGCCAAGGATTCTACCCCCGAAGTCCTCGGTTCCCGATATGGACCCGAAAAGGCGAAGTACCGGCCGATATATGGAAGGTCACGTGACCAAGGACTTCGGCAAGCATGGAAGTCCGTCTGTGGCGCCGAAAAGCAGTAGATGGGGCCCATATTGGTCTTGGCTAGGCTCGCGGTACACTCGGGTCCGAGTGAGACCCGTTGCTGTTTTTTTGGGGGCCTTCAAGCGACGATAGGGCCAAAAATGGATGAAAAATGGGAAAATCTCTACGGAAAAGAACGGTAAAATTATGCTACAACTTCCAGATAATACCCTTGATGCCATAGACTATTCCCGGTATCTAGGTTCTTCCTTCAACGCCCCTAATGTCATTATATCCCTCTCTAGCATTCTCTCCATTCTCTTTCTGACCTGCGCACGCACTATTATACAATTCAACACTAGCACTAGACACCTCCACACATACCCTCCACTATGTTCCATTCCGTGTATATAGCAGACAGCAACAACAACCTCGTGTTTGAGTATTCCATAAACCTCAATTCACCCAAGTTTAAAACGCTACTTCCCCGAATCAACGCCGTTCTGGACCTCGATCAACCATTTGTGGAAATCAACTCCTCCTACTTCTTGGCCTACGACAAGACCCAGAACTTGATTGTGTATGTTCTTTGCTCCAATGAATCCAACCCCAACCCCTTAATCCCGTTACTTTTTATCCAGAGGCTCGAGGAGGCCATGTTGGACTACTTTGGGTCGCCTTTGTCTCCTACCAAAGTGGACGCCAACAACGACACCTTGACGCTCTTGATCAACGAAATGTTGGACGACGGCATGCCAAATACCACGGACTTCAACAAACTCCGCGATTTGATCCCCTCCAAGAGCTTCTTGTCGCTGTTTTTGAGCACCTCCAACCAGTTGGCTTCTACAGCAGCTGCCCACGTCACCAAGGGCGCTGCTCCAACGCCTTTCCAGACTACGGCCAAGGAGCCACTCAACACCATCCCCTGGAGACGTTCCAACGTCAAATACATCAAAAACGAGATGTTTGTGGACATAGTCGAAACCGTCAATGTGGTACTCAAACCAGCCAGATTGGCCAACAACGCACAGCTCTACTCGTCCAGCAGCCACTTCGACTCGGCGTTCTACTCGTCGTTGAAGCTGCTGTCGCAAATGGTGCCCATTTCCGGGCACATTCTGGGAGAAATCAATTTCACGTCACATTTAAGCGGAGTGCCTTTGCTCCAGTTGTTGTTGTCTATCAACGGCTTGAAGCTCCAGCTTCCCAGCTTCCACAAGTGCATTGACGTCGAAAAATGGATTTCCAGCCCGGGAACCTTGTCGTTTATTCCTGCTGATGGAAAGTCGATGTTAATGAGTTACGACATTGATATTGATCCAGGCTTGCCCAGAAACAACCACTACTTGCTTGGCTTGATTTCGGTCGACTACCAGACGGGATTGGGCACGCTCAAGAACGAGTTCCTGATCAAGCTTCTGATTGACAAGGTCAGTGCTGTCTCCAAAATAGAGGACCTCAAAGTGGTGGTCCAATGCGCCGAAAACGACGAAAACGACGATCTCGTGTCCAGCATCAAGTCCAATCGCATCACCCATGGCGATTTCACCTACAAGGGCCAGGGCATGGGCGAATGGAACCTCAGAACTATCAATACTGGCATTCTGCCCATGTTCCAAGGAACGTTGGTTACTCCAAAAACCGACGACAGCAACAGCCGGGAACAGACCCCAGATCTTCTTGAGATGACGTCGGTGGCTCCTCTTTGTCCTCTCCACATCAGCTTGTCTTTCAACTACAAGGGTTCTGTTCCTTCGGGAATGAGGGTGGACAGTTTGAAGGTGATCAGTGCCAAAGGAATGGGCGATGCTGTCAAGCCATACAAGGGAGTCAAGTACATCACTAGAAGTGGAGAGGTGGTGATACGGTCGTGAAAGGGGGATTAGACAGAATAGCATAATTGTCACATCGATTATTCGAGTGATATCATATAAAATTAATAAATAAAATGATCAAAAGATTATATATGGAGGAATAGTAGTCCAGAGTAGTACTCTCCAAGTCTATTGTAGAAGACTATTACTTCGTCAACCATCAGTAAATCAAGTCTACTTCAGCCATAGATTCAATCCATATTAAATCAATTTAACATGTACCATTTGAATAGGGTAATTGTCACGTCTGATTGTATTTGATATCATAAATATAATGATAAATAAGCTAAAGCAGTAGATAATTTCAATCTAGCTTCAGTATAATATAAGTCTAGACTATTTTTCGTCAGCTTTCTATTATTCGTCAGCTTTCTTTTACTTAGTCAGCTTTCTATTATTCGTCAGCTTTCTATTATTCGTCAGCTTTCTATTACTTGGTCAAGTTTCGGTAAATTGTATTCCTTACCAATAAATTCAATCAATTCTACTATTTACATTCGAGACTTCTAAAATACTCTCCTTCATGTTCTTGCATTTCATGTATTGTCTATATTCAAGAGAGGCTGGTTGGCACTGCTCCCGGCAGCCGGGCGTAGTTATTGGGACTTTTTAGCCTTCTTCAACTTCTCCTTCTGGGCATTCTTGAGCAACACGTTACCAATGAACGAACCGACACCCAATCCACCCACTAACAACAACAAAATGGGCAACTTGATGGCGTATTCTCTGGGAAGGAAGAACGAGTTCAACACGTTGCTTTCGTCAACAAAAGGCAAAACAAACACCCATGCGGTGTAGTAGGCAAACACAGCAGTAGCCACAGCAAGCATTGCAAGACCGATCAACTTGTCACAGGCCTGGCGTTAGTACATGAATGGAGGTGGAACGGAGTGAAAAGTCAGGGTAAACAGGCCGGTTCTGGGTCGGAAAAAGGCGATTTTTTTGGAAAAAACTTGCTCAAACCAAGCAGAGACTGTTGCAATAGACATAGGGACTCCGAAGAGCCGCGTTGGGGCCACGGCGGGCGGCAATCGTACGTACCATTTTCGTGTAGAGTAGTGTGAAAGAAGACGTGTCAAAAAGAAGTGATAGTGCGTCATGTGACACACAGCACGTGATCAAGACAGACGTGTTCATTTTGCACGTGATCAACCAAATTTATTTTGTGCACGTGATGTGTCATGCCATGTGTTTACGTTTAGTCACGTGACCACTATCACCTGACCTATACCCTCGTTTACAACCCTTCTCTTTCTTCTTATCCCCATGTTTTCCAAGATCAAAAACAGAAAGGCCCCCCTTTCTCTCAATCTGGTCACCAATGCCATCAAGACCCATGGCAACCAGGACCTTCTGCCCTCGGATCTCCAGTCCAAGTCGCTTGATATCGCCACTATTACCCAGCTAGGACTACCCCGGAACCTGGTCTTAGCCACTGCCTACGACCCTGTTCAGTCGCTTCTTGCCATTTCCACCACGTCCAATGAGATCAGGGTCTACGGAGACACCAACGTGGAGGTCGTTTTCGAGTTCAAATCGTCGTCGCCAGTCACTTTCCTTGCCTTTGTCAAGGGCGTGTATTTGGTTGGTGTGTCGGCAGCGTCTGGCAACATCACCGTGCTCTCGTTGCACAGCAAGTCGATTCTCTGCACGTATCTGGCGTCGTCGGCCATCACGTCCATTGCCACAGATCCGTCGTTGGACTGGTTGGTGTTGGGTATGTCCAATGGAGGCATCCAGTTCTATGACGTGGACAGAGGCGCCATGACCCCGTTCCGGGTGGACAACTTGCAGAAAAAGGTGCTCCCCAAGCAGAAGTTGTCGGCAGTGCTTTCGATTGAGTGGCATCCGCGGGATATCGGCACTTTGTTGGTGACCTACACCCACTGTGCCGTGTTGTACTCCATGGCCAGCGGCGAAATCGTGCACAGTTTCGTGTACCAGATCGCCAAGGGCGCCAAGAGCTTCGAATACTCGCAGTTCGTGGCCAACGGCGGCAAAAAGAAGCTTTTTGGCTCGTCCAGCGCCGTGACGAGCGAATTGATCCAGGCCCATTTCCATCCCAATGGACTCCACGTGCTAACAGTCCACAAGGACTCCACGTTGGTGTTCTGGGACGCGGCCGATGCCACGCTCATCGAGGCCAGAAACGTTTTTGACATCAATTTGCACCTTCCAGGCCCTCCCATGGAGTCGCCTAACTATATCATTGCAGGTGTCAAATGGGTCTGTGGAATGGACCCGGAAACGACGCAATTGATCATTTTCGGCAGCGACGCTGCCGAAGGCTCCAGTGAGGTGCTCCATATCTTCGACTTTGGTTACACGTTGAAGTACTCCATGACATCGCATGCAAAACAGGCCGAGTTCTACTGCCAGCCACAGAACGGCCAGAAAATCATTCCAGTGCTCTTGAACGAGGCAAACGCCAACCCTGAGAACCCCGAACACATCACCCTGATCTTGTCGGTGCCCGTGAACACCACACCTTACTTTTCCGGAAACCACGACCCCAAATACTTGCTTCTCCAGAGCACTCACCAGTCCATTTATTTCATCAAGTTCGGCAACCCCGACGCTCCTCCTGGTGCTCTTCCCAATATGGCTGGTCCTTCGGTTTCCAATGACTTGGGAAACCTCATCTTGCCATTGTCTATTGGTTTTATTCATCCCCCAATTCTGTTCTCGTCTCTTCGTTCTATCAAGAGAATCGATTGGTTCAGTATTCTCTCGTCCAGAGCATCCACCGGCTCCAGTTCCGTCAACCACACCTTGTTCAAGGGCGGAACTGCCGTGGCCCACACCACTGACGTCAAGGCCATTGGTGCAAACGATGGAACTCGTGATGTTCTTATCACTGGCCACGAAAATGGCCTCATCAGATTGCAAGATGTTTCTAGAAACGAATCTGCGGGCGAGGAAATTGTTCAAATTAGCTTGAAGGAAACGTTGTACGACGACGGCAGGAAAAGGTCCACCAAGATCGTGGCAGTTTCTGTTTCTTTTGAAAGCAGAGAGATGATAGCGGGTTTGGGAACAGGGGATGTGGTTATTCTCAAATTTGGTAAAAACAAGGTCACCCAGCAGAACCAGGTTAATTCAAACAGGGACTACAGTGGCTGCATGGTTCAACACAGCAATGGAAATGCCAAAATCATCAGTCTTGCTGACCGTATTCTGGGTTCCTTCTCTCAATCTACCACATTTTTGCCCATCAGTTTGATGCAATTGGACCCACCTGAAGAAATTGCATGCTTGAAGATCAGCAACGTTGGTTTCGGGGCAATCGCCTACAAGTCCGGTAGATTGGTGGTGTGTGATATTACTCGTGGTCCTGCTATTATTTTTAACCATGATTCCATTTCCCTGTTCCTCCCATCAGTCACAGGAAACTGCCATGCCACCACCATGGAGTTTGCTATCATGGAATATGGACAAGAAGGATTTTCATCGATATTGTTGCTTGTTGGTACCAATTGTGGCGGTAATTTCCTCGTGTTCAAGGTATTGCCTCAAAGCAACGGTGGATTTTCCGTCGTTTTTGCAGACAAGACTTTAGGATTGAACTACCGTCTGACATCCGAGGATCCTACCTCTTCCAAGTTGAACAATATCATTCCTATTTCAGCCAAGGACGGTAAATCTACCGTTGCTTGTCTTGATACCTTTAATAAATTGAGTCAGGGAATTGTTATCCCTGGGTACATCATTACGTGTTCTAAGAGAGATTTGAGAGTGTTGAAATTACCAAAAACCAAATTATCCCATAAAGTCATAGATGATTTGTGTGTGCGGAGTGCTATTGTTGATTTGGGCCCTGGAAAGGTTCTCCTTGCAAGCATCATCCGTACAGGTTTCATTAAGTTCACTTCGATTCCAGCACTTAATGATGTTGCAGAAATAAAGCTTCCCAAGGACATGTACTTGAAATTGAGAGGAGCTTTGGAGTCAGAAGTAGCTACTGGCTCAAAGATTCTCCCAAGTGGTAACTTTTTCATCAAGACTAGCAAAACCGAGTCAGTTCAATTGAGGGTCTGTTTCAAAGAGAGCAAGCTTAAGTTCAACAAGGCCAGTGCAACTGATGTTTTGTTCAATGAGAATAGTATCATTCCTCAGCGTCCAGTTGCAGGCGCATTACTGTGGGCTAAGGGCCAAACCAAGTACATTAGTGTTGAAGATTTGGCTTTCTTGATTGGTGGACCCAACAGAAAGCCTGCTAAGAACCCAGAGAGTGTGTTGGCTCATAATATAAGTCCTGAGGCCAACCCACAGCTGAATTATGGATATGGAGGCTTTGGAGCAGAAGAAACTAATTCTAGAGGCTATAAAGATCCTGTTAGAAAGGGTGGACAAGCTGGTGGATATGGGTTTGGAGGTGCCGGTTTCATGAGAAGTTTGCAAACGGGAATTGAAAGTGTCGAGGAAACTTTCCATGGATATGCAAACAACATGAGTGAAGCTGTCACTGAAGAATTTGATAATGGAAAGAAGTCTCTTTATGGAGCAGCTCTCAAGAGTAAAATGGGCTTTTGAATCGAAAGTGTATAATAAATAATAGCGAGGAATTGATTGAAATTACAAGAATGCTGCAGAATTGTATGAGAATCAGAGCACGAATTGGTAATGAAAGTGAGTACAAGGAAATTCTGTAGAATTGAAAGAGGAATTCACAGTAACACGGAGAATTGGCTAAAAATATAAGTACAAATTATATTCGTGACACTAATATTTAATTGACAGGCAAGGAGTTTGTTGTCGATTTTTACTACTCATAAAAAGATAATGGCCCGAATACTCTAGAAAAAGGCTTCATTAACAACTCACATATTATCTCCTAGTGAAAGTCCAAAACACCTCAGAAAAAGGTATTATTAACAACTCACATGTAGAGTAAATATTATAAGAATAATTCATGTATGAGAGACAGCTTAAATTATTCAAACCCATATCTCGACTGTTCTATAATACTACTATTTCTTTAATGAAAACATATCTCATAATATATACTTTTCAGTCGAATCACTATTAATTATTACTGGTTTAACAATTTAAGCTTCGTCAGAAAGAAAAGACCCCTAACAAAGCGTACACATGGCCAAAAATTCCGTTTTAAAGTGCCCAGTAATCTCTCACGCCCAATAAAGACATCTATACCGTTACTTTCTCATTTGGTCCACTTTCCACACTGCCTGTCGCAATTATATCTTTCGCACCTATCCATTATTTCATTTTGCGCGTTATTTACCAAATATACGAAATCAATATAGAAAACATCAACATTGCCATGGACAAAGAGAACATGCCTAGTTCCCCTAAACTTGAGCTGGCTCTCAAACCCATCTCACCAAACAAACCAGGAAAGCTCAATTTTCTCCAAAACGATAACATCGACGAGCACTTTAATGCAATTCACAACTCCAATCACTTGATCCAACAACAGTTGTACAATCTTGAGGTTCAGACCAAGCAAACGGCAGTAGATGTGGGGCAGATCGGTGACCGGCTGAGAAACAACAACCAGAATCTCAACAAATTGCTTCAAAACATCGCCAGTTACTCAGAGGAAGTGATTACTGAGGGTAATACCACCAAGAAGGATATCACCAACATCGTCGAACATCTTGCTTCTTTCAGCAGTGAGTTGGCCGAAGTGAAGAAGCACACCGATTCCAAGCAGATAGAGGTGATTTCTGAATTAAAAGCTGCGTTTTCGAGGATTTTGGACGATACTGAAGAAGTGAAGCAAAAGGGAGCCAATTCTGACGTTAAGGAAGTCCAAACCACCTTAGAGGAGATAAAACTGGCCGTGACTAAGGAAAAGGAACAAGAAAATCCAGAGATAGAATCGAAACTACAAGAAATAGCCCAGCAAATCGATCTGTTGCGTGTTACAGATTTCGTCCTGGTTTCGGAATCTCTCAGTCAAATCAAAAAGTCCATAGAATCTAACCTGGACGTCCTAGAAATCAAGAAGATCCTTGCCAGAGCGCTCCTGAAAGACGAGTCTGTGGTCATGTCCAAATTAGCAGACTTGGAGAAGAAATTGTCTTCCCTGAAATCGGATAAAGCTGTTGTGGCTAAATTAGCAGAAATGCAAGATAGATTGCCACCTAGTGATGTTGTTAGGCAAATTATTGATCCTCTAATTGCCGAAATGAAATCAGTTTCGTTGGATACAAAATCAATTAAGCTTTTGGAAGACATATTGGCAATATTAAGCAGCACCAAAGAAGCCGACGATGATGTCAAACAATTCCATACTGATTCTCGAGAACTGGCCACGCTATTGCGTGAACAGAATATTAAATTACAAGCTCAATTAGACCTACAGACTTCAAAGATTGAAGAGCTTACTGCAGCATTGAAATTGAAAGCATCAACTGAAGAATTGCAACAGAAATTCAATACTTTAGAATCTCGCTACGAAGAGATGTCAAGAGCATACGTTCAGCGGTATAAAGAGTTCAAGACACTTCAGGATCATTTCAAAGAGCTTTCTTCCAGCACAAACAGAATCAACGTTACCACGGAAAACTCCAAGATTTCCCGACTCAACAAGGTTCGCCAATTGCATTCGTCAAAAATGGACGATATCAAGCGATCTGGAGTGAAGGTGTTTGACGAGAAGCGTACTGTGAGCACTCCCGTGAGGCGAAATGCCGTTAGTGAAGACGAATACAACAATTCGGACGAGGACTATGATAATTGAAATTAGAATTGATATGTGCGTTTAAAATACAGGCTATTTACAATTTTTGGGGGACAATTCTGTCTTTATCATCCATGTACTTTCTCAAGACCACAGGAATGTGAATGCAGTTTGACTCTGCATCATAGTTTTGTTCAATTAAGGCCACGATAACACGAGGAACCGCCATACAAGTGCCGTTGAGGGTTTGGACATGCTTAAGTGCATCGCCATCCTTGAACCGAATACCCAACCGTCTCAGCTGGTATTCTCCACAATTGGAGGTACTGGTCAATTCACCCCAGTTGCCTCTTCCGGGCATCCAAGCTTCACAGTCGTACTTCTTCATGGCAGGAGACCCCAAGTCGGTGGTGGGCATGTTGATCATCTTGGCTTTCAAGCCAAGTTCCTTCATGATTTCCACCTGCAAGTCCTTTATGTGCTCGAGCTCCGACTGGGCATTTTCCATGTAGTTGGTGAAATGGAAGAGTTCCACCTTGGTGAATTCATGGACACGGTACAATCCCTTGGTGTCCTTGCCTCTAGCACCGGCTTCTGCACGGTATGAACGAGATACGGCAACGTATTTCTTGGGAAATACGTTATCTTCAAAAACGGTGGAAGAATGGAATGCCCCCAATGGAATTTCTGCTGTTCCTGTCAACGAAGTGTCCTCGCCTTCGAGCTTGTATACCTGCTTTTCGCCATTCTGGTCGTTGGGCTTGAATCCACACGCATCTACCACTTCAGAACGGACGATAGAGGGAGGAATCATCATGGTGTAGCCCATTTTCCGGGCCTTGCTGAGAGCATATTGCACCAATGCCTGTTCGAGAAGGGCACCATCGCCAATAAGATAGTACCAGGACGATCCCGAGATCCTTGATGCTTGGTTGAAGTCCAAAATGCCGAACTTTTCACCGATTTCCTTATGGTCATAGGAAGTAGTGGAATACTCTTCTTCAGCAGAACAATTGATATACTCAACAACCTCGCCATTCAAGGGGTCCGAGGGCACCGAGGCATCCAAGAGATTGGGCAAGCTGTCTGCACATGAGTAGATGTCTTCGGTGAGTTGTTTGTGCTGCACTTCAAGAGGCTTGAGCTGACTCTTGATTTCCAGAAGTCTGGTCTTTATGGGCTCCTTGTTGGCTGCAGCTTGGATCTGACTGCCTAGTTTGGACCGCTCGTGGCGAAGAGCATTGACCTTGGCCTCGAGGTCGATCTGGAGCTTTCTTTGGGATATCACGAAGTCCAAATTGTCTTTGATGGCCGAAGGTGCTTGTCTTCTGACAAGCGAATCTCGGTACTTGGCTTCGTTTGCGATGATTCCGTTGATGTCGAGCTGCGCACGCATTAGGACCGCCGTGTTCTTGGACGAACTGGCGTACCGGCGCCATACATGGGGAGAAAGCTTCATGTAGTGAAGAGTAAATGGTTGTTGAAGTGAAGTTAGCTGTTGCGTCATGTGATGCAAAGTCACGTTATATTTTCGACCTACACTTTGTTGCTTGTGACAGCCGTTTGCCATGACCAAATATGTCCATAGGCTTCCTAATTCGAACCAATAATTCCCATTTGGTTGGTGGCCAAGGATGACCCGAACTTTTATTTCTATTGTGATCTTTTAGGGATGTTACTGAATAATACGTGAATTGTACCACTTCTGTATTTGGCAGTTGTAGCTGCGAAGTTGACACATTTCTGCAATTACGGTGAAGTGTGTAAGCACTTCTTTCCAAGCAGACACTTCACGTCACTTGACGTTGTTGATTGTGGCTCTCGAGCCACAAGGAAATAATACCCAAAGGGTCAAGGCCGAGTCAACTTCAGATTGTGGCTTCATGCGGCATCGAGAATAACCATTTTGTGTGAAATACTTAAAGACATAGTCCGCCTTTTATTTAGTGAATATATTTTAGGTAAAGCTAGGAGATAATATTGTACATCGAGGAATTGAAATAGTATTAGATTGATTATTGATACTTGAAGCAAAACAGAATGAAAAGAAATCTACATAAATAGACGAAATTGACGAAGCTTGCAGCAAAGGGGGGGAAGTATGGGAAAAAAGCTATACCCAGATCAAGTTTCTAGAAATTGATTTTTTTTTGGGTCTACTATAATTCAAGAACAGGTTCAAAGAATTATATTGGTCGTAATAATTTGAAGCTTCAACTACTGGGACAATAACTCAAAAGGTAATTCTATATCAATACTTACATCAGAAAATCTAGTTAGTCAATTGACTCCATTAACCATAGTATTAGAAGTCCTTTGCCTTTTTCATTCAAATAGAAATTCCATTCCATCTTTTCAGCAATTGCAAATGAAATCAACTGCAAAATTATCATAAATCTATCACATCCACCATATGAAACAAATTATCCTAGTATCGAGCCTATATATTCCATTTACGCACTATCCACAGCTGTTCATTTTCTTTTAAGTTGTTGACTGACTCAGATTAGATTATTCCATCAGCATTTAAAACACAATCATATTACTACATTATTATTAATATCCATCATATTGCTACATTGTAATTAATTTCCATCATCTCAGCTCAGTTTCTTTTATCATTCACTCCACTCCAATAATTCCTTCCATACACATACTCCAGAAACATACACCCTTTCGTTTACTTAAAATAAGAGCATCAGCACTATCAGATACATTCTTTCCTTTACTTAAAAATAAGACCAGCACTATCAGATACACCCTTTCCTTTACTTAAAATAAGAGCATCAGCACGATCAGATACACCCTTTCCTTCACTTAGATAGCAAAAGAATCAGCACTATCACACCCTTACATTGAAATACCATTTTCACAACTCATTAATCGTGCATTCCAACGATAAACCTTACAGTTTTCTCTACATTCATCATAATCATACACTTTATTCATCTAAATACATCAATTCCATCCTAACTGAACATGAACTTGAGCGCCCGCTTGGGCCACGACATCTGGCGCAATCTCTGTTCGTCCTCCTGCTTCTCCAAGTTGAGGACCTCTTCGTCGAAGATGGTTCTGTCGGTGTGGATGTCCATGTCCTCGACCTTGATCCACAACTTCCAGTTCTTAGTCCACGCCTTGTGGCCAATGTAGAACAAGAGCAACACAATGCCTCCAAGGTAGCCCTGGAAGAAGTTGCTGGCAGTGGCCTTTTTTGCACCCACTGGGTACAACGAGATCCAGAACTGGGCAATCAAAATGAGCACATGCCAAGCAATGGCGTAAAGCGAACCCCACACGCCGGTGGACGCCACATAGCCCAAAGAGTCGGTGGAGATGTTGTTGTACTTCAAAGCGGCCCGGAAACGGACATGGCTGATACAGATACCAAACCAGGTGAAAATCTGCGACAAACCGGAAATGGCCAACAACCAGTTGAACACGGTTTCCTGCTTCTTGTATGCGGCAATGAAGGAGAAACAGCCGATAATGGAGCAGATGACCAAGGCCCGGAACGGACGGCCGGCCTTGTCGATGTAGTTAAAATACGAGGGTGCAAACTGCTGTTCGGCCAAGGACTGCAAGGTACGAGAAGACGAGTACAAGGCCGAGGAGGCCACCGAGGTGACGGAAAGAAGAATCACCGCGTTGATGATGGAGGGCACGGCAGTGACACCGTGAAGCTCGGCTGCCAACACGAAGGGCGAGGCGTGGGAGCCTCCTCCTCCGGAACCCATCAAGCGGTCCGAGTTGTAGGGCACCAACAAACCCACCATGGTCAAGGAGCCCAAAAAGAGCACCAAGATTCTCCAGAAAATCAACTTACAGGCCGTGGGGATGGAACGACGAGGATGCGACTGTTCGGCAGCAGAAAGAGCCACGAACTCCGACTGGCCCAACGAAAACGCACCTGTGACGAACACGGAACAGAGACCCTTGAAGTTGGTGTGGAAACCGGGATTGTGCCAGTAACGACCGCCGATGAACTCGTGGTGGGGGCCTCCACCGGCGTCCACCACGATGGCCATGATGATGAAGCCGGTAAGCATGAGCAACTTGCACGAGCCCAAGACGAACTCACCTTCACCGTAACCTTTGGAGCCCACGAAGTTGATGGCGAGCACCACCGCGTAGAAAATCACCACCCACACGTCGGGGTTGACCTTGGTGGTCCAGTACTCGATGGTGATGGCGGCGGTGACCAACTCGATGGCAATCACCGAGAGCCACTGGATACAGTAGTTCCAGGTGATGGCAAACGCAAGCGACTCGTCGACAAACTTACGCGGATAGTTGTTGTAGCCTCCCAGGAGGTCGTGGTAGTTGACGGCCATTTCTCCGGCCGCCTGAAGCGTGGGGTACAAGAAGGAGCCCACAATGGCGTAACCAATGATCAAGAAGAGAGGACCCGAATTGTGCAACACTTTTCCGGAACCCACCAACAAACCGGTTCCGACACCGGTGACCAAGGACATGAGGATCAAGTGACGCTTGGAGATACCTTTCTGGAGCTGCTTACCGGCAGAGCTGTCGTTTTCCTGACGACGGAAGCTGTCGACGAAGCGTTCCCAACGCGAGGAGGGGACCTCGTTGGAGAAGTTTGCGTCTTCGGAGACGGAGGCGGAGAAGTTGCCCTTGACCTCGGACGTGATGGGCTTGAGCTCGACGTCTTTCATCATGGAGAGATTATGGTTGTAGCAGAGTGGGGCAGGCTGAAGGTGCGTCTATTTTGACACTTGATGATAATCAGAGCTGTCAAAAGGAGGCTTGGCGCAACACAGGCAAGAAGGGGAAAGGAAGTGATGCACCTGGGACGGACACTGGCTCTGGCGTGCTTGCTGCTTTGTTGTGACGCTGTTGTGACGCTGGCGTGCTCAGTTTCCAAGGCTTCGGAAGAACTGATGACGTGGACGGACGGGTCTGGAACAGGTCCGAAACAGGACAGGGACAACAGAGGGTACGACGGGGCTGCAAGAAGGAAACAGGACACACAGACACGCAAGCGGGAACACGGCGGACTGTTTGAGGCTGTAGAAGAAGCTGGGAAGGCTATGCCTGGTTCTATTCCAGTGGGAGGAGGGACGCTAGGTTCGCGCGATGGAGGACACTGCAGAGAAATCGGTGCGAATTGGGGCGCTTTTCTGTGTTTCTCGGGCCACCCAGATTGTTCACTGCACCCCCGGAACAACATGCAGTTAGTGACGCAGAGCACGATAAGATCATGCTCCAGATAGTGGGAATTTTGGGCGAGGGTCGGGAAGGTCAAGGGCCGGAAGAGGGGAGGCCCGGGCGCGGGGCACGCGAGGGGCGTTTGGCAACAAGAGGTGGGGCGAGGGCTGAGGGAGGGAGGGGTGCAGGAGATGCAGGGGATCGGGAGACAGGTGGGGGCACCTGGAGGAAGAAACTGGGCCCATCGGGTCGATGATCCTGGCTGAATCAGCGTGGTCCACGCTTCCTCGCAAGTGCATGCCCAGGCTGGAGGCGTCCTGGCGCTATCAAATGCGTATCTTCCAATGGGAGCTGGGCATCTGCTTCCCTGTGCAGCTCTGCGCCGGTGGGGTGGTTGCGAGCCCGCGCCCCGCATGACGTGGACTGCAGGTGTCACCGAAGGCCGTACACGGCTGACAGCCTGCGTCCACGGCCGGAACTAAGTGGAGGACCCTCGCACACACAGCAAGCGGCCCCTCTTTGCCTCCGCAACCCCCACGTCCCGGCGTCCCCTCCCCGTTTGCCTGCCGTCACCTCCCTGCTGAGGCAGACACAAATGCTCCGTTGCTGTCGGTGCGTGCACGCCCGACGCAGCCATATGCGCAGTGCCGGGAAATATTCCCCCTTCTATTCTTGCAAATTTTGCATCTTGCATTGGGCTGTCTTTCGCTCTGCTATATTTCTTTTTGGGCCTGTCTCCATGGCGTGACGCGATGCCTTTCCTGTTCGGGATCTACGTGTCCTAAGGCCGACGTTATTTACTGTCTATGTACAAGTGCCGCGAAACATATCCGTCGATCGAAACATGAAAGAAGGGACATGGTAGGACCGGGCTTCGTCCTAAACCATACTTCATGGCTTCCATCATTCTGCCATTCTTCTTCTGGTCTTGTCTTCTTCCATTTGGCTTCTCCTTCTCCTTTCTTCTCGTCGTGTCTCCTGCTCTCTTCTTTATCTAGGCTGTGCCTCCAGCAACCGGTAAGGCGGACGACCCAGCACCGTGCAGTTTAGACAGCCTATAATGTGGGTCTATTATTGGCGTTGCCCCGGCGCTGGCGGTTTGAGCCTTGACTTGCCTCAAGGGGATATTGGGCCATGCAGGGCATTCGGCGGTGTCGGGACTAGCTCCATGTAGAACAAGTGCAATAGATAGGAAGTGAAGACCCAGGCATTGAATCATGGGCATTGAATCATGGGCTTTGAATCATGGGCTTTGGATAGAATGGTGGAAGGTCATCTCCAGATGATCTGAATGATCCAGCCTCGTCATTAAGTAGGATCTTTCCAGCAATCATTCATGAGGTGATCCTCAAGATGTCACTTTGCCTATTTCCGCTCGTTTCCGTCGTAGCAAGACTGCACAACCTCCTCCACAATTGCCCAACAACGCATACCGTCGTCATGGCTGTATGGCTGCATGGCTGCATGGGCGGTTCCACACATGGAAGCGACCCCAGACCTCACGGTCAATTGGGTCTATTGGACTCGGGCATTGCGGGGCATAGCGGAACCACGTAGCGGGGTGGGGTGGATGAGTCAAGGCTGGTATGAACCCCACTCGGTGTCGGTGGAGATGTGAAAAGTTCAGAACCGACCGCATATCTCACAATAATACAATCACCAGTTCTGCTTCAAGGCTCCTGCTCAATAATAGCAAATGTGGCAATCTGCTATCGAGGCGAACATGGCGATATCTATCGAGGCGAACATGGCGTAAGCTTTTAGATAAGGCACACTTGGAGCAATTTGCCGTTATCAAGAGATAAGGCCGCTCGAGTCAACCAAAGATAACATGTGGAGGGTCTTGGGCGTTTGGCGGGGAATGCGGCGGTGCCACAAAAGCCCATGCCACAGTGTCAAGTCGTGGTGGTAATTCTCGCAGTTTTCCACCTCGTGTGGCCAGGTCTGGAGCGATTCCTGCTTCTTCTGATACCTGGTAACTTTTTGTAGCCATGGCCGTATTGGGAAGCCGGAACAAGCCTCTCGGTTCCCCTTACAAGACCTCGTAACTGTGGCCGTTAGCCATTCGATCCACCTTGGCGTCGGTTAGGAACTCCATTTTCGAACCCTCGGGATGCTTTACCTAGTTCTGTCACGCAATCGAGGCCGATAGGTCCATGGAACATTGTGACATGTGCATTGGGCAAAATCAAGGGCACGATTGGGGAAAATGCATTGGGAAAGTCCATTTGTCCGGGTTCTTGCCTGACATATATGCAAGGAGCTTATCAGAGGAGGACAGAAGGATGAGGAGATAATTGAATGACAAATTGAAATAATGACATAATTCATAATTGACATGACATAATTGGAGTAATTGACAAAGTGACATAATTCATAACTGACATTGACATCATTGGAGTAATTGACAAATTGACATAATTCATAATTGACATTGACATAATTGGAGTAATTGACAAATTGACATAATTCATAATTGACATTGACATAATTGGAGGAATTGACAAATTGACATAGACATTGGAGGAAATAATTAGGGAGTCGGTAATTTTCATCATTTATTCCGTTACTTCTATCGGAGTTTATGATTTAATCAGTATAATTATCATAATTCTCTTTAGACGGATTGATCTCTAGAATATTCTCTCCTAATCTCTCATTATTCGCTTACTCCATAACACATTCTGTAAACTCTCATAATTCACATTCTGTTAACTCTCATTTTTCACTTACTCCTTCACACATTCTGTAAACTCCCATAATTCACTTTCTCCATAACACATTCTGTAAACTCTCATAATTCACATTCTGTAAACTCCCATAATTCACTTTCTCCAGAATTGTTAACCCTTATTGTTCCTTTCTCGAATTGTTAGCCCTTATTGTTATACACTTTCTCGAATTGTTAACCTTATCGTTATACACCTCTTCCAATCGCCTCCATTGCCCGCAGGTCGCCATGTTCCAACTCCTCCTCGCCCAACGCATCGGCCAAGCACTTCCATGGATCTCTCGTACCGCCCCATTTCAACACACTGTCACGGTACTTCTCGCCCGCCTGGCGACTCCATGGGTCTTCTGCAAAGAGCCCGTCCCACACCCTGGCCGCAATGGCCCGGTCCAAGAGATACGAGTAGTACACCGACCCATAGGAGAACAAATGGGGGAACTTGCCGTGCCACGTGGACCATTGGTCGGCAAACACCTGGAGCTGGGCCTCGAGCTCGTGGTACACCTTTGTGGAGTCGAACGGCTCGCTGTGTTCCACCGCCTTGACCAACTGCTCGCTGTGCAATACCTGGTCCAACATGGCCATTTTCGATTGCATGTAGGTCTCGCAATTGTCGAGCACCACCCGTTGCTGTTGGTGGGCTGCCAAGAGCTCTTTGGTAAGAGGGGCTCCTGTCTGGTAGTGACGGCCGATCCGGCACAACACCCGGGGGTCTTTGCTGAACCATTCCATGAGCACAGACGGCAATTCCACGAAGTCCGTGGCACACCGTGTGCCGGACAAGTTGTGGAGCTCGGTCCGGCCCATCATGGAGTGCATGGCATGGCCCATTTCGTGGAACACCGTGTCGACCTGGTCCAACGTGAGAAGCGTCACTTGCTTGCCCTCGATGCCCGCAAACCGGCCGATGGACTCGTTGGCCCGCTGGAAGTTGCACAACAACAGAATCACCGGCAACTGGTAGTCCTGGTCCAACTGGGCGTGTCTGCCCACGTCCAGCCGGGCTTCGCTTCCAATGTGCTCGTTAAGCCGACGCAGACACACGATGGTGAAGTGCGATGGAAGCACCTTTCCAGACCAGAAGTCGAGGTAAAGGTACCCGAGCTTGATGCCCCGGCCCTCGTCGTACACCTGGAGCTTGCGCACCTGGTTGGCGTCCCAGGTCTCGCCTTGGACGGTGGGTTCGGCCACAAACTTGACGTTGTAGATGGAGCTGAAAAGCCGGCTCAAACCGGCCACCACGGTGCCGATGGAAAGGTAGCCGTTAATGGGCTCGGGAACAGGCGCCTGCTGTTCCTGCTGGTACTTGCCCAACAAGTAGTCCCTGTCCCAGGGCTTGACGGCCTCGAACACCGCCGTCTCGGCCTTGTTGTCCTTGTAGTGGCACAAATTCTCGAGCTCTTTCTTGACCCCGTCGTTTTTCAACGACGTCTGGAGCTTGCTGAGAAAGACTTTGACATTCTCGGGATTCTTGGCCATCTTGTGCTCCAACTGGTAATGGCCGAACGACCGGTACCCAAGCATGCGGGCTAGCAACGCCCGGTACTTGAGAAAGGCGTTGAGCGTGGTGATCTGCTCTTGGGAAGAGTTGTGCAATGCGATCCAAATATTCTTTCTGACCACCTCTGACGAGCAGTTGGTGAGGAGAGTGTACGGAATGTGGCCTGCCAACGGCACCTGGACGGTATTTGGCGTGCGGCGGCCGCCAAAGCGGCTCTGGTACGACTGGATCTCTCTCTTTATCGCAGAGTCTTGGATCGTCTCAAACTCGTCCACCGTCAACTCACACCAGTAGGACTGGAGGTTGTGGAGATCGTTGTTGAACTGGGAGCCTAGAAGCGAGATTTCCTGCGTGATAGACACGAAGCGGGCCCGGGTGTCGGGGTCCATGTGAATGCCGGACCGTTCGAAATCCTGTTTCAAATACTCTCCCACCTGCACTTCTTCCATGCTGAGCTTCTTTGTGGTCTCGGGGTCGTTCAAGATGTCCCGCAAATGGCCGTACAACTCCACGTTGGTGTTGAGTTGGTTCATGTACTCGAACATGATCTCGTGCGTCTGTTGGGCTGCGTTGACCCACTTGGAGCTGGGATGTGCCACTCGGATGAACTCTGCCACGTCGATGACCCGACAGAGAATGTCACTGAGCTGGTCCAACTTGCGAATATACGTCAAGCGGCCCTCGGGCCCGGTGTTGGCCTCGTGGATCATGGAACGCACCAAGTTTTTGGCATCTTTGAGAGAACTCTTGGAAAACTCCACAAGGCCGTTCGGAGTGGACAAGCTCTCGTTCTTGAAGAGGCCAGTCCGCGATCCAAAGAGGATATTGCCCGAATCGCCGGCGTTTTTGTTGAAAGCTTTGAAGTATTTCTGGTCATCAAACACCTTTCTCAAATGGGTGCATTCGGGGTCTTCTTTGGGCACCGACGCCGCCAGTGAGTAGTTGAATGCAAGAGGCTGATTGGAGGTCCGATTTCGGCCGAGAGCATTGGCTCGATATAGGAACTTGTCGCTTCTGAAGAGGGTTCCAGAGACCTTCATAGTGGTGTAGTCCGTAAAATTTGCGGGTGTGCATATGAAGAAACGACTTAGAGTCAACTGAATCTCATTTCCTATTGGGGCATTTGTGCTGCTGACTGGGTGAGAATGGAGGGGCGTTAGTGGGACAGGTGGGACGACACGAGAAGGTGGTTTGGATTTGGATTCAAAAGGTGGGCTGGTTTCGGTGAATTTTCGAGACTTTTCATGTAATCAGATCACTTTGAGCTTTTCAGAAAGAGTACTCCACAGTAGTTGCAAAATGGAGTGAAGGAAGAGATTCCTGTAGATCATCCACAATGGCAGGATCCATGTGGATAAAAGTGAAGATTTGGAGTTTGGAACGGTTTTGGTCATGGGATTTTCAGTAAAGTATCATGTGGAATAGTGATAAATTCAATATATGTTCAGAGTGAGTTGTAGAACAAAGGATAATGTCTCAATGGTGTTGTATTGATGATATTGGAAAGGAAATTCTCTTAGTTCTCTCTTTTAATCTAATTTTTCTTTTGAATCTCTCAGAAAGCTTCTTGGGCTATTGACTGCTAGTTACCTATTTATACTGAGTGCCGTATCTCTACTTATTTTGTTCTGAAATACAGACTACAAATGCCACGCTGATACTTTTCCACATTTAACGTATCCCTTGCTATGTTTGGGATGTTAAACACACCTTTGAGTGCCACTTGCCCATATTGGCTATGCAAGTACATCAAAACTTCAGAGTCTCGTCTTTTTTATTACTGGGGAAATATGCGTTAAAGCGACCCACAATCTACACTACATAGAGAAATGGATCCAAAAGGCTAGACTGTGTGAAATCCAGATACTTGGTTTGCGGCAATTTCTTGGTGTGATTGAAACAGCGTTCGTGTTTCATTTACTGATAAGTTGGTATCTGTTTGTCAACAAGTACAAACCATAATGATTATTTTCATTTTTAACCGGCGAAAAAGCCTAAAGTTAGCTTGTATCTGGCAAGTACCAGATCGCCAACGGATGAATCTTACAGGAGATCTTCCTTACTTCGGTACAGAGTTTCCGATGGCATAGAAGTTGCAGGGAATATGAATATGAAAAATTGGCCAAGTCCAAGCAGAGTCAACATCTAGACAAGATTTGAGGACAAGAAAAGAAACTGTGCAGCACCAAACTTATCCAGATCATAATTCTAGCCAAACCGTATAATTATAATTCTTCTGTATAAATCAAATGGAAGTAACTGGTCTTCTGAAGCTCCAAATTACACTTGCATTGTGCAGAACTAGCTGAAAAAATACAATCAATACGAAGAAAATAATTGTGATATACAATTTTGCTATGATGGACCCAGAAACTCTGATATGAAGAAGTAAATCATGGGGTCGCATTGCAATAAGGACCAACTGCAACTAAACTGATTCCTGGTTGGTCCAAAACGGAACTAAACATAAGAGATCCACTTAGATAAATATGGACACATCTTCCAATAGAAGTATCAAAACCTTAGACCAATGTCCCCAAATGTCACCTCGTGTATAATAAAAGAATTGGACACTTCTCCCAAAAGTAGTATCAAAACCTTAGACCAATGATAATTAACGAATTGAGCCACACAAGGACCAGCTTCCCCTACTTCCACACCATACAGTCAAATTTAAACGAGGTGTAATATCTATTCCTATGTCACCAGTCCATTCATACTTATATCACCCTCGAAATCCACCATCAAGTCCGTCTCCCTATTGTTGCCCCTTACTATGTAGTCTCGGTCTATTGTATCCATCATCTCAACTGCGCTACGTCTTCAACTGAGCTATTTCTACCTGTTGCCCTGGTCCTTTGTGTTCAACTCTTCTTGTTGCAGACACGAGCCCATACTTCATACCCCGGTCCTTTGAACGTACAAGTACCGTACCAGGCAAGGGGTGTGACGCCAGAGCCTGCAACCTCCGATCCTGGTGCATTGTGGTAGAAATGATTTAAGCCATTTCTTAACTTTCCGTCCATGAAGCATAATTAAATATGCAAAAATGACTTCCCTCTATAATTTCCTCAAAAATCCTCCACTCCATACAAACTGTCCGTTCTGGCCATTAATCGCTGTCAATAGCTAATCTCTGAAGATCCATATTTGACAGTTGGAACACTTCCCTTCACCCTCTTTGTTCATCGAAATTCGATAAGTAATCCTCGTCTCGGCTAATTTCATCTGACGACTTTGGTTCTGCCAAGCGCTACATTGGTCCAACGCAACCGCCGTTCGTGCCAAGTCCTGCGTTGACGAAAATCACGGCTCTAAGGGCTTCTCGTCTGATTGGACGGGGAGGGTTAAAGTGCTGGTATTTTCACGAGGAAGACCCTTTGACCAGGGAAAATTCGTGAAGTGAATATTTGAGCGTAGAGATCTACTTGCTGGCTCTGTTCACAGTGCCAGGAAGTGGTCTTCAATGGCGGTGGTGGGTGCAAATTAAAAATATAGAGATGAAAGGGCCACAAAAAGTGAGCCCTTTGTCATGACGTAGTTGTGTAGACAGAAATAGCACACGCGGCACATCGTGCTTCAGGGACACCGAGGCAGAGTTCACAACAGAGGAAGAGGGCCGTTGTCGAGGTTGGAGTGGAAAAAGGAATAAACAGAACAGAAAATGGGGAAAGAATAGGGAAAGAGAGTGGTGAAAAATACAATAGGCAGATAAAATAAAGAAATGTGGTGAATAAAATAAAGATAAATGAGTAGAAAGAGATGGGTTTAAGAGAGAGATTAAAGAGCGAGAATAGAAGGGAGACGAGAATATGAAATAGGGACTGACTATACGACTTGACATGAGCGAACCCGACCATTGAGATATATATAGACTGTAAATAAATAGGAATACCCAGCACCATAATTATTGTGCGAATTAGAAAATAGTTCCAGCTACGTGTAGATGTATTGGAGATTTACACAATTCCACCACCACCCCTGTAGTCTGCGTAAAAAACACAGAGACACGTCTAATACTTTCTAACCCTGTCTAATGCCCCTCCTGTTTCTCTAATGTCGACTCTGCTACAATTCCAGCCCCTTCTGTGGTATACATAGTCTTGTCGTCTCCACACCTCCCTGTAATACTACTACTACTACTACTACTACTACTACTACTACTACTAGTATTAAATAATAGTATTAGTAGTACTAGTATTAATAGTATTAGTATTAATAGTATTAATAGTATTAGTATTAATAGTATTAATAGTATTAGTATTAATAGTATTAAATATTAGTATTAGTACTAGTTTTAATAGTAGTACTGGTACTATTTGTCCCCACTCTTCCCCCCTTCGTATTGTCCACGTACCCCGGCTTCGTTCCTACCCGTGTTTGTCCTTCTGTTCCCATTCCATCCTCTCATCTTGTCTCCATTCTCATTCTCATTCGCATTCCTTTCTTCTCTTTTATTCTCCTTCTCTTTCTGCTTCTCCTTCTTCCTCTCTAATTCTCATTCTATTCTAATTCTCATTCTAATTCTCATTCTCATTCTCCCACTTTCGTGTCAAAATAACAACTCTCACTTTCACTCCTTCTTCTTCTACAACCTCCTTCTTCCTCCTATCCCCGTCTCGTGCCTTCACGTGCCCCCACCACTTCCATCAATTGTCCTGTTGGTTCCTGTTGACGTCCATCACCTTCCTCCCTCATCCTCCACCTTCCATCCTCCTTACCGCCAGATCAATTGATATTGACTTGACCATTACTGAAGTTGATATTGAAGTTGATATTGATAGTGACATTGACTCTTGATATTGACTACTGATATTGATACTGACTATTGATATTGATACTGACTACTGATATTGATACTGACTATTGATATTGATACTGACTACTGATATTGATACTGACTATTGATATTGATACTGACATATACATACTGACGCCGTCATGTCCTTACCCGCCAAAACAGACCCCGGCTCGCCGTCCATCGCCAACTCCCTTGCTTCCAAGAAACGGTCGGCCAAGGACTACCAGTTCGGCACCCGGATCGGAGAAGGCTCGTACTCCACCGTGTTCTCCGCCGTGGACATACACAACAAGCAGACCTACGCCATCAAGGTGCTTTCCAAGCGCCACATCGTCAAGGAAGACAAGATCAAGTACGTCAACATTGAGAAGACCACGCTCCACCGCTTGGGCCTCCAGCACCCGGGCATCGTCCAGCTCTACTACACGTTCCAGGACGAGAGCTCCTTGTTCTTCGTGTTGGACTTTGCCGAGTACGGCGAGCTCCTCTCCATCATCCGCAAGTTCGGCTCGCTCTCCGACCAGGTGTCTCGCTTCTACATGTGCCAGATCGTCGACGCCGTCAAGTTCATCCACCTGAAGGGCATCATCCACCGTGACTTGAAGCCAGAGAACATCTTGGTGGGGCACGATTTCAACTTGAAGATCACCGACTTCGGCGCCGCCAAGCTCTTGGACGGCGTCGACGACTCCAGCGACGACAACATCGACTACAAGGGCTTGTCCGAGTCGCCAGACGACGCAGACAGAAAGGGCTCGTTCGTGGGCACTGCCGAGTACGTGTCACCCGAGTTGTTGAAGTACAACGTGTGCGGCTTCGAGTCCGACGTGTGGGCCATGGGCTGCATTCTCTACCAGTTCTTCCACGGCGTTCCTCCGTTCAAGGGTTCCACTGAGTATCTCACGTTTGAGAAGATCATCAACATCGATTTTGCCTACCGTTCCAAGCTTCCTGTTCCTCCCGACGTGGCGCACATCATCGACCGCATCTTGGTGCTCGAACCAGCCCAGCGTATGACCATTCCACAGATCATGGCCTCGCCTTGGTTCGCCGACGTGCCTTGGGACGACCAGAAGTACATTTGGCACAGAAAGGTGCCCCGGTTCGAGCCCTATGGCCTGGCTCCTACAGGTTCTGCGTCCTCCTCCACTGCCTTCATGCCAGGCCTCAAGACTGGCTCCAACAGAGACATGAAACAATCCAGCTCCTACCAACAGTTGCATTCCCAGATCCAAAAGTCGTCCGAGTACAACCTCATACCGTCGTTCGGTCCCAAAACCGCCTACCAGCCCGCAAATAAAATGAAGAAGGCGTTCATGCCACCTCCAGCATCCCCACAACAAATTGCCGCACAACAGGCTCCATTACAGACATCTCCTCCTAAAATCATCGGAAATCCATACACCAATCGGTACGTGGGCTCGTCACCCCATCAACAGTACTTTCCCCAGAATGGCATTCCACTTCAAAATAACGCTTCTCCTCAGCCCAATGTCATGTACCCACCCAATGGTGGAAACGGCAATGCTGCACCTCCACCTGGTGCTATTGCCAATCAAAATGTATCCCCACAATATGCGGCTGCACAGGCCAGTCAAAACCATGCCAATGGAAATGCACGGGCAGTTCAGTCTCCAGATTCGCCTAGAATTCCCAAGAACACGAACTTGAGAGCCAATACGGCCTTCGGCAACGGTCCAAATCCACCTTCATCCAGTGCTCCACCTTCACAGCCCCCTCCTCCCCCAACTTCCGCTTCGGCAATGATGCCTCATCAGAAGGTCAGATCACTGTCAAGTCCAAGCATCCCCACGCATAAGCCCAGCCTGGCCCCTGTACCTCCACCCATTAAGGTTCCAAACTCTCATGTTGGAAGTGTTCCACATGCAGCTGCGGTTGCTGCTGCTGCAGGTAAGCAACAGCCTCCGCAAGCGAGGATGTCCCCATCATTGGCTCAGCAAGGCTTTGGTAACCGCATGGTCAAATCGCCCACTTTACCCTCGGGGCAGTTTTCCAAGGCTTTAAAATCCAGTGACAGTCTCAAGGACAGGGCCACTGAGGCTGCACCCAAGCCAAAGCAGAGCATTACAGAACATGCGATCACCTTTAAGGAAATTTCCAGCTTGCTTGAGCCCAACGAAAAGATTCTTAAATTAGACACGGTGTTCAAGCTGTACTTGAACAATAGTTTGATCAAAAGATCCAAATCCGATCCCTTAGATGACACGGCCATAGATTCATTGATCAGTAAATTCCAAAAGGAATTGAAGAGAAACACCATTCCTGTGATAACCGTCATTACCAATTTAGCGAGAGTATTTTTCATTGATGGCTCTCTCAACGTAACCTTGGTTGATTTGAAGGCCAACCAAGGTAGCGATTACCTGATGTACGATTACGAGTTCGAGAGCATAGCTGTTGATGATGATGATAACCCCATTGAGAATGGGGATGAAGTATACGGCTATCTCATCTTGGAATTAATAAAGGAAGACGGTGACTTGATTTTCTTGAAGCGCATCTCACCCATGGACAAATTGTCTTTGACTGAAACGGTCAAAGTGCTAGATAAGAGTGGAAAATCCGTAAAATTGGGTAAGAACTACGGGTGGATCGAATGCTTGTTGATGGCCAAGGATATGATTTCCAAGCCTCGTCCCAAAGAGCCTCAACCGGCAAAAGAAGAAAAGCCCAAGTCCAAGTCCAAAGAGGAGAACCCCAAAAAGAACAAGAAGAGTATGATGAGTGTTGCGATTAAGATGAAACGAACCTTGTCTACGAAGTCTGACTCCTCTTCCCAAAATGAAAAGAAAAGCTTTGCCCATGCGGCTGCTGCTGCAGTTCACAAATAGAGGATGATTGTCACTAGAGGGATTGAAGAACACTTCGATTAAATCATAAAATCGTGTATTAGATATAAGAATATCGTCCAGGTCGACAATAAACATTTGAACTGGCGTTTTGAATATATACAAGTAAAGGAGTGTGTTGTGTGACGGAACTAGAATGGAAGTATTATAATGACTGAAGTTCAATTGCAAGTGTTAATTAAGAATGGAGGTGTAAAGTTCGTTGACTCTGCTTTGATTAACACAATGAAGACTGAAAGATTGGTAGTGTAATTATCTGGAATAAATTACTTGAACCTCATATGCACTAGTTAATCTCTTTGAATCTTGGAATATCTCAAACAGTCTTGGAATATCTCATTTAGTCATGGAATATTTCATTTAGTCTTGGAATATCTCAAACAGTCTTGGAATATCTCATTTAGTGTTGGAATATCTCAAACAGTCTTGGAATTTCTCTTTGAATCTTGGATATTCTCTTTAAACTTGGATATTCTCTTTGAATCTTGGATATTCCCTTTGAATCTTGGATATTCTCTTTGAACTTGGATATTCTCATTTAGTCTTGGAATTTCTCTTTAAACTTTTGGATATTCTCTTTGAATCTTAGATATTCTCTTTGATCTTGGATATTCCCTTTGAATCTTGGATATTCTCTTTGAATCTTGGATTAACTATTTTAATGTTGGATTATCTCATCTTGAAAATAATCTTGGATATTTTCATAATAATTCACTTGAGAGCCAACAATGCCAAAACTTCCCTTTCCTTTTAATTCTTCCCGCTCCAATCGCCATAGAAACACCGCTCGTTGAACAACTTGGCCGTCTGTTCCCGCAAGATGGTTTCCACGGTGCGTTCGTTCAGAACCCACCGTTCCACCACCTCCACCTGTGCAAACCGCACCGCTTCCTCTGCCTTCTTGTTGCGGGCAGCATAGGGGTCCAATCTGAGATCAAACTCGGGGGAAACAGGCTCATTTGACGGAGAGATCACGGGAGTAGGCGATTTGCCACCACTGGCTTCAGTGTCTGAAAAGCCGGTCTTGGACCGCAATTGTGCGGCGATTTCGCCGCAGTACTCAAGCACCTGACTTCGGGCATTCCATTGGGGCACTATGGTGCCGGCAAAGTACTCCGAACATGCCTTTTTGCCATGCAACTCGTTCAAGTGTTCTCGAATGGTATCGTCGGATGCAAGGCGAGAAAGACGGAGAAAAGCGCGGACTCTTTGGGAGGAGACGCAATTGGCGGGTGTAAGGAGGTCACTGGGAGGGGTAGTGGGGGCAGCAGGCGCCGGGGGTGCAAAGAAAGAAGGAGACATGGAGTGGTGAATAGAGAGTGCATGGTGTCATAGCTGTCATGTGATTGTGTCATGTGATCATGACACGTGCCATATATCACGTGACACCCAACCCATAAACTTCCTGACACTTGTCGTCCCATTCATCGCCATGTCCGACGAGCCAGCGTACCAATATGCCTTGGTTCTCGCCCTAATCCGGTTCAGCCGCGTCTTCCACGCATCCCGCTCTCCTCTCCAACTTGATTCGTCGTCCCAGCCCCAAAACTCGCTCCAGTCCACCATCGACCGTTTGGAAAAGGCTGCAAAGACCCGGTTTGCCGACCTCCGTGGCAACCAGACGCTCGAAACGATCAAGACGGCGTTGTATCGGCCTGATCTGGCGCGTTTGCGCATATCGGATCGCTTGACTACTGAGGAATTGATCTCAATGGTGGAGTCTCAAATGGCCAATGGAACAGGACCACAACCAACTCCCGACATGTGGATGCCCTTGGCCAACTACGGGGCGTCCCTCCATCGCATGCTCGTGCACAGCGCCACCAAGCTCGTTTGGGACCTCAACGAGAGCGTGGAGGACGTCTTGGCCCGGGTCATCTCCACAGTCCTTTCCGACACCGTGGACGCTGCCAGCGATCCCACGTACTCCAGGGTGCTTGAAGCGTTCAAGAACACCGTCGAGGACCAGCTCGACCTTGCAGATGCCGGCTGCGACGCCGACGACGCCCACTTGGTCCTCCGTTTGCGAGAACACGGCAACAACCTCATGGTGGGCCTGGCCCATCCCCAGGCCATCCAGGTCTACACGCAGGCCATCGAAAACTGCCCCTACGAGTCGGCCAGCAGCCTCAGCCAGATCTACACCAACCGGGCCATCGCGTACATCGCGTTGAACTGCTTTGCCGAGGCCATCCAGGACCTCAACTCCGCCGTGCACCTCGAGCGCAGCTTCACGCCCGCCTGGGCCCAGTTGGGCTACTGCCACTTGTACATGGGCGCCAGCGTGACGGCGTTGCGGTGCTATTTGATGGCGTTGCGGTGTCTGGCCGGCGAGATCTTGCCCCAGGACTTCGACCCTCTGGAGTCGGTCGAACAGTACAAGGAGGACAAGATGCGGGCGGTGTTGCCGCAGTTTGTGCAGCGGTTGAGCCAGTCGATCAGCCTCGTGGAAAAACGGGCGTACCAGCAGGCCGAGAACCTGAGCACCATCAGAACCATCGTCAGCGATGTGCGAAGAGTATTGGCCGTGATGCGTGCCCAGGCGCTGGAAGACGACATGGAATACTTCACCTTCTACCCCAACATCAGAGACACCATGTTCCGGACCATTTCCGAGCGGATGAACAGAAGAAACCCCGGCATATATACCCCTGAAGTGGCCCAGAGTGTGATTGCCAATACCGGGCCTGACACCACCCAGTTCATCACTCCAAGCATGCTCAGAAACGAGATGCCTGTGCCTCCTGCGGCGCCTGACCTCGACATGCCTTCTCCTCCCACAATGCGTCCAGAAGCTCCTACCAATAACATCAGAGAAATGCTCAACGATTTCGGAAACTTGATGGAGGGAGCCATTGGCCGCGTCAATGCCGCCACTACCACCACCACCACCACCAACGCTAACTCCATGCCCTCTTCTGGCAGCGCTGATGCAGTCGAAACCATTAGAAATGTCGCCAATCCTACCATCACAGTCCACGGAGGCCAAAATAATCCTACTGTAATTCGGACCGTCCATTCTGGCCCCAATAACACTCAGCACATGACCCAACGCATCGTCAACCCTGGTATAAGCAATCATAACGCCATTGTGGAAGCCGTCAGGGCCAACGGAAACAACATCGAGGCCATCACCGAAGCCCTCCGCGCCAATCACAATAATAGGGCCAATGCTGGCAATCCTGCGCCTCCAGGAGGAAATAATACGCCCGAGAACCTCCAAGCAAGATTAAGAGGAGTGCTTCCAGATGGGCTTTCAAATATCATCACTCAATTCACTGGGGGACAGAATAATCGGGTCTACGTGAATGGCAGAGAAATCACCAACCCTGTGAACGCTCCAGCCCCAGAAGAACCCGCCCAAAATACGTCAGGGGGAGAAGACCAGGATATGGACACACCAGACCTCGACTAGGTGGAAGAGTGGACTGATCTCCAGTGGGTGACGTTCTTCAGACTCAACTAGAGCGTACTTACTGCATCATTAGTGTCCCGAAATTGACTGAATGCCTCAAACCTTGACTAGATGAAGTCCTTCAGAATTTGGCTAGCTGGAAATACATATTGATCTCGAGGAGCGGAAGTCTCCCGAAATTTACCAGATGGACGTATTTCCTGTGAAGTATTGACAGTTAGAATTACATCTCGCCTAAATGTGAATCTTTCCCACTATATGAAGTGTCATTAACATCAATGAACCATCATTCATCCTCCTGATACCATGGACTTATTTCCTGTCTCCCTAATGGTCAAGGATATATGACATTAATCTACAGTCTCCTGAGTTACTGAATCAATGTTAATAATTGCATTATCTACAGTCTACTGAGTTACTGAGTCAAAGTTAATAAATGCATTATCTTCAGTCCCCATGAGTTACTGAGTCAAAGTTAATAATTGCATTATCTACAGTCTCCAGTCATAGTTAATAATTGCATTATTACAATGTCCTGAGTACTTCATTATAGTTCATAATTGCATTATCCACAATGTCCTGAGTACTCAGTCAAAGTTAATAAATGCATTATCCAGTGTCCTGAGTACTCGGTCATAGTTAATAAATGCATTATCTACAGTGTCCTGAGTACTTCGGTCATAGTTAATAAATGCATTATCTTCAGTGTCCTGAGTACTTCAGTCATAGTTAATAAATGCATTATCTACAGTCTCCAGTCATAGTTAATAAATGCATTATCACAATGTCCTGAGTACTTCAGTCATAGTTAATAAATGCACTATCAGTCTCCTTAGTACTTCACTCATAGTCAATAATTGCATTATCTACAGTCTCCAGTCATAGTCAATAAATGCATCAACTACATCAAGCCTATCTAATTTATATTAATAAAACACAGGCTAACCTACTATAGAACATACAAGCGTGGCTTGTAATATGGAATGCAACAGATGGGTACCGACAATCATTTCTTTTCCTTCTTTTCTTTCTTTTCCTTCTTGTCTTTCTTGTCCTTCTTCTCCTTCTTTTCCTTCTTGTCCTTCTTCTCCTTCTTTTCCTTCTTGTCCTTCTTTTCCTTCTTGTCCTTCTTGTCCTTCTTTTCCTTCTTGGAAGGCTTCTCTTCCTCGTCGTCGTCGTCGTCGCTTCTCTTTCTCTTCTTGTCGGCCTTCTCGTCGACTTCTTCAGTCTCAGACTCGTCGTCAGAGTCCATCACGGCATCGGCATCGGCATTGTATGCACGGGCCTCGGATATCTCGACCTTGGGCTGGTCTCTGACCACCTTGGAGGTGGTTCTCAAGTCACGACCTTCCAAGGCACTCAATCTGGACTCGACCTTGGCTCTGACTTCCAAGCCGAAGTCTCCAGAGTCGTCTCTCTCTTCAGCCAACGAGTCGTATCTCAAAGCAACGGCAGCCTTGGCAGCCAACACTCTGGCAATCTTACCCTTGTTCTTACCCGTGGCTTGACCGACAAGAGAAGCGTGGTACAACAAGCCGTACTTGGGTGTGTCGTGCTTGGTCTTCAAGGCTCTGAACAAGGCCTTTTCGGCACCCAAGATCTGGATGGTGGAGGCAGGGGCCTTGGCAAGAGATGTAAGCGAACCGGCATGGGAGATCAATCTGGCACCCACCAACTCACCCACCAAAGCGGTCAAGTTGGGCGCAATGGCCTTCATTCTGGAGGTCAAGTAGTTGGACAACTTTTCTCTGTAGGCAGCGAACTCCACGATCTGTTCGGCCAACGCCTTGATGTTGTCGAGGTCGGCGGCGGTGATCTCGGTACCCATGGACACCTCGGCCGCGGTCTTGACGCGTTCTTCGTGCTCTTCGGGCAAGATCTCGCTCAAGTCGGTGTCGGCAGCATTGGAACGGACACCCATGACCAAGATGATTCTGGCGTAGGCCACGGAGTCGACGATGATCTTGGCCAACTCCGGGAAGTGCCAGCCGTACCACTCCTTGCATCTCATGGCGTAGGTGTTCAACTCCTTGTCCAAGTCGTCCAAAAGCGCGATGGCCTGGACAATCATGGTGTCGACCTTGTCGGCGGAAAACTTCAACTTGTGGCGGCCAATGGAGTGGGCCAACCCAAGCGACATCTGCTTGATGGTGGCGTCGTCCAAGCCGGGCAACAACTCGGGCAAGAACTCCTTGATGGCTCTGTGCAAGTCGAGGGAGGCGGCGTCAGACACCACGGAGAAGTTGAGGCCAAGCTTGTTGATGGCGTTGCCCAACTTGGCTTCGGACACAATCAACGTGGCCTTCTTGTCGGCCTTGACGTCCTCCAACATCTTCTTCAAGTTGTCGGAAACCTTGCCTTCGATGATGGCGTTGGCTTCTTCCAAGGCACTGGAGGCCGACTGGAACTTTTCGAAACGGTGGATCTTGAAGGCCTGCGTGACCTTTTCCACGGAGTTCAAGTCATTGATAAGCGAGGAGGACTTGTGGATCTTCTTGTCGGAAGACTTTAACAAGGCATAACCGGCGGCGGTTTCGGTTAAGACGTAGGCCATGGTTGAAGTAGAGGAAGAAGACGGTAGTGAAAAATGTGATGAGGTGAGAAATTTTTGAGCTGGGGTCACGTGCGCGAAGGATACATGGGGGTGGTGGATTTGGGGGCGGGGAGGAGGTGTGGAGGAAACGGGCACATGGGGGTGTGCGTGGATGTTGTGGTAGTGTCTGTGTCGAATAGGAGGCGAGGACCACGTCTTTTGGGCCGTTTCGTGCTGGGCTCTTCGACCGACCTTCGTGACCTGCATGTAGTGGTCCTGTATACTGTGTATACATTTACATCCTGTACGCTGTCTCATCCAGCCATGCCACGCCTTCACCTTTTATCAACTCCACCATCTCTTCTTTCTACGGGTTCTGTGCCCTGTCAAAGAGCCACTCCACAAAGCCCGTTTACCTCTCTTCTGCCTCCACACTCTGCCTCCACAATCTTCTGCCTCCACGTTCTTCTGCCTCCACAATCTTCTGCCTCCACAATCTTCTGATCCCCCACCACGTCAACTCCATTTATGGTGTGTTCGCCATAATTATCTCAAGAAGTTACACTAATATCTTAAACACTTACAGTAATACATTGTTCGATTGTATTGTGGGCCTTTAATTGTTAAATATTACCTACCAGACATGCGTTATTAATTGCACGGTAGGGAATTGTGTGGGATTAATTATTCGCTATTGGCTACAAAAGCAGTGTAATTAATAATATGGGGTGTGTCACTCCTAAGTCGCTGAGAAGAGCAGGTCTCTAGAACATCCTGTGCTTTGGGGAACATTCCCGTCCCATAACGGCGTGGATTTTCTATTGTTGGACCTTAGTAAGTCCCTTAGTAAAAGCATTCCGTATAATAATATGAGAGATCAGTAGCAGTGCGATAATTAGCAGTGTGATAATTATTGGAATATGACGTCGAGTAGTGGTTCACAGCATCGGACTTATTGCAGATCTCACTGTTGCAGTGCTTTCTCAATTACGGTGTCACGCCGGGCATCATTGCCATTTACCCCATTTTGCATTTGCATCTTGGATTCCGCTCCTTCTGCTTGTGCTTCTATTGACACATTTGCTACCCCTCCGGAATACTCACACTCCATGAATTATTCACTCTACAAGCGAATTCTGCCAACTACATGTACCCCTTCTTCAAATACTGACATTTCCGATATTTCCACCTATTTCCTAATTACTGAATGATAGAAACTTTAGCCTGTCATTCGGTTTTGTGTCGGAACGTGCAAATTTTAGTACATTTGACCATATCACGTTGAAATTGAGTTAGACTTAGTAACAGGCTTCAACTCTGGTTCTTTCCTTGCATCTGATTGGTACCTAAACTGCATTGATCTTCGTACAATATACGGAGTGTGGGATTTTGGAAGAAAAAATGAAAAAAATAATGACTCCTGCGCGATTCGAACGCACGCATCTTTACGATAGTAGAACTTGAGTCTACCGCCTTAACCGCTCGGCCAAAGAGCCATTTGTTATGATGAATGGTGTGCCAAATCAAAATACAGAAATTGATATAATATGTTGTATGATTGACTTTTAGTCGATTTTGGGTAAATGGAGAAAATAATAATGTAGAAGTCTATACGCCAGAATGAAGTTGACTGCAGCTAGAATCGTAAGTACTTGTTTTTACAGTGGCTTTGAAGAAGCTAGCACAAATTATAGTTCAGTTCAATTATGCAAATACGAATAAAGCAATCTTCCTATTTACTCGTGTCTGTTTTGAAGAATTGTCTCATTGAAGGTAGGGAGAATATATTATACATGGATCGTTAGTTTAGTATGGGTAAAGGAACTTGATGAAGTTTAAGAATTTATCTGTGAAATCCCGTTTTTCTCGAAAATATGCAAAAGTACGGATAAAATCAAATTCTATCGCATAGTACATCTTTATCATTTTGGAGCTAGCTCTATGGAGTTTGATTCGTGTAAATCAGCAGTACTCGTAGTAGAATCATAATTTAGTACAGTTCAGGCCTTTTTTTTAGATCATCTCTCATTCAAAGGCACAAATGATACACATAAAATAGTTCTAAATTCGTTAAATAGTCCAACATGCACTTATTTCTGTCTCCTGACTATCCCATTATTATAATGTTCGCTAAAATCAAATTACAGACTCGTCTCTGCTTATAGTTCGTACACTTGTTTATTCCATACTAATAGTGAATAATCTTAGTTGTATCTAATATAAATACAACACAACTACCATTCTTCTCAATTCCAAGTCTAGCCACAAGCTTCACCCTCTGACTTCACAATTACATCATTACGCCCCTATTTATTCTTCTCATTAACCCCAGTTTTCATCATCTTCATTTTCTCATACTCTAGGTCTTCTCATTTTTGTGAGTACCGCGCTTTTCTAACTAGTCAAATCATCTACTTGATTAGGGACGCGTCATGAAGCCCCCAGATTCCACCAAACCACCGAAGAAACCCTACAAGACGACGTATTTCTTCGAGCCTATCAACAAACTCACCAAAGAACAGTCAAATCCCGGTTCCAATGGTCCAAAAAGGTCTAATAATGCACAAGAACTAGTTGCAAATGGAGTCGCCATCGGCACCAATTGCACAGAAGAGACCATCAAAGCACCGAAACCGTCCGATTTGGGCTCAGAAGATAAGAGACAAATGATCATACAGGACATCTTGGCCCATCAAAGCTCGGATGACAGCTTTGACGGCATCCGATGGAAAGCCAGTCCAACCAGAGCCTCCAAGGACCGTCTTCCGTCGTCTCCCTTGAAAAACGTGTCGTCTCCCCCTGTTCCGAACTCCAAGAAAACAGTCGCCATCGAAAGCAATCCCGTCTTGTCGAAATACAGCTCCGAATTCCATAATATCCTCTCTCAAACCACCACCACCCTTAATAGAACTCTTTCCGATATCTCGGCAGAAGAGAGCTCCAGCAAGCGGAAACTACACCAGCGATCTCCTAAACTAACACGTGCAAAGTCCAGTGTTCTCGAAAACGAAGGCAGGTCCAAAGTTAAGATGACTCGAGTAGACAAGATCTCCAAGTCCAAAAGTACCTTGAATTCCTGGATGGACAAATTCGAGATGACCAGTCTGTTGCCCAGCAAGAGCGAGCTGGCATCTTGGGAAGCGCCGAAGGACACCAAAAAAGCCAATGCCACACCGAGCCTGAACGATGAACTTTCCGATGACCCATTCTCCGATGACGAGTCGGAATTGCTAGCAGCTTTGGCCACCCAGAAAGAGCACGAAGGCACAACACATCAAGCACCCGATTCTTCGGATTTTTCAATCAGCGACTCCTCGATCAATGAGTTGGAATCTGAGCCAATTGTGAAAGAAGAGACAAAAAACCAACCAGAAGCATCCACTCCAAAAAATACACAAAGCTCTGAATCAGACGATCCATTTTCAGACGATCCATTCTCCGACAATGACTCAGATTTAATTAATATGTTGGGATCTAAAATCGAAATCGAAAACAAGAAAACCCCCACAACCAGCATGCATATGTTACATGGTAACGAAACAGACACACAGATCAAAAGAGACGCCGTGCATACAGATTCTTTTCAGAAGAGCATTAAAATGTTTGAAGAGCTCCAGGCAACCAAGCTTGAGTACAAGGATCAAGATAAACCAGAACTTCAAGTTTCTTTTAGTCGGCCCGATTTACAACGGTATCAGATTAAGGGTGTCAAAGAAAACCTTTATGGTCCAAACTCTTCGAAGCGCCAATTAATAATGGAAGTGATAAATCAAAATCAGGAAGTTGAACGATTAATTATAAGGGGCGAATATACCGAGTTAGAATACGAGGCAGACGATATTATTCATGTTATAATAACAAATCCCCAAGCATCAAAACTTATCGACGACTCCAATAATTTATTAATTTGGAATCCCGATACGTTGATATCGGCTACTGCTATTGCCCTGCAATTGACTTGTCCACGTAGGGTTGTTTTAACGAATAGGTTACAATTTCCTGGAGAACTGTCAATTCCTCTCATCCTCGGTGAAATAATCCACAAGATTTTCCAGGAATGTTTTTCAAGAAACGAATGCACCATGGAATTCATGCGTCAATTGACCGATCAGTACATCCAAGAGTATCTCCTATCAATTTTCAGCGTTGGGCCAGAAGTTCACCACCTTAAGGAAGAAATAGAAAAACAGCTTCCGAACATTCTCAAATGGTTTCAAACGTTCTATCATCAGCCATTATCTGTCAAGAATCAAATTGATTCCGGATTCAAAGATAAGGCCCTTCTTTCCGTTAGCGAAGTGTTAGAAATCGAGGAAAATATTTGGTCCCCAATATTTGGAGTCAAAGGCATTGTCGATGCAAGTTTAGAAGTTAAACTTGGAGATGACACTGGTGAAAGATCGTGTTTAATTCCTATGGAAATAAAAACAGGACGAGAGCATATTTCGCATCAAGCACAAGCAGCATTGTATGCGTTATTGTACAAAGATCGGTATGAAATGGATATAAATTCGTTTCTTTTGGTATACACCAAAGACAACAGTACCAAAAAGTTTGATATATCCAAACAAGACTTAAAGTCATTAATCAATTTGAGGAACAGAATTACGAAATATTTCAAAGGTTCCACACGAGAGCTTCCCCCATTATTAACAAGAACTATCTGTGATTTTTGTTATGTTCAAGAAGCTTGTATGACGATAAACAAGTTAGACGAAGATGGAACCGCAGAAGAAAGTGGAATCCCACCTGAAATGTACAACGAAATCACTTCACATCTTCTGGGAAAATCAAAGTACAAGGAATTCTATGATTATTGGGATCAAATGTTAACTCACGAAGAGAGCATTCTGAGAAAAGCTTTGAAGTATTTATGGGTTCATACAGCCCAACGAAGAGAAGAACAGCTGGGAATGGCTATTGGAGGAATGTCTATAACCAATGTCACCAGTGACCCGTTGGAAGGAAGATATTTCTACACATTTGAAAGAGATAGAACAGATTGGGGTGGCTCCAAAATAGTCAAGTTCGACCGTGTGACGATTAGTGATGAACTGGGTCATTTTTGTTTAGCTAGAGGAACCGTTGTCTCTATGAACAATGATCATGTGGTTGTTTCATCGAAAACTAAAGTACTTACATCAGATTTAAGGTTGGAACAAAGTTCATTTGTGACGCAAGAAGGTCAACAATTTAAAAGTGCTTTAAGAGACCAAATCAGATACACTCAAAGTGCAAAATACAGAATTGACAAAGACGAATTTTTTGAAGGAATGGGACTAGCACGTTACAATGTTCTCAACTTATTTCTAAAAAATGGAGATTCTGTTCGTCGGAGACTTGTGGTGGATTTGGAAGAACCAAAGTTTTCCTCAAGACCAATGGCTTGCAAAATTGATATTCAGAAATACAACCCTGATCAAGTTGAAGCCTTTAAAAAGGTCCTATCAGCCAAGGACTATGCATTGATTTTAGGAATGCCTGGTACAGGAAAAACTACTGTCATAGCCCAGCTTATTAAATTTCTTGTCGATAATAACAAGACGGTGTTTTTGGCTTCATACACCCACTCTGCCGTTGACAATATTTTGTTGAAGGTAAGAGAATTTGGGGTGAAATTTTTGAGGGTAGGATTCTTACAACGAGTACATCCTGAAATTCAGCCATATGTTCCAGGTGCCAAAATTAACAACTACACCGAGTTCTGTGATACATATATTACTCCACCAGTTGTTGCAGCAACCTGCTTAGGAATTAATGATATTGCTTTCAATTTGAGACAAAGATTCGACTACTGCATCATCGATGAAGCATCCCAAGTATCCATGCCTGTTAGTTTGGGCCCAATGAGGTTTTGTGATAAATTTGTCTTGGTAGGTGACCATTTACAGCTTCCACCTCTAGTTCAGCATCCCAATCCAAAAGTGAGGTCCGGATTATCCAAATCGTTGTTTAAAACTCTTGCAGAAACATATCCACAAAGTATGGTAGAGCTCACATATCAATACCGTATGTGCTATGAAATCATGCAATTGTCGAATATTTTGATTTATCAAAATAGATTGAAGTGTGGTTCGGAATCAGTTGCCAAACAAAGTTTAGAAATACCTCACATCGACAAGCTTGACGGGTTCACTGCAGTGCCTGACCAAGATAAGTGGCTTCATAGGTTGTTGGACGAAAAATGTAAGGTAGCATTTTTGAATCATGACGGATTACCAGCATATGAACGAAGTGTTGGCGAACGTGTGGATAATGTGACTGAAGCTGAACTTATCCGACAAATCGTTGAAGGCTTGAATGTCTGTGGTGTTCAAGAACTGAGTATTGGAGTTATGTCCTTCAACAGAGCCCAGTTGCGTTTGTTTCATAAGAAACTTCACGATAAGAAAAACGTGGAAATATTAACTGCAGACCAGTATCAGGGAAGGGACAAGGATTGCATCATTATATCCTTGGTTAGATCCAATAAGGAGAAAATAGCGGGTGATTTGGTTCAAGAGTGGAGACGAGTGAATGTTGCCATTACTCGGGCCAAATCAAAACTCATTATCTTGGGATCCAAATCTACGTTATCTTCCGCTAATACGATCAAGACTTTCATTGAACTATTAAATGATCGTGGGTATATGTATGATTTACAACCTGGTGCCGCAGACACATACAACTTCCCATTCAAGGCGAGTCAGCCTGGAAAATTTACTCAGGATAAACTCGGTAGACTTGTCAATAAGAACCCGGTACTTCGGGACATTGTCAATGACATGAAATGAACAATAATGTCACTCCCCTCAATGCAAATGGATTCCTAATGGCAAAGAATTAATAATGACACTCTCTTCCAAATGCAAATGAAATTATGGCGAAGAATTAATAATGACACTCTCTTTACTTCAAATGGCAACGAATCGGATCTCGAACCCGCCATTTCTGAAATTGATCCCATTTCCGTTAATATCCACCCTCATTCTGTTGGGTTCTTCTTCGCCATTTCCATTAGCGTTGGCATTACCTTCAACATTAAAATTGGCATTTGGATCTCTAAATCTCCGAAATTGACGAACGATATCGCGAATGAATAATCCACCAATTAGAAGCACAGTGAAAGCTACGAAAAGGACGTCACCAAGGCGATGCTCTTGCAATTCGTCGTGTGCATGGCCCTCATGATGGGCATCTGCTCTGTTTCCAATCTGGGTCTGGTCGACTTTCTTTGTGGAAGTATGCTTTTTTTTATCCAACTGTTTGAATGCATTGAACCAGCCAGTACCTTCATTTCCTTGGGTTATGGATTTCTCGATGTTTCTGTCGAAAAGATACTTCGTCTTGAGTCTAAGAAGTGCCCATTGAAGGGGGATTTTCACACTCAATTTGGCTTCCTTTCCAAGATTGTCTAAACTCGTGTCATAGTACCTTTTGGCCAAGAAGTAATCCACTGAAGATGTGGCCAAACCGTACTCATACATATAGCCTAGTTTGTAGGCAGCATGTGACGAACTATGCTTGGACGCCTTTCTATAGTACATCACTGCCTTTTGGTGGTCCGGTTCCAATGCACCTTCAATTCCTTCAAGATAGTAATCTCCCAACAATAACATGGAGTCGACGTCCATTTGTGCTGAAGCTCTTTCGAGGTACTTGATCGAGGACTTCACTCTCTCGCGATCAAAGCTTTGGACCTTGTTTTTGGACTTCAATGGCTGGAGCTGATGGAGCAAATATGCAGTTGTCACTTGGGCATTTTCCAAGCCCTGTTCAGCACCCATTGCATAGCCAATTAAAGCCCGTTGTAAGTTTCCATCCACATAGTTTTCGAAAGCTATTTTCAAGTGAGGTAAGAACAAGCTCTCTAGTTTCTCAATAAATGTTCTGTAGTAGCGAATGGTGCTTTTGATATCGTATTTGTTGGTATTCTCTAACACGCTGGTGACTCCCGAGAGCGAAAAGTCTCCACAGAAGTACCATGCTTCTGTTACTCCCAGATACGCCGACAGGAACACACTGTTCACTATCAGAATAGCATGGTCGCTATTCAAAGGGTCTCCGTTTGGACTGAGTTTCAAGAGATATTTCGCCATGTTTAAATATGCAAGCTCAGAGTGGTTACTCATGGCATAGTTATAGTACTCCATGATCTCACTAGAGTTGTACTGTCCATTTATCTGGTGTTCTCTCATCACGGCCAAGTCATTGTATGCATCACCATTAGGGTAAATAGCAACAGATAACCTGTTGAGTTGTTCGGCCATGGTATAATTTTGGGCCACTCCCAAGCCTTTCAAGTGCATATGACCCAATTTGGCATAGCAATGGGCCAAGAACGACTTGTCTATCTTGTCAATGTCCTCAAATTGTCTGTTGCCATACATGGAATCGCCGAGTTGGACACATCTCTCAAAGTACCTGTAGGCCTTGGTTCTGTTTGCTGGCAAAAAGTAGTCTCCGTCAAAATACGTCATTCCCTTCAAGTAGTAATTGACGTATTCGTGGTCACTTGTACCTATCGTGGTTTCTTGGAAGGTCTTGATGCTTTCGGCATATATTTTGACTCTGGAAATGATGGAATTGTGCGATTCGCTTTGTCTTGAGCCGTATAATCCTCCGTTGAAATCGCATATTTTAATATTGTAGGGCCTGTTGATTTCGAGGGTTTCCTCTTGGATTTGCTTGTAATGTGAGAATCCCATTGATGCTAGTCTCGAGTAGTAATGAAGAGACAAGTTGTAGTCTATCGGTAAACCTATTCCATACAAGTTTCTGTAAGCCAATGCAAATATCGACTTGATATCACCGCTCTCCATGCCCAAATGGTAGTACAAGTTGGCTCGTATCTGGTCCACAGGAATCTCTCCAAAAATCCCCGAAGAATATGCAAATCCCAACATGAAGTATGCGTGTCCGTTTCCCTCTATATTGACACTATCGTGATATAATTGGACGGCTCTTTTGAAGTCATGAGGCACGGAATAATTTCCAAACATGTAGAAATCGGCCAAGGTGACCATTGCTGGTGCATGCTGCAAATGTGCAGCCTTTTCAAGCAAAGGAAGCACGGAAGATACAACCATTGCGGACAATTCCCGTCTGTGTAGTAAGTCTGTCTTCTCGTAATCTTTTGTGACGTTGTTGAATTGTGGTATGCGGAATTTTCCCAGGGCAATGACCTTCTGGAGCTCCCAGTTGGGGAACCGGGGCTCTGGGAACGGGAGAAGGGCCATGGCCTGGGCATATAGGGCGGCACCTAGGTGGTGGTCACGTGACACCGGCTTTGGAGCAGCTGGCTCCTTGGAGCTGGCGGCTGGCGGCTGATTGGCAACAGGATTGTGTAGTATTACCTGGGGCGGATTGACGACAGCAATTGGAGTCTCTGTGGACGTCGGTTCGACTGATTCATTCGGACTTTGTGAAAACAGAACTGGGTCTTCAGAGGCCGCCACAAGCGCTAAAAGCACGGGAAAAAGCGTAGCAAAGCAATTGGCCACTTTCATGTCCACATAGCAGTTGATTGGCGCGGAAAATGCCGGGTTTATGGGCGAATGGTGGAGTTTGATGAGGCCACTTGGAAAAAGAGTGGTTGATAATGATTAGATCAAAGGTCGTGTGCGCCTCCACACTTCAACTTAGGGCCAGGTGGAGGCAGAAATGGGAAGTTTGGGGCAGGAAAGAGCAGAAAAAAAGGTCCGTGTTGAAGCAGAGGTAAAAAAATATGGGGAATGTGCTTTGAATTTTACAATTGAAGCCAATAGGTTCTGGAATGTGGAGACCTTTTATTGAGCTTAACTATGGGCCAGATATAGTGCGAAGTTTAAAGGTGCGAGTTGGCACTCTTGGTTAAAACAGACAGTAGCAATTGATCCAGTGGAGTAATTGAGGGACTGAAAAGCTGAGATTGTAGAAACGAGAATTTGTATTTTAATGGTGAAATTTTGAGGCGACTAGCCCCCCAAATGGCCTCTATACATTATCCTCTATACACTATTTCCAGTTGCAATTTTTGGGACTCTTTTAATTCAGTATGAGCCCATTATAACTATGAATCTGCACTACGTCAGAAGATTCAAATTGAGCCTCTTGCCGTTTCCCGTGTTCTACGTGGACCTCGACGTCAAAAATTGCCGTAAAGTGGTCTCCGACCGAAACTACACTGACCTCTCCAACGTGTACAGTGAGAAATTTCAAGCAAACCCCGGAGTATAATTGGTGTAATTAAGACACATGTGGACCAAATTAGAGGTAATTAGAGGAAGAATTGTGTAGAAGCATTTCAATCGACACCATCTGGACTGTTTTGTGGTCCAGAAGTTGTCTTGCACTACAGACGTGGCCGATTTCGGTTTTCAGGACAGATTCTGGCAAATATAGAACTGGCACGAGAGGCACTAACAGCGAGAGAATCAACCTCAGGGACTCAATTGAGATGTAATTCATGGATCGAATTCCGTCGCTCTCGTTTGCTGGCCACAGAGGGCATCGGTGGCCCAATATTCATTATTACACGTAGCGAGACAGCAATCGGAGCTAGCGAGAAATTTAGTGAGAGCCCGGTGAGATCACTGAGAAAGACACTTGAGAGATTATGGATCAAGATCCTCGGACAATTTTGGGGTCAAAGTGGCGCCAAACGCGCCCTATAGCATCCTTCTCTTGTTTATACACACCATATGGTATCCTCCTGTCGTAATACGCGTCATACACCGTTCCTCATGTCTCTCTCGTGGGTGTTCTTCTATTCCAATGTTCTCGCTAAATTTCACTGCGCCCCACTAGAGTCACACACATCTCCCACAATTCTCACCATATTTTCCTCTATTTTCTCCCTACTTCCGCACCTTCGCGCACTATCTCTCCCTATTTTTAGGGCACCCTCGCCATTTCTCTCTATTTTCACCCCGCGCAATTGCCAGATCACAACTTCTACCCCTACTCTTCTTGCCACCACTTCACCACCTCCTCCTCCCTTCTCTTCACATACCCATCCATCGTCCCCTTTCCACCCCCTACAATAAGCCTCCAGCATGAATCCGTTACCGCCTCCCGAAGAGGCCATGTTCCGGTCTGCTCCCATGACTTTGGTCCAGTTCTACCTCACGATCGAATTGGCCAGAGACGTGGTCAATGCCTTGGGAAAGCTCGGAAACGTCCACTTCCGAGACCTCAATTCCAAACTCACGCCTTTCCAGCGGACTTTCATTGCCGAATTGCGGGCCATCGACGCCCTGGAGTCCCGACTCGAATACATCCACGAGATCATGGCCAAACACGGCGCCATTTCCACGCTGTCGGGGGAGCCAGCGGCTCCATTGGCGTCCAGTTCGGAAATGGACGACATCAAGCAGAAAATCGACTACTTCTACGAGCGGATCCACCACTTGGAAGACTCGTATTCGTCCCTAGTGGAACAACGCGCCAGACTCTTGGAGAACAGATACGTGGTCAATGCCGTCACCCGGTTCCACGGATCGGCGTTGGTCGACTCGACCGATTACTTCGAAATCGGAGACGACGACGACGACGACGACGACAGCGATGGCGTGGCGTTGTTGAACAGCCAGAACCGGGCGCTTGAAAGCGGCGTGGAAGTGGCAGGGTCCGAGCCGCAAGATGCGGGATTCAACGCGATTACCGGTGCTATAGAATCGTCCAAGGTGTCGACCTTGCGAAACATCTTGTGGAGAACGTTGAGAGGCAATTTGTACTTCAATGACATCCCAATTGACGAGAAGTTGCCCAAGGAAGGCGACTCCGAATTGGTGGAAAAAAGCACCTTCGTGATCTACATCCACGGAGAATATTTGCGGGCCCGGGTCCGCAAGATCATCCAGTCACTAGACGGGAAAATCTACGACAACGTCGGAGGAGGCGAGCTGTCCAGAGCCACGTTGAACGACTTGAATGCCCAGATCGACAACCTCGACAAGATCGTGGACACCACCATGAGCCACTTGATCACCGAGTTGCGCATTTTCCAGGACGACTACGCCCATTTTGCCTACGCCGTGCAAAGAGAAAAGTTGATCTACGAAACGTTGAACAAATTCGACGAGGACAGCACCAGACGGTGCCTTGTGGCCGAAGGATGGATTCCCAAGAGCGAATTTGACTTGGTACGCCAGACGTTAAAGCATGTCATCAGACAACGAACACACCAGGACACAAGCTCCCACGAATCGTTCGATTTGGACAACAACCCAACGCCGAACCCGGACAATTTCGACATCACCAGCATAGAGAGCGACGAGTCCGTGGCCTTGATCGCCGTGGTCAACGAGTTGTCCACCACGAGAACCCCTCCGACCTTCCATAGAACCAACAAGTTCACTGGAGCGTTCCAGTCCATCATCGATGCCTATGGTATTGCCACGTACCAGGAGGTCAATCCTGGTTTGGCCACCATCATCACATTCCCCTTCATGTTTGCCATCATGTTCGGTGACCTTGGCCACGGATTTCTTGTGGTATTGATGGCGTTGTACCTTGTCATCAACGAGGCCAAGTTCGGGGCCATCAGAAACAAGGACGAGATCTTTGAAATGGCATTCAACGGAAGATACATTGTTCTTCTCATGGGAATCTTCTCCATGTACACAGGTCTCATCTACAACGATATTTTCTCGAAATCTATGACCTTGTTCAAGTCAGGCTGGGAATGGACCATTCCCAAGGAGTACGACCCCAAGCATCCTGTCAGTTTGGTTGCCTCGAGAATAGCCAGCAAGACGTATCCATTTGGTCTTGACTGGGCATGGCACGGGTCAGAAAACAGCTTGTTGTTCACCAATTCCTACAAAATGAAGTTGTCCATTCTCATGGGCTACTGCCACATGAACTATTCGCTCTTCTTCAGCTTGGTCAACTACCGCTTCTTCAAGTCCAGTGTCGACATAGTGGGTAATTTTATTCCCGGCTTCTTGTTCATGCAGAGTATTTTTGGATACTTATCCTTGACTATTGTGTATAAATGGAGTCAGGATTGGTTGGGCACGGGCAGACAGCCTCCTGGTTTGCTTAATATGCTTATCAACATGTTCTTGTCGCCAGGAACCGTGGACGAGCCTCTCTATGCCGGCCAGAAGTTTGTCCAAGTGGTGTTGGTGATAATTGCCTTGATTTGTGTGCCGTGGTTATTGGTCTACAAGCCTTTGATGTTGAAAAGACAGAACGATAGAGCCATCCACTTGGGATACACGGACTTGCATTCATTGCAAGACCACTCGCTTCAGATCCACGAGGAAGAAGAGGCCATTGCCTTGGAAAACGAGTTGAACTACGACCCTCCTGAAGACGCCGACTCTACTGGTGATTATAGATTTCCCAATGACATCGAGCCTCTCAACCACAACTCGGGATCTCATGGAGATGGAGAGGAATTCAACATGGGCGACATTGTCATCCACCAGGTCATTCACACCATTGAGTTCTGCTTGAACTGTGTCAGTCACACGGCGTCCTACTTGAGATTGTGGGCCTTGTCGTTGGCCCATTCGCAATTATCTACCGTGTTGTGGTCCATGACCATCCAAAATGCATTTGGCACCACCGGTGCCTTGGGAGTGGTGATGACTGTGGTGTTGTTTGCCATGTGGTTTGTTCTTACTGTGTGTATTTTGGTCTTGATGGAGGGAACCTCGGCCATGTTGCACTCGTTGAGATTGCATTGGGTGGAAGCCATGTCCAAATTTTTCACAGGAGAAGGCTATGATTACCAGCCTTTCAACTTTAAAGAGATCGATATATAGAAGTGGAGTCCGAATTACATGATGCAAGGAGACAGAAAGTTAAAAGTTAGAGCTATAAAAAATAGGAAGAAAAGAAGAAAATGGTAGGGCCAGAGAAGAAAATGGTAAAGCCAAAGATGCAAATAGGAAGAGAAAGAATAAAATAGGAAGAGAAAGAAGAAATTAGGTAGATCCAAAGATGCAAATAGGTAGAACCAAAGGAGCAATAGGTTGGAAAGTCTGGATCAAATAGAACTGCCAAACGAAGCACATATGCAAGAGCTAAAAGAAGCAGATAAGTTAGACCGAATATTCAAATAAGCCGGAGCAAAAAACAAGCACAGATTATAGCTAAAAAGAAACAGCAATCATTGAATTGTTCAAAGAGATAGGTGTGGAGATTGAGCCTAAAAGTCCGGACCAAGATCCTCCGATTCTGATCTATATCCTAATAGAAGTCAGGGTGTTTCAGCCAAAAATCTGAAAAATATTCCTTTTATCATGGCTAGATCCTCGATACTTCAACACTCAGGTTCTGTTCATTGCTCCTAATTATAGAAGTCAGAAAAGTGGAGGTCCGTTTCAGTCAGAAATCAGGGAATGATACGGCTCGAATCATGATTATACACATGCGTTCAGCCACCATCACGTCCCGCGGCTATAACTTCACAAAGTGGTCATACAGCTTGGAGAGGTTATGACCGTAAACCCAATGCCTCGCCTATTTCTTTATTTTAGAAGTTTAACCTTGGTACATGTCCATTTTGGTTCAGTTCTCTACTTGGCCTTTTGGTTATGCCCATTATGGTGTCTGTTTAGTCAATGCATTACAAGTACTTTTGTTAGTTCTTGTCGTTTTAGCTCTTTTTGTCTTTTAGCTGTTCTTGTCTTTCAGCTGTTCTTGTCTTTAGCTGTTCTTGCTCTGGTATCTCCTCTTGCTCTGTTATGTATTTAGTTCTTACTGTTACTCCAGTTCATTTGATCTACAGAGTCTCACACATACACCTCTGGATATTGGGTCAAGGCACCAGCCACAGTCCACCATTTATAATTCAACATCCATTTATAACTGCGCACAAGTCACTCCCTATACCTCACATGCCCAGTCATTGCGCTTCTTGTGGTGCATACATACATGTAATTGCTGGGTCAGGTATCATCTCCGAAAAGTCCACCATCCAGCCGTATTTTCCAGAAAAACGATAAATCCGTGCATTTCACTGTTCCAACTGAGAAATCCGAGTCGCCTCAACCACTTGGTGCCAGACCTCCATTTTGATGGCACACATTTGGTCGTCGCAATGTGCTTGGACTAACAATAGAATGGTTGTGATATTAGTGGATATTCTATGCCTTTCTTCACATGAGGTACCTCCACTACAGATTGCAGGTCTATTTTTGAAGACCTCTTTTTTGGGCAATTCTACAAGGCAGATATTTCCGAGCCACGGTGAATTTTTCACCGTCATTTCAACAAGGAATTGGAACTGATTTGGTGCCCAACATTTGATCTTGACCTCGGAGTCGAGACTCCGGGGCAGTGGAGTCGGGGAAAAAACAGGCATGAGTTGCGGGGATGCCCGAAAGCGAGGTCCATGGGACGGTGTTGGTGGAGGGTCGTAAAGGTACCAGAAAAGTAGGCAATTGTGTTGGATGTGCCAACACAAACACACATGGTACGTTTAGGCTAATTTTAGTCACTAGACAATGTTAGCTTTCAATTGTTCCATGTGATTTTATTTTGCAAGTGGTTTGAGATAATATTCGGTACATACAAAATATCTCGGAAAAATAATAATATGGCTAATGGTATACGTATTATTTAGATTATTTGATAGATAGCGCTGATTCGAGGCTTTTTTTGCCGGGCCAGGTTAGGCAAGACTCCATACAAAAGTGCAAAAACATGCACTTGTCAGTACCTCGACGCTATGTGGAGCGATTTGTCCGGTTCGGGCATGCTGTATAAGCAGGACATGCACCGTCGGTGGCCATGCCAGGAACTATGTTCTTCCGGAAACACAAGCAGCGCCTCCACGACAAAGGCCCCAGAATGTCTGCATTGTCGGATTTCGCTGTCAAAGCTCACGCTGGCGGTGTTGGCTCCTGCTCTATCACATCGCTCCGAATTCCCCTCGCTCGCCTGACTAGTTTAGACAACGGTTTCTCTCCCCATGCACCGAGTATTTTCTTTACTATATCTAAACCCTAAAATCTAAATCCGAGGTGCGCCGATTATTTTCTTGCGGCCGTATTGTTCAACATGCCACCTAACCATGTTGAGAAACGCATCATATGACTGGACTCTCTGCACTAGCAAGTGGGAGCTGTCGATGTGCCTGCACCAACTACAAAACAGCTTCTTCCTCCAGAATATCTCTCCGCCTACACGAATTAACAAGCCAACAATCGACTACTGTCTATGCTGCCCTGAATAGGCCTGCGGCATTGTCTCCAAGATCAGCATGGAAGCATAACGAAGCTTCATCCTGCTTGTTCGTCCATCTAAAATTATTTTTAGTTGAGCAGAAAGAATTTAGACTAAACCCGACGCTCATGCACAGCAATTCTAGATCAAATGCGAATTTATAATTGCCTGCTCTAGATCCGTGGTGATTACTCAAGGCTGTTTCCATTTGTCACCTCTCAATTGCACTGCCATCGCATCTTTCTAATTCGCAATTCACCTCCACATCTAATTTTTCTAAGTCGTCTTTATTTCTTAGTTCTACATTATTTCTCACTCTATTGCAATGTCTTCTGGGCATTGTTCGTGCTTTCTCGTGTACCTTGTACGCAGCTATTGTTGGAATTGAAGTTTGGAATATGGAGCACATCTTTGTGGAAGGTGCCTGACAATTGGAACCAGCCACACAAAGACTTGGGACCAATACTACCTTGCTAGGATTCGTATATTGCGATCTGAAGTAGTATGCTAAAGCATCCGAGGTATAGTCCCTAGACTTTGTACTTCTGTGGATCCGATACTTTTGTACTTCTTGTTTCTGGCTTTTAGTGATTGTGCTACTTTCCGTCCTGAGGAAATTACGTATTTTCACTGATTCTGTATATTACAGTTAATTTAATTCGAAGCTCGTTCACAAATCCGGTGAATGTCGGACCCTATCACAAAATTATATTTTCTGAAGGTGTAATGAATTCCGGTGAAAGAATAAAAATATGTCGGTCCTGTTTCCTTTCAATACTATTAGCAGAGTTTATTCATTTTTTAACTGAGTGCGAATAAATACAATTTTGCATGTAATTAATGTCGGTACGTCTTTGAATTAAATTCATTTGATAAAACTATAAATATCTCCAATTATGGATTAGATGTCGAATTTATTTGTCGTTCATTTCGTTTTACCACTATTTTCAGGGAAATTTTTGAAACGAGTACGACATTATTATGGATTGTTCCGAAAATTTAAGCTTGTCAAAACGCCAAAAAAAGGAGAACATCTCGACCTTAAAAGAATCAATTTTGGACTTGATTTTTAAAGATACAAGCCTAACATTATCTGTAAGATTGTATTAAATACCTGGGTATTTCCCATTATTTGTTCAGGTTCGTCGAATTACATAAATGGGTAATTGGACAATAAACTTTTGCAGACTACGACATATATTATATTTTCGCATGCCTATTAGTTTAAATTTACTGTACATGAGGCCTCTATATATTTTCGTTAGGCCTGAGCCTGTGATTTTTCACTTTGCGTTCCTTGAGTGTAGTTATAATTGCAGGAATGGGTTTTCTCTTAACCGTAAAAACTGGTTCCAGTTGTCGACTTGGCCAGAAACGATACGAATAGGGCTGTTTCTCCGACATTGCCCCAATTGCTTTGGACTGTGACCCTGTTGGCTTCGAGTTCTTGGTTCCTTCCTTCTTCGATGTTGCTTCCTGATGCAGTGGAAGCCTTGGTCCATTTAGAAAGAGCCCAGCATCAACGGAGCATCAACGGCACGACAAAGCTTAAACCCACGCCATAGCCTCCGAGCAGACAATACGTAGTCGAGGTCAGGGTCCACGAACTTCATCGGATAAAAGAGTCCACTTCCTGTCACCACAATCCCACATCTGCTGTTGCGTTATTGTTCATTTTCACGGACTTACACAGGGTTCTGGCTCCAGTAGTTTAATTAGGCCGGAGACAGTATCGTTTCGCTCCAAGGCCCACACTCCACAAGCACAATGTGCTGGCAATCCATTCACAATGTGCTATTGTAGAGGGGTACTACTCTTGTGCCGTAGTAGCATGAGCGCTGGTCGATTCTCATCGCTTTGGCTCTATTCATGGCAAGACACCCATCGTGCTATTTCCATGTTCCGGACAACGGACTTCGGGCAGCCAAGGCTCGTAGCCCACCTCAGACCTTGTGTTTGAATGTACCAGACAACGCCGTACAGGAGAGACATGATGGTGAAAATGCTTGAGTGAAAAATTATCGAGACTAACCATCATAGAGTATAGAAACGGTTAGTCTAGCTTGGAACTCCATAGTTTTGGTCTACTGTAGACCCAGATCTTCGGGTCCGCTAATACCTCGGTCACCCCAGCACCACAACACCGCCAAGTTAAGGTTCAAATGGATCTCTTGGTGAAAAGGTGCCCTGGCGTTGCGGTATAGCCCAGGTTTTGCGAGAGATGAAAATAGCAAGGCATTGGAAGTCCGACGAGTAGTACACTGTCAATTATTCATCAATAAGGTCAAAGAGTATTCTGACTACTTCCTGAACATTGTCCTTTCAAAATACACATTGGGAATCCAGTGGCTGGCGTCTTAGACCCAATGACTGGATGCAAAAGTGGCTGTGAAATTGAACAAGTCATCGGGATCCTCCACACCACTGCGGAAATAAGCCCCAATTGCTCCTGGTCAAGAGCTGTCCATTATTTCCCATTTCCCAAAGATGCAGTGAATTCAATGGCATGGCACACACCCGGCTGGATATGGACATTGTGAGAGCCCACAAACGAAATCTGGGTAGACACATGGAGAGACACACATGGAGAGACTCAAGAAAATCACAGACAAGGCACAGAGACAAAAAAACTAGGAGAATTAATCAGCTCTGGCACAATACCAGACACATGCTTATTGTCCAGTGGTGCCCTTCGTTCCGTAGTCCAGACTGTATAGGCATTAGAGACTTCTCTTCTACGGCTAAAGTGTTCTGGAAATGTGTCAGATCATGCGTGGCAGCAGCAAGCATAGACGGAGGGGAAGCCGGTGTGAAGCCAGTGTGAAGCCGGTATGAAGCGGGTGTCAGTGGCAGCGTAATTGGTGTTAAAGGCACTGTTCTAGCTAAATATTTCATTTCAATCCTACCCTGAAATTATTCACGCTTAAAGCTTGTTCCAATCGTTTACGTTGGTGAAGAATTTTCTCCAGCATCAGCGGTAATTATATTTTACTAGGCAATAACTGTCATGGGTGTGCATGTGTAAGTATTGATTCTTGTGTATTGTGAACAGACTCAATAAGACAGAGCCAAAGAATTCACTGAAACCTATAGAGCCAAGTCTTCTTCGATGCAAGTGAATAAAAACACCATGCACCCAAGGTTCCATGCACTATGTACAATATAGATATAGTGAGATCGTCTGTGCTGGGAAATAAGGGGTGAGAATGTATCTGGGGCAAATTGAGCCATCACATAAGTACGGCAAGTGTAGCCAGGCAAATCTTTTTTGTTTCATCCTGCCTTCCCTCTTCTTTTGCATTCTTCCTTGGCGGGTTTCCAGGTGGTGGTGCTATGAATAGCTGTTACCATTTCTTTTCCCTTTGCAATGTGTCTGCAATGTAATTCTTTAGAATACCACTGTAAATCTACTATGGTTCTGGATCGTGTATGCAAATTCTTGTTAGAAATATTTTCTGCCATGCATGCTGTGTGATTTAGCTACAAAAGCTAATCATCTAAATTAATTCTCTTCCCCGATGTCAACATCCGTTGTACCTCATCTAAAGTCCATGGCCGCAACCGGTTGCGCATCTTGTCATGAAGCTTTTGCTTGACAAAATCCACACTGGCGTTGGTACGAGCAGCCTCGTCCTCTACAAACTTGATGATCTTGAGTCTGGTGTGACGGAACTGTCTCTCGGAGCTGCCGTGGATCTTGAGCCATTCGGTCATGGTGATTTTGTGGTCCTTCAAGTCCTTTTCGAGACTCTTGAAGTCGTCCCACATCTCAAAGAGCGTGGTGACCTGGCGGGAAAGTCTTCTATTAAGTACCGCTTGGCGTTGCATGTCGTGAGGGCTCAAGATGGGGGGAATGCTGCCGGAACTAGGAGTGTGGAAGCCAGATTGAGCAGTTGGAGGTGGATGCACAGGCTGCTGGTAAGGTGCCAGTCCCTCGTGGGGGTACACCGTTTTGTAGCCGTAGGCCATTGGCGGAGGGACCTGTCCCTGCGAAGGCTCGGGGTACTGTTCGGGAACCGGAATGTGTTGTGGCTGAGGGGCTTGTGGGGGTTGCTGCAGATTGAAGTCGTTGAGTTTTCCAAGCAAGTTCATGGTGTTGAGAATGCCCTGGCGGAGGTTAGACACCCCTACGGAGTTCAATTGCTCGCTGGTCTCCTGGAGACTCAGCTGGGCCAAGGGGATCATGTTTTTGTGTCTCAGCGAAAGCAACACCAAGAGGCCGCTGGTGGTGTTCTGGATTTTCTGGAGAAGGTCGCTCTGCGACAGGAACACCTCGTTTTGCTTGGAGATATATTCGGCCAATTGCGAGTATATGAAGCGGTGATGTTCGTGGTTGTCGTTGATGAGCACCTCGAGCTGCTGGATCTTGGTGTTCTGCTCGGTGAACAATTGGTGGAGCTGGTCGTAGTTGGGGTCGCCGGCAAACTTCAGGCTAACTATGGAGGGAGTTTCGACCTTGACACCGTTGGAAATGACGGGGACGACGGGGACCCGCTGGCTATCTTCATTAGGCGCAAATGGCTGGAGGGTTTCCCACTTGGCCAGGGCAATGGCCTCCTCGGCAAATGCGTTGAAGGCCCTCAGGTTGAAGATGGAATGCTTGGAGAGACAATGCTGGGGGTGGAGGCGGCGGAATATCACCATGTCCTGGCACAAGCTGCGGCGGAGGTGTAACAAGAGACGGCGGATGTCGGGGTAGCCCGGCGACTGGGCAAACTCTGCCTCGGGGAGGGCCAAGAACGGGAAGATCTGGTCCAAGAGCTCCTGGGGAGGCTCCCACAGGTCGCGCACGAGATGGTAGTCGTCCAGGGAGTTGAAGCCGGCCATGCGGGCCAAGGTGGCGTGGGGGATGTGGCGGGAGTCCAACACCACCATTTTCTCCAGGTCGTCGAAGTCCTGGGTGGCGAGGAGCTTGTGGAGATTGACGTTCTTGTAGTTGAGCTTGGACAACTGCAACGCGCAGATCAGCAGCTTGTGTTGCTGCGAGTACGAGATGGACAGGAGCTTGTTGGAGCCCTTGAGGAGCTTGACGTCCTCCAACACGAGGTGCAGCGTGGCGGCCAACTGCAACTCCACCAGGCCGTACATGTCGGGGACGTGGAAGCGCAGGAAGAGGTAGGCGGCCAAGGCAAAGTGCACGCAGAACTCGAGGTGGCGGGCACGGAGGGCGCCGTGGTAGACGTAGGGGTGGTCGAGGTTGGACAAGGGCAGGTTGTTGCGGGTCCGGAACACGAGGCTGCCGGCGTCGCCCACCAGGATGTCGCCCAACACGAGCTTGCGTTTCTGGAGGTTCTTCAAGTAGAGCGAGTGGGTGAGGGCAAAGTCCACGCCGGTGCGGAGCAGCTTGTGCTGGTTGAGGTAGGACAGGTCCGCCGGGCACTCCCAGAGGGCCCGGACGAGGCGGTGGTAGTCGTGGATCGAGTACTCATTGCTGTCCAAGGACGAGTCGTCGGAGTCTGACATGGAGGGCGAAGGGAGTTGCCGGTAACGAGGGGCGGGAGGAGAGGGAGAGCACAACGAGGTTAGCGACAACACTGTGAATGTGGGATTGGGGAGGGGGCAGAGCCTGGAGGTGTAAGAGTGGAGGAGAACGGGGGGATACACTGGAGGAGCAGGTAGTCTGTGGTGGTAGCAACGGCGAGGAAAACAGGCAGTCGGTGATGGCAGAAGACTATTTGGAGGAAGAAGAGTGGTGGATATAGTTGTTGGATTGACTGCAAAGATTGCAGCTAAGTGGCAATTGGAGGCGTTTGCAACAAATGGAGGGCGTCAGTGGAGGACTGAAAGAGAGTGGAAGAATAGAGGGCAGTGCAAGGAAGAAGGACGTGTTGATCTAGACGTGAGTGGGGTGTGGAAAAGGTTAGATATATGGATGTATGGACTGTGAAGGCAGGAGGTTTTGGATATTCGTGTCTAGCTCGTGTGTGACAGGACCCGTACAGGTCAATGGCTCGACTATATAAGAAACACGCCAGGCCAATTGGCACATCAGGAGTAGATATTTCCAGGGCACAGAAAAAGAAAACCCGTTGGTGTCCCGAAATAGGCTGGAGTTACGGCTACCAACCAAGCTTCGATAAATATCCGAAAAAATATCCAACAATAGACTAAAAAATTTAAATTTTCTAGCATGCTAGGAAATTTTCGACTTGTGCGAGGTGGCCAGTGCACGAGGACGAGGGCGGAGGGGGGTGTCAGTCTCCAGGCCAGGGGGCGGGGCGGCGGCAGGTCAACGCCATAGATGGACTCCACCGTGGTCGCCGGTGCACCACGACGCCCAAAATGTCCACACACTCTCGCTTTAGTTCTGTCTCTTTCTCTGCTTCTTTCTTTCTGTTCTTTCTCTGTATTCTCCTGCCTGCTGTGCCCGTTGCAGCTTGCAGTAACTTTGTTACTAATTTCCGATTCTCGTGCCCGTCAGATATTTTTGATGCGCGCTGCAAGACGCTGCAAGAGAAAAGCATATGGCAACAGGTGGCATAATTATGCCTATGGCGGAGACAATCGACCACAGGACCCACAGTGCTGTTTCCAGCCCTACCGGAATTCGCAAGACAATCGGTTCCTAGCCTCCATTCCCAACAGCCCTGTGCGTTTTCCCGTTTCCTGCCACGCTGGAGCCAGCGAAGCGGCTGCAACATCAACCCACGAGCTCATCGCCCCGGTTCCCCAGATGTATGTCCGGCGGACGCGAGCCAAACCCCGCCGGCCAGGGCATGCTGCACGGCGTCTAAGCCTGACAGCGGGGCTGGAGCCGGGGCTGAAACCATCTGGACGGGGCTTTTGCTGGGGCTGCTCCTGCTCCTGCTGCTGCAGGTGGTGGCCTGTGTTGCTGATGCAAAAGGTGCTGCTGGGGCTGCAGCGGCGAGGGTGCCACGAACCTTGTAATTGGTCCTATAATAGGCTGGCAAATGGGTGCATTACTCGTATCACAGTGGTAACACTGTCGGGGCAAGAGCTAACGCGAGCCGGTTACGAGCCCCGCGCATATTTTAGTCAAAATAATTTGCGCTAGCATGGAGCATCTAGCTGTTTCTGGCAAGCCCCCAGTTATGTCCGGGATTTTCTACCCAAGGGCTGCATTTTGGCTCACACACTGGTGTTTCCTTGATTTGTTTCCAATAATACTCCCTGAAGTGTAACCCACGACGTATGCAGCGAAGTTTTTCTCCTTAGCCTGGAGGATTGTGACACTAGCGGTGCCTCCACTATTGTTGAAGACGACCCTGAAGAAATAGAAGCATGCCGCGTCGCAGCCCACCGCCACCTGCACGTTGCACTTCGCAAATGGGCTGCTCCAGCCACCACGCCCATGTGATTCTTGCACACCAGCCCCACCACCCCAGTCAGACTACAGCCATGACGAAATGCGGCGTTGCGCGTGTTGGATGCAATTATCTCACGCAGTCTTTGCAGCATACATGGCAGCTGGATGAGCCCCCCATGCGGGCGTGCTCCACCTGCTGCTGCTGCACCCTACATGAGACGTACGCCGTGCTCTGCACCGCGCTTGCACTGGTTCCCTCTCCAGGGTGCTACTTTACTTGGTAAAGGGCCATCAGGCGGAGGCCGCAACCTGACGGCCTGCCTCCATATGCACGGTTTAAAGTTATTATCGTTCTTGCATCGTCGGTCTGATCCGCGGCATTGCCGCAGATGGTCTGCTGCACCTCGCGGCCTGGCCATGCACCACACCCACAGTCGCATGCAGGAGACGTGCGACTAACCAAGCAGGTCCCACTCCGGCATGCAGCTGGTGGGGGAGTCTCATATTCACTGACAGCACGAGAGTACGACAAAGCACATTCCCCTGGCCGTTGTCCATAAGAATGGAGGAGTCGAGTTTGACTTTCAATTAGAGCGACTGTGGCATTGAGAGTTCGAGTTAGACGTGCATTGCATTGCAGTGGTGGTGAGTGAGATAGTACGTGTAGAATGCATGGGCAGGTGCATAGTTGCCTTTATTTGCATTCATTCAATGAAGTGTATGAAATTTATGAAGTGTATGAAAGGTATGAATTTTATGAAGTGTATGAAATCTATGAAATCATTGAAATCTACGAAATCCGCTCATTTTCTTCTGCACTCCTTGATAACTCAATTCCATTCTCTCTACTTCTTCAGCCTTGCACTAAATCAGCAAACACCGGAAAGTTAGATCCCTTCCTGCTCTATTGTGGTGTCCAAAGATTTACTACTTCAAATGCCGGCTCATGCACTCCAACAAAGAGGGGCAGATAAGACGTCGCCCAACTGGCGCACCACCAAAGAATAAAGGTTCCGCTTGCCAATATTTTCTGGCCTTGCAGCATCCATGCCATCATACATACATGATGGGCTCCAGCAAAGCGCATGTAATTGGGCCTGATCTGCCCACATTTGCGCACTGCCTACGGGAAAACCGGACCGAGGATGGTCCCGGCCCGGGCTCCCAACCGCAAAAACCTACTCTCTACAATTCCGCATCACCAAGTACCAACTGGCCCTGTTATCTACACATCGCCTCCTCTCTTCATAGCCTACCTACCAATTACATTTGTCTAATATACATCGTACAAAAATGGGCCTCGTGGGGGCACAACTCCGCTGCTGTTTCTGGCCTTTTTGGCATAGTTGGAATTAGATTCGAATTGCACCAAAAATAAAAATACGACAGAAAAGGATGTGTTCCAAGTCTGGAGTGCAACACCAGAGTAGATGTGTACTAACTGGAGTGCAATACCAGAGTGAATCTGTACATCAAAGACTGTATTGTAACACCAGAGTGAATTTGTACATCAAAGGATGTGTACGCCGTGCGTCTGTCGTATTCCAACCGTGTCAATTGAAGCACGCTTGATGCATGCCAACTGTGTGTGTTTGTGCCAGAAACACCTTGGTTCCGTGCGTCCCTGTTCCTGGTTGGGAAGTCTCGAAGCCTCGAATAAATAAATAGTAACCTGGGTGAAAAGTTGCCCCTTTATTCCGTATCTCATAAGTAAATTTGTTCTGGACATCGGGGCATGAGCCCGGTGCCTTGCTCTATCTTTTAGTCTCTACTATTGTTGATTGCAAACCTGTTCTTTTCGCGATTGTGTACCTTTCTGTTGACGGGGGATGATGGCTGCTGCTTGGCCGACACAAAAACACAGGGTATAAACCCGACGGTGGGCTGCGAACCGATGCCTGCCAGCCTCTGTCTCGATTTCCGTTCGGTGCTTATGTCTCGTCCTCTGCATCGCTCTCAATTCCATTGAGAATCATTCCCTTCTGGACCACCAACTTGCTGAGGTCCGACCGCACGTTGAAGTCCATGGACCCCGAGATATGACTCTCGTGCAACCACTCGCGGCAAACCTTGATGAGCTTGTCCAAATTGTCGTTGTCCTCGACGCCAGGAATCAATTCGTTGATCACCCGCACCGACGACGTGAAACTAATCAAGCTCAAGCTGTCAGGAGAGGCCAAGTTCAAGTACTGGAGAATCTTGATGGCATGGCCCGTCTCGCCATTGTGGTGGTAGTATAACGCAAGCGAAGTGGTTGCAATTATGAACTTCTCGTCATTGACAAGATTGAGAGAGCTGATAAGCGATTTTTGAGCACGTAAAGCTGCAACCGGGGCAGGAGCGCTGATCTCTTCTGTTTGCTCTGTGCTCGCGGTGCTGGTGCCTTCTTCTGTCTCTTCTTCTTCTGCTTCTTCCACTTCTTCATCTGTCTCTTCGGAATCATACAAGTCGCTGGTGATGGACTCGCTCAACAGCTTGTTGAAATGACGCAAGTCTTCGGAAACCTCACTGTAGAGATCCTGGAGCAATTGTGGCGAATGCTCGGGATCAATCACTGCCTTGAAAAGCTTGAAATAACTGTAGATAGATGAGTTCTTGAAGGAATCCAACAAGCACATTTCAATCTTGGTGATATCACGTTGCACGTCTGAAGTGTCCGACTTCTTGGCAATGTTGGATAAATAACTCAAATTCAACTGGTGGATAATGTCCAAAACTCTCCAGTTGATGATGATGTCATAGAGCACTGGAGTCGAAAGGGGGGCATTGGAATCTTCAGGAATGACGGCTCTTGCCAATTCCACGTACTTCAGGTTATTTTGACCAGCAACCAAACCTTCGTTGATCTTCTTGCCTTCGACAAGATTGCTCAATCTGCTGATCAAAGGTTGCGAACCAAACATGGCCAAACCATCGACCTTGCTGATCAAGCTATTCAACTTCTTCAAAGACTGCTCTTCGCCCTTGTATTCAAGGTTGGCAATCAATGTACCTTTGTAAGCTAAATCGCGAGCAATGAACTTGGACATCAAAGGGAATTTGTTGATCAAGAGTTTGCCCAACAAGATGTTCAAGAAGCAATTTTCGAAAGAAACTTCACTGATGGATAAAAGAGTGTAGTCCTTGAAAACTTGCGTCCAAGACACCACGCCACTGCGTCCTTCTAATCTGTTTAAGATTTCGGATTTGGCACTGGTTTCCAAAGGCATGGGCAAATGGAGTCCCAATGAAGCCATAAACCAGCTTCCGGCCAACTCATAATTGCCCATTTTCTTCAATTTGTCGCCTTTGGCTGGCTTCTTTTGGATCAATGGCAACAAGATGCTGGCCACACTTCCCAAGATCAACATGATCTTGAGCAAGTTCCAGGCCTGGATCACGGCGGGCGAGGGGTGTGTGAGTGCATACGGCAAGAATGGGATGGCACCCATGCTCTTGAAGTCGTTGGAGGAAGGAGTTCCTCCAAATAAGGAAGTGGCCATAACCGTGGCCATTCCTCCTAAGAGGACCTTATTACCTGGTTGATATTGGTTGGGGGGAGATTGTTGGTAGAACTGTTGCTCCTGGCTGGGAGGTCCGGATAGGTAAGTCTGGGAGCCGGCACTATAGGATTGTTGGATGGGGGTGGAGTTGAAGTTTTGTTCTTGGGGATAGAATCCAAAGCCAGGGCCGGGGTTTTGGGCATTCTGCACCATCTGCTGCTGCTGATGTTGCTGTTGCTGCTGTTGCTGCTGTTGCTGCTGTTGGTTGTATTGCGCGGGCCTGGAATCTGCTTCCTGGAGGAGTTTCTGCAACTGGATGTTCTGTTGTCTCAAGATCTCGTTCTTCTTTTCCAAGTGCTTGATGTACTCGGTGGCCTTGGTCAACACGCTGGCTTTGTTCAACTTGGACGCGGGAGTCAATCCCTCCAAGTCGGCCAAGGAAACGTCCTTGGAGCCGGCCGCTATGCGCAACGAGGGCACTGCGTCTCGCAACATCAAGATCTTGGAGTTGATGTTGGTCCGGTACTTTTTCTCGATCACGTTGTGCAGCGTCTTGTCCTTGGGCTTGGGCTTGGTGATCTTGCCCTTCTTGGCCGCAATGATGGATGCGTCCATCTTTTCGGTCTTAGGAGGCTCTGGCGAGGTGTTGGCGCTGGACATGGACTGTTGTTGCGGCGAGATGCCGTTTGTGTTGGAATCTTGCGAGTACGAGGTCGTTGACATCGTAGTGGAGGCGCCTTCACGGCCACCGCCGTAGATGTCGGCGGCGTCAAACGCCTGGTCGGAGGCGAACCCAGGGTCCGCCTTCCACTTGGGGTTGGAATACTCCTCCTTGACAGCGGTTTCGGGCGCGAGCTCGCCGTCCCACATGACGTCGGACATGTTGAGGCCTGTTTTGGAGCTCTCGTCGCCACTGACAGACAGCGGCAGGAGGTTGTTGAGCGTGCCGCTGATGGAGTCGAGAAATGTGTCTGCGGTGTCGAAATCGAAGTAGTTTGCGGAAAAGTCGGTCATGGCGAGGATGGCGGGGGCAGACGGCGACGTTCGGGGCAAAAGGGCCAGGAAAAGGGGCCTGGGCTAGCTAGGGGGTGCTGCTAGAGTAGGGGGTTAAGTAAGTCCGAACTGGCCAGGAAAGGGGGGTGGGCAAGGCGGAAAAGGCGGAAAAGGGCGATTGGGTGGAGGTGGAGGTGACAGGGACTTCGAATCAGATGGGGGAATGACACACGGATCGAGATGGAGGAGGAAAGGAGGCAGTTTTTATTGTGGAAAGAAGTCACCACAAGAACAAAAATCAGGTCATTTTGGCTGTGTGCAGGGGCAGAAATCAGGCTATTTCTGACGTAACCCTGTTAGGGGCGCTTACGTAAGCGCGGGCGATCCCGGAGCCCGCCCCGGTTCTGGGGGCCTGGCGGCCTCCGCTGCCCTTGGGGCGGCCTGTGCCTGTGCCTGGCGGTGTCGGCAGGGTCTTGGCCGTCAGGGGCCGTGGTAATTAGGGGAGTGAAAATGAAGTTAGAGAAAATGAGTTAGTGAAAATGTTAGTGAGAAAAGAAAAGGAGTGAAAAAAAGAGGAAGAGAAAAGAGGGAGGTGTACAGAGAGGACAGACACAGTGGACGTGTGAATCGTAGGAGTACATGAATAATGGTTAATGTTCTCTTTACTGATAATGTGCCTATAAGTGTTCCTTGATTTTAATTGTTTCTTTAATTTAATCACGTCTCTGTAATTAATGGTCGTTTACGTGATTGCGCTCTGGTGCTGGAAATTAGCGAGAATGACCTCTTCGCGGTACGGCAGAAATTCCCCAGAAATTATTTCTGTGGAGGTGGAATTTCAGAGCAATGGTGATGGCCGTGGTCATGAAGAATTTCATCGGTCGAAGTCACAGGGAGTTGGGGTGACGAGTCAGTCTGGAGATGGTGTTTGATAGAGAGCATGTGAGGATACAGCACCTGGGAGTGACGGAATCCGAGTCAATGGTCCAACTGATGATGATGCGTTAGTGCTAACCCATAATAAATGTACGGGCCGACCTCGGTAGAGGTACGGCTTTTCGGAAGTGCTAGCAGCCGTGGATGGCGGTTGGAAAGGCTGATATGAGAGGGAGAAGATTGCTACTTTACTACTAATTACAACCATAATTAGAGAGAGCATAATTAGTGAGAGTAGTTAGTGAGAGCATAATTAGTGAGAGTAGTTAGTGAGAGCAATTAGTGAGAAGATTAAGGAATTACAGGGAGTCAATAATTAGTGAGAAGATTAAGATAGACAGAGCGCTCAATAGTTAGTGAGAAGATTAAGAAATATGAATGAAGAGCGCTCAATAATTAGTGAGAACGTTAAAATGACATGTTGATGCTAATTAGAGAGTGCAACAAGGGAAAGAATGTAGTGCAATATGGTAGAAAGACACCATGTCCTCGCTACAAGGCTCCTCCCTACATAGACCACCTACTGCACTCTCACAATATCATCTCTTCCGCTAGTTTCCGGTACTTCCAGTCTCACTACGTCGTATCCACTCTCGCTATCCACTCTCGCTATCCACTCTCGCTATCCACTCTCACTATCCACTCTCACTATCCTCTTCCACTCTCGCTACAACATTCACCTTCTTTCGCTACCCTCCACCTTCTCCTCTTCGCTACGGCTCCCCGTCTCCATATGACCTGATCTGCGTGCCCTGGGCCTTAGAACGCAACCAGACCAAACGGGCCTCAATTTGGTGTCTTTTGTCTTCCACAAAGTGGTCTGGTCCAACCAGAAACGTCCTTATTATCACAGCCGGTGCCAAGTGGCCAAGTATAAGAGCCACATGTCACTAATGAGGTCCGTACTACTCCGCGTGTTTCACACCGTCCTCTCTTCCAAACACATGCCAAACTCTCCAAACTCCATAAAACTGCATTAACCTCCATTCCAAACTCTAAATGCGTCCTAACTCCTTCTACAACCAGTGCCATCGCCAGCATTTGCTGGAACCTAATTAGCCACAAGTAGTTCCTCTCCTCACCGGTACAACTACACCGACCCAAACGCCGAAATTTCGGGATTCCGATGGCTCGATTATATTTTTCATTTTTCATTTTTTGCACATACTCCACTACTTGACGGTTCCATTCCGACCGGACCGCCTCTACAGGACCCTTTTCACTCAGGCACACACTTTATCCGAGGTCCGGCCAGCGTCCTCGGCATCTACCCCATCCGGCCCGTATTTCTCATCATCCTATATTATTGGCCTCTAAATACTCATATGGCCAATGTAGTCTTGGCTCGCTGAAAAATTCCTCTTTCCATTAGCCACCGTCATTGCATCTTCTCTCCACGGCAAGCATTCCTCCATCTTAAGAAAGCGTGCTTGTTGTTAATAAAGCATGCTTTTCAATACCGAACTTAAGAAATGGTGCTTGTGGCCGCCGAAGCTCGTGCATTTCCACTCAAAATCGCCGATTTCAGAGGTAGGGCCAGACACTATCCTCCGGCCCACGCGGCCAGTCATGACAACACCTCGGAAATTGTGGCCTTCTTCCTCCACCGTTTCTGGCAAACAACAGATTTAGCACCTACCCCAGCTCCCCTTTTCTGGCCCGTGTGTTGTCGCTGTCAAATTCTGTTTGAATGGTGTCATTTTCTGAGGCTTAGGCTCCGGGTGGTAACGGCTGCATGTGGCTATACGATAGCCTCATCTCGTTTGGTCGGTCATTAGGACATGTCTGACTTTGACCAAACCCCTGGCCATGGTCTTATCGGGAATATGCGAATATTGGGGTTAGAATCGGCTAGGTGTCGGCAAACCCATTGTGGTAATAAGGTTGTAGCAAGGTTGAGGTAGACATTCTGGACCTATTTCGCTCTTGTGTCTGGCAAGAAAATGCTCCTACACCGTGGTCGAGCTTCTTGTGATCCCGACTCTTCCTATCGGCAGCTTCTGGTGGAAATTGAGATCACGGCCCGTGAAATTAATTTCTTGATTCTGAGTCCATGGTCATTTGGGTCGCTTGAAATTCTCTTAAAGGAAACTCTTTGGGGCATTCTCGTCTCAGGCTTCCGATCTGGGACCGTACATTTCTTCTCTATCATAAGCGCTGCATATGAAGCAAGCAGGTCACCAATATTGAACCATGTAATTTTGCGGCTCATATTATGTTTTTGGACAAGTATTGACCTGTCCTGTTAACCCATAGGTTGAGGCTCAGGCAAAATTACACACGGCACTGCAAAGGTCGCCCAATTTACTGCCTTTTAACCCAATTGAGATGAAGGGGAGCAATGGTTTAAAGCGCAAACCCCACTGCAGTTGTCTGAATTGATTTTGCAATTTCACACAGTACCAACCATGAATATGTGCAACAAGACGCCCAATTATGTTTTACAATCCCTGGTCAGATATGAACGTGACAATATTAACCAGATTCAAATGGGAGGAAGACTTTCTCTGCATACTGGACATTGAAGCTTGTACTTCATCCAGTTTTCGAGACATTCTGAATGGAAAATGTGATGACATGGAGTAACCATATAATCAGTGTCCTTGATTTTCTTTCTGGCTTCACGGTTTTCTGAATTGACAAGAATTGGAAGATCCAAATCAGTCATACAAATTGGGCAAGTTGTCTTGCACTTGATAACTCCGTCTACTTCTTCTTCCGGCTTAATTGTTGTTAATAGGTCTGAAGCAAATCCACCAGATTCCAAGTCTTTAATTTCTAAGATGGCCTGGTAATCATATGCCTTTGGTAACCATTTTTCATTGACCCAGAATCGAGGACCCATCCTCGTTTGGAGGTACAATAAGAAGATCTGAAGTCCAAACCAGACGGTGATGGTAGCAGCCAAATGTGGATCGTAATGGTGTCTCAATGGGTTTGATTTGTAAAGTGTAATGTAATAAATAGGGAGTAATCTTAGGAAACTCTCTCCAAAAATGAATTCCCAGGAAAACGAGTTCCTTCTGTTCTTTAAAGTGTTTCTAAGGAACTGAGGTATCCAAAATGAATTAATTGCAATAAATCCGAGGTACTCAATGACTACCCTTTGCACAATGTTCAATTCTGTGGTTTTTTCAATGAATACTGAAGCAATTAATGAAAACATTCCTTCGACCAAGAATATGGAAAGTAACATCCATTCTTCATAAGCTGCGTCTCCCATTTGTAGAGCTCGTTGCTGTTGCTGTTGCTGTTGCTCTGGTTGTGGCTGCTGCTGTGGCTGCTGGGTTTGTTGCTGTTGTTGCTGGTCTGCTGCATTATTTGTGGGAAGAGGGTTGGTTGCAGCATTCTGTTGGTTATTGGTTTGAGTCTGTCCAGTTTCTCTACTACCTCCTCTCAATACTTCCCACCATGGTGTCCCTCTTTCATTCTCCTGGGTGTGGAGCACATTCAAAATCACCCTACTCTCAAATATACCACACAGAGCAAAGGCGAGTGCTCCGATAGCTGCCATAATCAATTGAAGAGACTCGGCAATGGGTAGAATTCTCAAAACTGACACACAGACTAGAGCAGTTTGAAGGGTTATCATGTACAAAGTTTTGACAGAAATCACTGACAACTGGCCAGGAGTTCTATTTCTGTTGCTTTGACGAATAAACAAAGTAAGATGCACAGCAACAAGGAAAAACAATCCTACCAAAAGATTTTTGATCTGTCCTCTCAAAACTTCTATCTTGGGACCAGAAAAGGGGACAGTTTTGCTGTTGCTAATCAACTTTCCACAATCTGGGGAATAGAGAACAAAGTCCTTGATTTCAATTTTTGGAAGCTCTGAAGGCAATGGTGCACCGACAGGATTGGCTAATTCATCGTCAATTATGTCCAATTCTTTCCTGGAGAATTGGGACTTCTCAAGCTGGAAAAAGCTCACCAATTCACATTTGTTGTAACCAACTGAAAGTTCGTCATTCATGTCATCAAGAAGAAGTTCGCCCGATGAAGTCTTGTTCAAATGACGTAACATCAACGTTTTGGCCAACTCAAAATTGGTGTCAGACATGGCGAAGTGTGGTAATACATGCTTTCCAAAGAACTTGGCTGAATGCGTAAGCGACAAGATGGATCCAGTATCAATAAAGTACACTCCAGTAGTGTCAAAGTGGAAGTACTTGTCCTCTTTCTTATCACGGATATAGATTATGACATCCACTAAGATGGCATTATCGGGAAGCTTTTGCTCTGGGCTCCCTTTCTTGGGTAGCTTGGAGGGCTTGTGGCCTCGGATTTCAATGGTTATTCTTCCGTTTCCGGTGAAGTTTCCATCCTTGACGATATCTGTGAATTCGTAATCTGCCCTTTCAGGAGGGTTGTTGTTTTCAGGGTCGTTTTCGTACTTCTCTTGGTCCTCCCGGAAGCGGGCATTAAAGAGATGGTGCATGTAGTCTTGAAGGTAGGTGGGAGGGTGGAGATCAAAGGGCACCAAGCCGGGCTCTTCGTTCTCAAACTCACCATGCACAATTCCGGTGATATTTCTGAGATACGCTCTCCTGGAAGTTGACGCAGAGCTGCTGGAGACACCACTATCGGCATTCTGTGTTGCGGAGTCTTTGGTTCTGTCCAATCCTTGTTCAAGCTCCTGAAGGCCAGCAACGAGACCTGCTCCTTCTGGACTTTCTTCTGCGCTAGACACGTCTCTTTTGGCTGTGCTGTCGGTGCCCCAGAACGCCCTGACACGCTTGCTGACCGCGTTGGGCAAAAGAGACCATTGTTCGTCTTCTTGCCATGGATGGTTGGAATCGTACTTATGGAAGGGCCAGTCGCTCGAATTGAAGCCCAGCTTCATATCCTGATATGAGAGAAGAGCACCCGTCACATTTCCGTAACCTGAGCTGTATGTGGAGTTCTGTAGCTGGTGTTGACTATAGGACAATTGGTCTTCATAGGTGACCAATGCGTTCCTCACTTCGGGAGTTAGATCGGATATGTTTCTGCTTGGGAACGACATGACGATCATCATCATGATGAAGAACATCATGGTCCTAGGATCGACTTCCATGGTGGCAGTTGGTAAGGAGAAAGTAGATACTTTTGATACTTGACGCCACTATACTAGGTCACGGGTTGTATCACGTGATCAGAATACTTATTGCTGACTTGGCACTGGAAGCAGCAGCTTCGAGACATTAAGGACAAGTGTGATGGTTATTGTTATTGTTATTGTTCAGTTTGAATAGCTCAGTCTTCTCGATTTGTTATGTTTTCCTTATGGTATGAACTAGGTGTGTAATTAAAGATCGCACTCAAAGAATGAGATACCATTTCACTCTAATAATTTATATATGTGCATTCTCGGGGGTCTCGGTGTTCTAAGGCGTGAATCATGGTCGTACCTTGCAAACTACATCATATCAATAGTTTTTCGTAATCCTTTCTCGAGAATTGGAAAGATTTTCATAGTTTCGCATTTATACGGGAGTATTCTTGTTTTGGGTGCAAATTTCCAAGTTATCTGACTTGATTCAATTATAACTCGGGTAAACCCCAAAGAAATATGGATATAGACTCACTTGAACCTCTAAGCACATTCTGCAATATGCAAAAAACGTCTGGTGACTCCACTTACTGAAACTACCGTAGCACCTTATTGGAACCGATTATCAATTCTCAATAACATCTTATAAATGTTCATTCATTCACTCAATAAATAATATCAACGAGTAATGTCTCTTCTCGTATTCAACACTACTTTTACTTCTTCGCCTCTTCTTTGCTAGTTACTTCTAGCTAAAATTTATATAGAGCCTCTACGAATATTCATAAACCGTTTCCATCTTTGAAAACATTATTCTGTCTACATCAGTTATGAGCGGATTTTCAGGTATAATTATCATACTAGCATATATAAGCAATGTGCCCATGCACAAAGTATCTATCCTGAGTTTTTATTATGGGAATATGATACATGAAATTCATATAATTGTCCGGCAACTATACTGTGCGGTTACATGAGAGCCAAGGCCACCACAGAACCAGCCACCAAGGCGTAGGCGGTGGAGGAGAATGAAGAGGCAGCGTTGGCATGGACAACAGGAGCGGCGGAGGAGTTGCCGGGCACAGCACTAGCGGATAATGCTTTGATTTCGGTGTTTGGCAAGGCCTTGTTCACGAAGGGGAAGGTGCCGTTGTTTCCGTGAGGAAGGGTGTTATTCAGGCGGGTGGAGGTGATGGCGTAAGGAGCCGAGGTGGTCTTGGTCTTGGTGGCGGTGGAAGTGACGGTGGGGAATGAAGTGTCGTCCTCATCGTCCTCACACTCGTCGTTGTTGGAGCCAGAGCCAGAAGAGCCAGAAGGGCCAGAAGAGCCAGAAGAGCCAGAAGATCCAGAAGATCCAGAAGAGCCACGGTTGGAACCGGAACTAGAAGAGCCAGAAGAGCTAGAAGAGCCAGAAGAGCCAGAGCTTGGTGCACTCTCCTCATCGGTGGTCCATCCGTCACAAGACTCGTCTTCGTCCTCGTCGTCGGAACACACACAGCTGGGGTCACATTGCACACCTCCAGCACCCCAGCTCCAGCCAGAACCAGAGCCAGAAGAGCCAGAAGAGCCGGGAGAAGAGTTGGAGTCCCATCCTGGAGCAACTTCATTGCAGTCGTCATCGCCTCCCCATCCACTGGAACCAGAACCAGAACCGGAGCCACTAGAACCGCTGGAGCCAGATCCATGGGTAGGATAAGCTGGGATGACCGTGGTGTACACGGTGTTGTTTTCGGTGATGGTGGCACACTCGCCTTCTCCATCGTCGTCCCAGCCAGGACCAGTACCAGAGCCAGAGCCAGAACCAGAACCATGAGTAGGAGCTGGAGCTGGAGCGGTGTGGGTGATGGTGGAGGTGATGGTCTGGCCGTTGGTAGTCACGGTGGTGACACGGGTGGTAGTTTGTGGGTTAACTGGAACCACGTCGGTGGTGCAGTCCTCGTCGTCGTCGTCGCCGGTAGGAACGGCACCGTTGGTGTCGGTTGTAGGGTTGGCAGTGCCGGTTGGCTTGGTTCCAGTGCCAGTTCCAGTACCCGTTGGCTTGGTGGTTGGGGCACCAGTTGGACCAGTTGGGATCTCAGTGGAGCACTCGTCGTCGTCGTCGGAAGTAGCTGGAGCACCGTTGGTGTTGGTGGTGGGCTTGACGGAACCAGTGGGGATGCTAGAACCTCCAGTTGGGACACCAGTTGGTCCAACAGTAGGAGCACCAGTTGGAGTCTCGGAGCATTCTTCATCATCGTCAGAAGAAGAAGAAGAAGGGCCGTGAGAAGACGTGGCTGGAGCACCGTTGGAGTTGGTGCTTCCCTTGGTGGGAGCTGGGCCGTTGGTGCTGTTGTGAGGAACGCTGGAACCTCCAGTTGGAACACTGGTTGGAATCTCAGTAGAGCATTCCTCGTCGTCGTCGGTAGAAGATGGAACTGGAGCCTTGGAGGAAGTGGCAGGTGCACCGTTGGAGTTGGTGGAGCCCCTGGTAGGAGCAGGGCCGTTGGTGGTCGCCTTGGTAGCAGAACCGGTGGGAACTGGCACGGAAGTCTCATCGGTGCATTCTTCATCATCGTCACTGGAAGATGGGACGGGGATTTTCGAGGTTACTGAGGCCGAAGGTCCTGCGGTTGGGATGGAGGTTGGAACAGAGGCACTGCCACCACCGTTGGTGAAGGTTGGCTTCGAAGGAACCGGAGTGGGTCCGGTGGGTTCGTCGGAGCATTCTTCGTCGTCATCGGAAGAAGTACGAGAAGGAGAGGCACCCGAGGTGGGAACGGTGGGCTTGACACCGGAGGTGGGAAGGGTGGGAATAGCACCCGAGGTGGGAATGGTGGGGATGCTGGTGGGCAAAGCCTTGGAGGTGGTTTCGGACTCGTCACACTCATCGTCGTCATCGGTGGAGGAAGATGATTTGGAAGAGGATTTGGTGGGGATTCCGGTGGGGATTCCGGTTGGAATGCCCGTAGGAATGCCAGTGGGAACTCCAGTGGGAACGCCGGTGGGAATGCCGGTGGGAATGCCGGTAGGAACTCCGGTAGGAACTCCGGTAGGAACTCCAGTGGGAATGCCGGTGGGAATGGAAGGAGCAGATGTGGAGTCTTCACATTCCTCGTCGTCGTCGGACGACGACGAAGCAACAGCAGCCAAGAGAGGCTTCTTGGTGCTGGCGGTGGTGGTGCTGCTGGTGGGGTTGGAAGAAGAGGATCCCAACAAGGCTGCGAAAAAGCCCTTGTGAGACGACGGAGGTGCCGAGGAGGATGGGAGGGCGCTCAGGGAAGCAGCAGCAGAGGAGGACGAGGAGCTGGAGCTTTGCTTGCTGGAAGAAGCAGCGGAGGAGGAATCCGAGGATGCTGGCTCAAAGAAGCCGTGGAGCAAGTTTGGGGTGAGGAGCGAGCTGGACTCGGAGCTGGAGGAGCTGGAACTGGACACCAAGCTCGAGCTGGAGGCGCTGGAGCTGGAAGAGCTGGAGCTGGAAGCATCGCTAGAAGAGCTGGAAGCATCGCTGGTGGAGTCGCTGGACGACTCGCCCAACAATTCGTCAAACAAGCCCTTGGACAGCGAGCTGGAACCACTCTTGGACGAGCTGGGGCCGGCGGTGCTCAACAAGGTCGAGGAAGTGCTGGAGCTGGAGCTGGAGCTGGAGCTGGAGCTGGAGCTGGAGCTAGAACTGGAGCTGGAGCTGGAGCTGGAACTGTTGGAGGATCTCGAATGCGACAGCGAGCTCAAGTTGGGTATATCGTCCAAGAAGGAGGGGGCATCGGTGGCCTGGGGTGCTGCTTCTGGGGCCTGGACGTTTGGCTGCGAAGGAGCGGGAGCTGGAGCTGCTGCAGGAGCAGGAGCTGCTGCAGGAGCAGGAGCAGCTGGGGCAGGAGCTGCAGCAGGCGCCACTGCCTGTGAATGTCCAAACAACGAATCAAGAAACGATCTCTTCTCACCATCCTCGAGGGCATTTGCCACGGCCGAGGTGGCCAATACAGTGCTGACAACGGTTGTGATTCTCATGATAACCTGTTGTCCTTACACTTGCATCAGACTTTGAAGAAAGAACAGAAGGGAAACGAAGGAATGAAAGGGGATTCTTTCAGAAGTTAGTTGCGAGAAGGTATGGGAGGTTGTGAAAAGGGAGGAATGGGTAGAAGATATAGGCTTGGGCAAAGGTGGGTGCAGCCAATTGCCGGATCGGGTAATAGTAGGACTTGCCCAATCTGTTAAATTGGAGGCCGACTGGGCGTCCGAAAAGGGAAAAGTGTCGAGGGTTTGGGGCCGTCTGTGTGCAGCACTTCCTAAAGCGGCAAAGACCCGTGCATGGGCGACACTTGCCACAATAGGAAACAGGCACGTGAACTGGGGAAAGGACGGGGACAGGAGACGGAGGGGGCCGTCTTGACTGTATTTCCTCGTATTTTGCCCGGAAAAGTGGCTCCACTGTTCAAATGACATGTTTTGTACATGATGGCCAACTTTGGCCACTTTCCGGCCACTTTCAGACCCCTTTTGGCCCCCCTGTTCCTCTCCCCAAAACTCGCACTCATCTCCACCAAACCCATGGCCTCTTGCCTCTTTGGGCCAGCTGCAACATTGCCCAATGCGGCAATGCTGGGGCCATCACCTTTTCCAGTGAATCAACCTTGGCTGTAGAATACGGAAATATACGATGGTCGTCTCCTTGTGCCTCCTTCCCCATTCGGAGTGTTTTCAATGTGGAGCTATTGTTTGAGACCACTTAATTCAGATTTTGGCTAAAACAACACGTCCGAAAGGGTTCGGTGTTTGAACACTTAGGTGGGATTGTTCTGTGTTCTAGAAACGGCCCTGGATGAAGGGTTGTGTGGTGACACTTGTGGCACTGGTGAGCTGACGTCGATGGCCCTTTGCCTGTTTGGCGAGAAATGGAGCTGCATATCTGATGCACTCAAGTCCGGTCAATTCTGCCTTATAGTTTTATTGCGCCTTACAGTGCGAATAGAAAGTTGCTACAGTGATAAATAAAATGTAAACTGGAGCATAGAAGAGATGGAAGGAGAGTTAGGCTGGTCAATTGCAATCTACATTTATTGGTCTGTTAAAACCTATACTTTGCCCCTTCCATCTAGTCTGGTCAATTGCTGTTAATAGTGGGGTGAGGATGCTCTCCTTTCTAAAGCTTCGCTGATTTCATATCTACTCACAATTTCTTAAATTAACTGCAAAAACGGAAATTTCCAAAGCTAACTCCATGCTGTCATTTCACTGTCTAAGTTCAGTAAATTTGTCTGTAGGCACCAGCCCTGGTTACTTTCCAGGTGCTTCTTTTTGATAGGGCTCTCTACTGGGCCCTTTTTTTGCTCTTCTGTTAACTCCTCTTCTCAGCTTGATGTATTATCATCGGCTTTACTAAAAGGGGCATAAGAATTATACATTGGGCAAATTGCCCCATAGTTTTGGGCGCAAATGCCTCCTTCGACTCTTGGTTCTGCTACCTTCCTAGTACGGGTAGCACCGTGCATCTTGGCAACGTTGAAGAGCGGCACTTTAGGATTATCGAAAGTTTAACACAATAGTCAGAATCCCTTTCCCCACCACTCTGACGATTCCTGTTTGTCTATCCTACACATCGAGTAACCCCGTGCATTTCGTTGGTTGCACGGTGAGTTTGCTTGCTGCAATTTCCATTTGTTCCGAAAGGGGTTGAATCTAAAATACGTTGACCATCTCTAGTCTTCATTGTCCATGTATTAATTCACTATGGATCAATAAGAACTAAAACTTGTCGAGGGTTCAACACCATGTTTTGATCGTCGTATTCATGATTATTCGTTCTTGGTGCCTTTCGATTAAAATGGCAAGAACACTAGTGCTTCTTTTTCTTGTATTTCGATCTCTTCTTGAATTCGTTTCGGTTCTCTTGGGCCTACACTTTATATTATACAACATTTATTGGTATCTTACAAGGAATTAGGAAGACGACTAGATGAGGTCGGCAGAAGTCATAGATTGAGCTCTCTTGGTCAATGCTCTTCTGATTTCTCTCTTGATGTGTCTTCTAAGAGCTCTCTTTTGCTTCTTTTGAGTCTTGTTGGTGCTGCAGCAGCACACCAAGCCATTGGAACCAAACGCACTGTTACTGTTAACAGGGGTGATGGCACTGGTGGAAGAAGAAGAAGAAGAAGATCCGCTTCCTCCGAACAAGCTGTTGACGAACGAGTTCAAGATTTCTCCGAGCAATCCGGAAAGACTGAAACCAACACCAGAAGTACCAGTGTTGGTGGAGGGACCGAACAAATCGTTGAGGATTTCTTCCAAGAAGCTGCCAAAAGAGCCTCCACCGGAAGAAGCGTCTGAAGTGGAAGAGAAGCCTCCAAACAATGCATTAAGGGCATCCTCAATAATGGAGCCGAAGTCGATGTGAGAAAGTTCACCTTCGAGGTCGCCCAAAACGGAGGACAAAATGTTGCCCACAAGGCCAAAGATCTCGGAAAGAAGACTGCCTCCTCCAGTACCCTGGGTTGGGCCGTCAGTGAGAGTTCCTGGGCCAAACAAGTCGTTGATCAATTCCTCGAAAATGTCAGAGAAAGAGAGTTGAGGGCCACTTGGAGTCGTGCTGTTGGATGGAGGGCCGAAGAGCTCGCTGAGAATGTCATCGAGGAAGTCGCCACCGGAGGAAGATGGGGTCTTTGGAGTGGTGACGTTGGATGGAGGACCGAAAAGGTCGTCGAACAAGCCGCCCAAAACGTCTCCGGTTGGGGCAGGTTTAGATGCGGCAGTGGTGGTGTTGGGAGATGGACCGAAGAGGTCACCCAAGAGTCCACCCAACAAGTCTCCTCCAGTGGTGGCTGGCTTGTTAGCGGCGGCGGTGGTGGTTGGGCTGGAACCTAAAAGGTCGCTCAAAAAGTTATCTTGTGAAGTCGCAACTGGGGCCTTAGCTGTGGAAGTTGGGGCACCAGAGAGCACCTTTGGCACCAGCAATTGGGTGTTGACTGGGGCCACGACAGGCTTGGTGGATTTGGTGGAAGTTCCGGCAACTGGGGCAAGAACTGGGGCTGCAGAAGAGGCGGGAACTGCGGCTGGTTGTGGGGCAGAGCCCAACAAGGCATCGATGGCATCTGCGGCAGCTCTCTTGTCCAAGACGATCTCGGAGTCGTCGGACAAGTCTCTTTGGGACTTGCTCGACAAGACGGAGGAAAGAATTTGGTTAGCAATGCCAGACTGCTTGAGAGTGTCCAAGATTTGGGAGAAGTCACCAGAAGAGGCAGCAGATGTGAAGAGAGAAGTGGCAGCCTCTCTCAATTGGGGGTTGTTTAAGACGGTGCTGGTGAGGAAGGAGGCCGCGCCAGAGTCTTCAAATGCCTGGTATAAGGAAGAAAGAAGCTCCTGGTCTCTTTCGGAGAGGTCGGTCTCTTGGGCCAAGTCTCTCTTGTTTGGTGCAAGGAACTTGGACGCGTAGCTGAGAGCAGACGAGAACAAGGCGGGGTCGCTGGCCACGGCTCCGTAGAGCTTGGAGGCCAATTCGGAGTTCTGTAAGGCACTCACGATGTTGGATGCATTGATGTTGGTGTCAGAAATGAGCTTGCTGATGTCCTCGGGACTCAACTTGGAGTCGCCGTACTTGTCCATCAAATCCTTGATGTTTCCGCCGGAGATCTGTTGTATGATCAGAGTCAAGTCTCTCTTGTCTGTGGCGGCAGCATCGGCCAACCCAGCAGTGACGATAGCGAGTGTTATTATGGAACCAATTCTCATGATGGCTGCGAAAAGTGGAGTTGGGATGCGGTCAAAACCTGCTGAAAAACGTCAAGAACCAAAGAAAGATGCAAACAGGGAGGTAGGAGGCAGGGCTAATGGGGATGGTCGACTTATATGGTGCCCCATGGTGGAGGTCTTCGTGTTCGGGCAGTGACTGGATTGGGTAATGATGGATATGGCATTTCCTATTTAGGTAAAGCACTTTAGCTGCCGCATTAGGAAGGTGATGCTGGCCTGTGTGCAGGCTGTGGTTGTCTTGGGGTCTTACCCTATACGGAGTTTTATCCAGGCATCTCCCCACCTGGCCTCTGTCTGGGTGTGTATGGACATGTGGCCTCTGTTGCTGCATGCAGTGGCACGTATTGTTCTGTTTTAGACCCTGGGAATAATGTGGCCTACTGCTCGTTAGGCTAAAAACCTGCTGATTTGATCTTTGGGACGTCGCTAGATCGTTCCATTGTGGAACAGGTATGGTAGGGAAAGGAGTGATCTACTTCCAGTAGTCAGACTCTTGCACTCGAGGTAGTATCCAGTACTTTGTAGCATTCTATAATAATTGGTAAGGGCATAGTTTTTAGAGGTATCCGAAAGAATGAGAAAATATGATTCCGGCATTTGAATTCGTGGGGCTTAAGTGAAAAATAAACCCGACCCCAAAGCATTGGAAGAAGCTACGAACTGAAGAGAAGGAGAATTACGACCCTAATGTGCTCATTGAATTAACTTATGGGTGCGAAAGAAACGTATCAGGTTTGAGGTGAAATATCGCCCGTGGAAGAAAACCGGGGTAAACAATACCCTAATCCCGATGGAGAAGTAAGGCTGGCATTAGACGGAAGTAGTTATATCGAGAGCCTGCCAAGAATTGATTTCAGAAATGTTCCTATAGCGTCCAATGCCAATTGAATTGGGAGGCACTCTGATAATAGGGAATTGGATGGTCATCGGAGTCGAACTCGTGGCTTCATAGTACTGGATATCCATTCACGTTCTAGTAACTCCCTCCATGTCCTTTCCACCCTCTTGATCCATGTCTTTACTGTCCACTGATACCTTTCATTTGTCACGTGCATTTAATGTCATGTGCCATCTGTCACATGACGCCATATAAGAGTTCTATCTCCAAATCCAACACCACTAATGAGACCCACTCTTGTCAAGCTAGTCCGCCCCAGAAGACCCGAACGGTCGACTGCCCCACTTCTACCCCCACTCAGTCTCTATAAGGCCATTTTGCGTGCCCATGTTCACAAGCTTCCTTCGGAATTAAGGGCCCTTGGTGACCAATACGTCAAGGCCGAGTTCAAGGCCCATAAGAACTCCGACAACCCTTTGCATATCGTGGGATTTTTGACCGAATGGCAAGATTATTTGAAGTCTATTGATGGAGGATCCTGGATGGATGGAAAGTTGGGCAAACTGGACCTCGACAAGATGTCTCCAGAACAGGTGGGCCAGTTGTACGAGTTGATGCAAGAGACCAGGAGAATTGGAGAGGAGGGAAGTGACTGAATGGGTGGAAGTATTTGGCCATGAAGAGAAGTCTGGAGAAATGAAGAATTTTTCAGCGATTCGTATAGTTGATTACTAGAAGAAAAGTATTGTGGAATGAGAATAACTATTCTAGAAGCTAGTTAAATGTTACAAGTTTGGAATATGTCTACCATAATCCTGATATAGAAAAGAAGGTACTCTCTTCACCTTGAATTGAATAGAGTACGTCCAGATATATTCAGTTTCAGCCATTCAGTCTTTTCCCTAATTCACATAGATTCCAAGCTATCCGTTATGTAAATAGATTAAACCAGTTGGACATGAAGTTATCTGTAGAAACCGATGGAATCAACGAAATCTACTATTGAATCAATTATAAAGTTCATATTTTGTGTGAACGTTCCATGCCATTTTAGGCATATCTGAAGTGACAATGTACAATAGAATTAGTTTAAAGAACATTACTGTGCTATTGTGAATGATCGTTTGACTCGATTTGGCTACAGATCTAGATGCTACGTAGTTTCCTCTCGATTAGAAGCAGATAAGGAGGGGTATGGCTTTCGTCCCAATTAGTTGAAATTATTCACCTGAAAAACTCCAAAAAAAAGATAGGCACTAACTTCCAAAACGATATCCACACTCAAAAGTATTAAAATGGAAAAATAACTCCGTTCTTTCACGCTATTCCATTTCACTATTTCCATGTCACTATTTTCCATAATTTCCACTTCACTATTTTCCACTATTCATCTCACTATTTCCATTCTACGCGTCTTACTCTATGTCGGGCAGAGCCCTCGTGTATTATTGCAGCTTACAAGCCCTTGCCGTAGTTGCCCGAAGCGAAGAAGTCCATGATGATCTTGACCACGTTCTCCAACGCCTCCAACCAAGCCTCCAATTGCTCTGCAACCCTGGCCTGGTCGGCTCCCAACTTCTCGAAGAAGTCCTTTCTGTAGGGACACGCCTTCATGGCCAATCTGAACACGGGCTTGATCAACATCCCGTGGTACTGACTCAAGGTCTTGCCGTAGGCGTCGGTGAAGGTCTTGGTGAGCTCGTAGTCGGGGTTGGTCACGGTCTCTCTCATGGCCTGGGCAGTGAACTGCAAGCCTCTAGACAACCACAACAAGCCCTGGGTAGCGGTCTTGGTCTTGCCTCCAGCCTCGGACAAAACCAAGTCCTGCAAGGTACCAGCACCTGCAGGGTTTTCCAACAACTTGGTACGGATCTTGCTGATGTTGCCGGTCATGTCCTTCTGGACAACTGCAAACGCCGAAGAACCCAACAAGTCAAAGAGCTTGACAAGCGACTCGGACGCGTCCAAAAAAGCAGCAGTGTCGACCTTGGAGTCGGTCACAGGAACGTCCACGTAGGACTTTTTCATTTCATCAAAGAAGGTGGACATTTTGGCTGGTAAAGAAGGAGGTGTTGGTTTCTGTTATTGACAACTGTCGCGTATAAGGGTAGATGTCGCGGATGTCGCGCGACATCCACTTTCCATATGGTGGTGAAACCGTGGAGTGGGGGCTGGGGCAGGAACGGGGTGGCTGTGGCCCTAGATTGGGTGCTGGAAGTGTCCTGGTCGTTTGTGGTGAATTTTTGGCTTTTTCGGGAATATTGCCTGTAAATATTGCCGTACATATTTAGTATGTGCTTTAGCCAACACGTATATTTTTAGACACTTTTGTACCTGGCACTATTCCGAACACTGAGGCCATTTCGTCTGTTCCTTTGTATTGCAGAGTCGACTTACACGAATAACCTGTGCGACAAACGTGTTGGGCCATGTACAACTTTTGGAAATACTTTTATTGGATCTGAAATGGTTTCCACAGCATTTTATTTATACGATATTTATAAGATATTTATAAGATATTTATAAGATAATTATAAGATATCGTCTCCGTTATTATCCCACAATTTTATCTCTACGTTGCCAAGTTATTTTGTACCGGCATCATTGGACATAATTATCGTGACAAATACTGTATATTATTTAAACTATATTTGCAGTATGGTTAAAATCACCCTACCGATCTCTGGGTATATGTTGAGGTCGATGGTATTGACAGGTATGTGTAGGATATCTGGGGTATAGTGGATTGATTATATTGACAGCACGGTACTGAGGAGCAGATAGAGTTCATTAGGCCTACCATTCGAGATTCTCCGCCCATTGCACCTGTTTCTTTTCCTTCTTCTCGTAGTTGATTACAGTGTCCAAGATTCCAGCTCCGACATTGTAATGTTCAAATTCCACAGGTGTATAAAATCCAAGACGCTGCTCCTCCTGAAACACAGTAGGAGTGGAATCTGGGACAGGCTCCACTGGTTCCTTCCTCTTCCGAAAGAACTTATTGGCTAATACCTTAATAATGGCCATTTTGGGAGTCTTGGAATTGTCGTCGTTGGTAGGAATTTGTACAATCTCGTTCGAGTCTTCGGGAAGAGGAAAATCTTCGCAATTGGAAGCATTCAACTCGGTGCCAAACTTGGTGGCATCGTTTATCAACCCCGACAGTGAATCCACCATGTAGATATTAAGTTTGGGCTCATGGTACCTGATGGCAGGCTTCAACAAATGCTTGTTTCTGTGGTGTGGAATGCATACTCTTTTAGGAGATCGTACCTCCTTGGAGACTGTAAACTCTCTTCTTTCAATGTTGGTCAAGTTGGTGAGTGGATTGAGCACTGGAATGGCAGTGTTTCTTCTAGGAGACTTGAAGAATATTTTGTTGGACTTTTTGATCGAGTTTGCATGCTTGTTTTTGACTGTTTTCAATGGATCTGGAAATGGAGCCAAATTTTCTTTATTTTCATTGGATTGGTTGTTTCCTTGGTCGAGGTAGTTGTTGAGCTGTAAATCTAAACCATCCGATTCCTTTGTGAATCTGCCCTTGTAGAAGCGCGTCCGCAATTGATCATCAAGCTCAAAGTCAGGATCCATGTTACTCATCATATTATTAATCTTGTGGTCGTAATCGTCAATGTTCTTAAGAAATTTATCTTGGGTGTACTTCTTCGAAAGGCCCATTTCCATCATCTTCTCGATCTTGTTGTTGTTCAAACGTTTGGATGAAAAAACACTGTCTTCTTCGCTACCAAAAATATCGAAGTGGCTCTTCCGAGGCTCCAATCGCCTGAGATTGTGGGTGACTTGGAAAAGCTCGTTGGTTGTGGAGGATGACTGGAAGAGTTCATTGGTGACGGGATTGGAGAGTGACGGCTCTAGTATGAGGTTAGAGTTGAGATTGATGGGGACTAGTTGAGATGCAGAGGTTGAGTATGCAGAAACGGATGTAATTGGCCGTTTTACTGGCTCTATGTTGTTGTTGAGGTAATTGATGGATGGGGTGGGATTGTTGGACGGATCTTCTACTATACCATTCCAGTCAAGATTGTAGTCGTCATCTTCAAGGATCTGTTGTGGTATTTCGTAGGAGGAATCCATTGTTGGGGTATTCTGGTGACAGGGGTGGAAGTAATGCTTTGATTGGAAATTCACCGTATTTCGACAACCGAATGCGGTGGGAAATAATGCAAAAGAACCAATAAGAAGATTCAAGTCAATTGTTTCCAATTACTGGAATTTTTGGTGGAAATTCACGGTGGTTCCTTGTGATATGGCTTTGCCCAATAATGTCCTGAATTCAGAATAGTCCGATAAAGGGATGGAAAAATGCCCAATTTGCTCCTAAATTCGAATTAAATGGAGCCAATACCTCGGAACTAGTGGTGGAATGGGTTTTCTGTGCGTTTTGATGTATCACACTTAGTAGTACAACAGTATCAAGAGAGTGGTACTTTCAGGAAAGGAACTTTCAGTGACAAAACCACCGGAAATTAGTGCAGTTTTGAGGATTTTGAAAAGACAAAAAAACGAAAAAAGTACTGGGCACAACTGTGGTCCGTAAAGGACGTATCAAACTCTAATATACGGAGCTTTGGAGGCAGACGAAGTGATGGAGGTTATCTGTTGTTGTTTATGTCGCACATGTTTACAAAGAGCCGCATTGGGAGATACATGTCGTGCGACATTCAAAGATTGTATCATGTGATTTGGATCACGTGTGTTATGTCACGTGACCTGATCCACCTGATCTATGATGGCAACTTTACAACTCCTCTCTTCATGATGAATTTGGAGGAGCTTTTCTACAGACGCTTGGTCCAGTCACCTGGGTTTCTCAACTGGGTCCGTAAGATCCATGCCAGAATCAACAAAATCCCATATGTGCCACTTGAAGGCGAGTTGAAGCATGCACAAGATTATGTTCCAACTGCATGGCACAAGGTGAATGCCTTTCGTGTGCTCTTTGTGCAAGAATTCAAGAGAAGTTTGGGGTTCAGATGAACTTGGTGGTGCTCGAAGAAGTTCTAATTGCATTTTGTCCTCCATAATGAGGCATATCTGGCTTTGATTATAGCTGACCATTTTGCATCCTGAGGAAATAAAGTCGTGAAGTTTTTCAGAAGACTTGATGACACTGGAAGAAGTTCTAATTGCATTTTACCCTCTAGAATGGAGTGTATTTGGCTTTAATTATAGTTGACCATTATATATTTAAAGGAATATTTTCGTGGTGGATTTTGGACTTCAAAGCCAGGAGCATAATTACCCTCGAAAAGTGTGGTGGATACTGAGGAGCTGGGTAGATGGTTCCGTCTGATTAAATCCATACATTTAGTTCCTAAATCTTGTCTAAGAATTTCGAACCAAAAGGTCCAATTGGTAGAATCATGACAGATCATTATCTTAATCATTTGATACATCTATTAAAACAAGCAATCTGTCTATTAAGGATTCACTCCAGTTCACCTTTCCTTAGGAAATGTCCTAATGTCCTAATCTCGCCTGATTTACTACAACCTTTTCAGAATAAGAATTAAATAATGTGGAGGTGCCCTCTTAAGTGGTACTACTCATTTTTGGCCATTGGACCTTTGATGAGTGACCAGCCCAGTCTTATCTAACGGGCCACATATGGACAATTCGCGGGATTCGGTAGGTTAGCTTTGAATCTTCGAATTATAATCTCCACCAGAAATATTTATAGACTAGTGAATTAAAACAAGAGTCTATCCAAGACCAGAACGGGTTCTGTGAGAACCCTAAAAACGAACAGACGGTTTCCGTGTGATTGGTGGCATTGAGAATGCATTAGGGGTAGGAAACGTGCTGATTATGTGAACATGCTGTTCTAGAGTTCACATTCACCTGTTATAGCTTATTGGGGTGGAAGCTGCTCAGATACTTCTCCTATACTTTGCTTGCAGAATATACGATAGTCATGAAGCAGCAGACAGCTTAACTGTGAAATATTTCCAACAATCTAGTATATCCACAAACGGTGTGCTTAATGTAACATCACTGGAATTGGTCTCGTTGTGCTGAGACGGTTGACCAAGGTAGCCACTTTATTGTTCTGAAAAATGGCTACAGTATTACCTTAATGGTGTCATTCAATCAGTATTACTTTCATGGTCATTCAATCAGTATTACTTTCATAGTGTCACTTCAATCAGTATTACTTTCATAGTGTCACTTCAATCAGTAATACTTAGATGAGCTTCATGGTGTCAATCAGTAATACTTATATGAGCTGCATGGTGTCAATCAATAATACTTCTATGAGCTTCATGCTATCATTCAATCAATAGTGCCTTAGATGAGCTGCATGGTGTCAATCAATAATACTTCTATGAGCTTCATGCTATCATTCAATCAATAGTGCCTTAGATGAGCTGCATGGTGTCAATCAATAATACTTTTATGAGCTTCATGCTATCATTCAATCAGTGTCACTTCGTTCCACTGATCACTGATTCTATCCAAAGTACATCTCGGGCGCCCGCGTCAGCTCCTCCAAGTCCTTGCGCGAAATCCCGCGGCCGCTGGTCTGGTATTGCAGCTCGTACACACAGCGGTACACCGCAGTGACGAAGGTGTCCACCTCGCCGGCCTTGACGTCCTCGTCGACCCGAAACTCAAACTTGTCGCCTTCGTCGCCATTCAAGTCGAGCCACGTGAGTGCCCGCACGCCGTTGGTCCGCTCTTCGTATCCTACCATGAGATCTGGCGTCAAGGCATAGGTCCACTCGTCCTTGGAGGTGGTGGAATCGTTGATGGAACGGGGCGTGTCGTGGTCGTCATATTCGTCGTCTTCGTTATACTCGTCGTCTATCACTCCATCGGCGTCGGTTTCGCCTTCTTCAAACACTCGAGTGATACACAACTGGGAGTAGTATGGGTTGGCGGTTCGCCTAATGGAAGCAAACGCATCGTTGTAGAGACATTCCAATTCGCCTTTAGGCAGACGAGGCAGACGCGTCAAGAAGAGCTTACCAGAAGGGATCAGTGCCACTTCGTCTGTAACCTGCACTCCTATGAGCCTTTTGATGAAGTTCATGGATAGGAATCAGGGAAGAAAAGATTAGGGAATTTGTGGTTATGTGATGACAACACACGCGACATAAACGCAACAGGTCTGGGGAAAGACGACATTGGGGTGGGGTGTGGGGGCCTTTTGGGGGGTTATTGGGGTGCCAGACGCGTGATCTGGATGGTTCGGGGCATTTGGAGCAGATTGGAGCTGGAATGGGGCCAATTGGAGCATTTTTGGTGGATTTAGAGGACCAGATGGGAGGTGAAGTTGGTAGAGACACGACCTTGGGGAGGCAGTCGGGACGACTGGGTATGGCGACCAAGCCACGGGCCACATGACAAGACGTTCACTGTGGCTTGTAGCAGATCGAGTGTTGGAATCTATTGGTCCAGAGTTTAACTGCGTATTTACGAAAGTAGTCCAAAGATCAGCTAATTACGGTGGAAGAAAATGGAAACAGAGACCAAGGGCTTGAGAAAGTGGTGTGTTCGTAATGTATTTGTTACTACAACTACCTGCATACTTTGCTTGTGTACTTGTGGTATGCAGTTTGGGTGGTTATTGGAGTCTATGCTTACTGGGCAATTTAATCAGATCAATGATAAGAGTTCGCATCATGCAAGATGATCGTTAGATGGATGCACTGTTACTAGACTCGTTAGATGGATGAACTGCTACTAGTCTAGTGAGATAAGTCCACACAGTAGTCGATTAACAAAGCAAGGAAGACATAGTCACGAGTCTGGATGAAAGACGTTCCAATTGGGGAATACGACACGCAGAAGTGTCTGTAAAGTGTAGTCTTCAATTAATTTACTTGTCACACTTCAGGGTCCATCGAAGACTGGAATGATTTGCGCAAGAAGGTCTCGTCATCTGTTTCGGCTATCCTGACGACAATTGACGAGGTCGATCCAATCCGATCAAGTAAAACTGGATCCATTAGTTGACTGTACAATTCGTAGTATGGTGGATCTTCTATGAAATTTCTGGAATACTGCGAATGGTATTGATTTGTTGGATGCACAGGAAATTCTATCTTTTGGGCAGTTATTCAATGGCCTATAAATATCCAATTGCTTAGTCGTTAATTGAGTTGCTTGTTTCAAGGCGCTGCACTACATCCATGAACGCTTCAAGACTGCACTGTAAAGTAAATGGATTCATTGAATTGTTTAGAGCTGTTAAATTAATCTAGTAGAGTACTATTCCTATCACTGGACCGCCTAAATCTTTTCTGTATGCCATACGTTATTCTACGTGCTATTCTAATATTTTCTTTCTTCACACGAATCCATTGCACTTCACTGCACGTTTCTTTACTTCTCTATATCTGGACCATAGCGCAGAAGCCCTGGCAAGGCGTGAACAAATACCTCAAAGTCTGGCTCCGGGTCTGTACAAAGCCGTTTTATCTTTTCTTTTCCTTCTTTATCTTTGTCCTTTCTTTTTCTGACTACTGCCTCTCTCTTTAATCATGATTTGAGTGCTAGTGCAGTTCCTGTCAGAAAGCCACACCCACAACTCCCCTAAATTAACCTACTTTCGGCAACTGCCAATAAGGTTTCTTTACACTTGAGTCATGGCCACGTTACACTCAAATCCCAATTCGGAGATGTGTCCGGTGAAGTTTATCGCGCCCTATTGTTTTCGGTGTTTGCTGTCAATTCCGCACAACCATTGCAGATAAGCGAATTATGGATGTATAATTGACCCATATCACCAGGTGTGAAGTGGCCCAATTGGAAGTAAGTAAATTGCAATCGATGCAACCTCATTCAGACCATAACCAAATGTCATAAATTTGCTTCTTGCCCACAATTTCCATTCCAGTATATGTGAAGATCTGCAACCGTCTTGCCATCTTACATGTGCGATACTTCTATTTGAGGCCCTGAATATCGTGCATGCTATTTCCAGTAGTATTACGTATATTAGTAAATCGAGCGACTCAACATGGGTTCATTTAACATTCCATCAGTTGTTTTACTGCTTTTTTCGCTCTACCATTCCAACAACTACCACGTCACCTTACCAATATCACGAGATACACTGGACATCAGTAAAAACACACTGACGTCGTTACCTGGACCAGAAGCCAATATTACTCCCAGATATGAGTATGGAATCCTTAACTGGACTGCGCCTAGTCCCCAGTTCCTCGCTGAAGTGTTCGGAATCGCTAGAATCCGATGCCTCACAAACTCGCCAACAAGCTCCTCAAGAACTCCAAGAATTGCCCACCAATCGAGAGCGGACCAGGCATGGATCTGGCTCCTCTGCCCGGCGCATGTCCGACACCTCTTTGTCGCAATCTTTTAGGTCAGCAGTGGCGTCTTCTATCGACTCGACCAGTCTCAACCGAATTCAACTGTCGTACTCAGTACGGGACATTTACGGAGATCTTTCTGAGCAAGGGATCCAGCTACAGAGGACCCGGACCCGTACAACCATTCTTGCCAAACTCTCGCTGAGAATCCAGGATGAAATTGACCGTCAGGAGACGGCCAGAACCCAGCATTTGAAAGGTTCTACTCAACATCCGCAGTCATCTTCAGACCTTGAAGAACAGGACAAAGAATGGGGAAACGACGAAATTCCCGAGGAAAAACCACTCTACGAATCACTTCCCGATGTTTCGGTGCCCACCAAGGATTTTGGTGCAGAGTTTGCAGAAGATGATCCAGAATTGGTCACCTGGGATGGACCTGATGATCCCGAAAACCCCAGAAACTGGTCGGTTTTCTCCAAAGTTGTAGCCACAGGCGTGGTGGCCATTTATAGTTTGATATCACCCATGTCTTCCTCGATGCCTTCGCCAGCAATGGGTCCTATTTCTGAGGACCTACATATGAAGCCAATAATTGCTACCCTCAGTATTTCCATCATGGTGCTTTCATGGGCCCTAGGACCCTTGATAATTGCACCTCTTTCAGAAAGTGACAGAATCGGACGTCGGCCTGTGCTTAATATCTCCATTTGGGTCAACTTCTTCTTCAATTTGGGCTGTGCCTTTGTCAAGACTCCAGCCCAACTCTGTGTTCTTCGTTTTTTTGGAGGTCTTGGAGGATGTGCCCCATTGAACGTTGGTGCCGGTACTTTAGCAGATGTTTGGAGTGATGAACATCGTTTATTTGCCATGTCGGCGTATTCGGTCGCTCCTGTGCTTGGTCCGGTACTAGCTCCTGTTATTTCCAGCTTCATAGTGCAAGAAATGGATTGGCATTGGGTTTTCTATGTTTTATCCATTTTCAACGGGTTTGTTGCAGTGGTAGGAACATTACTACTCAAGGAAACATACCCACCCAAATTGCTTCGACAGAAGGCCCGAAGACTCAGAAAAAGCACAGGAAATCAGCAGCTTCATACCATTTTCGAAATAGCTGACGGGGAGACTACGTGGGGACGTATTTACATACAAATGAGCCGTCCCATGAAGCTTCTTGCTACCCACCCAATGGTGCAAGGCTTAGGAGCATTCATGGCCTTCGTATATGGGTTCATGTATCTCATGATTGTCACCTTTCCCGACGTATTTTGGGGAATTTACGGCTACTCCGTGGGAATTTCGGGGCTTATGTTCATTCCCATGGGTGTGGGCTACATTTCAGGTATCATTATCTGGACCATATTGATGAAGATAGTTTTCGAGAGAATGACAGCGAAAAACGGTGGAGTCACCAAGCCCGAATTTCGACTTCCTTGTTTGTGCTTATCGGCAATTGGAATTCCTGTGGGGTTGATATGGTACGGATGGTCTGCCCAGAAACATCTCCATTGGATAATGCCTTCGATTGGCTCATGTATTTTTGCATTTTGTTTCGTCGCTGTTTTTCAGACCATCCAGAATTATCTAATCGATATGAACAATCGTTTTGCAGCTAGCTCTATAGCGGCAGCTGCGGTGTTCCGGCTGTTGTTTGGCTTCGCTTTTCCCCTTTTTGCCAAGCAGATGTACCAGAGATTGAACTATGGCTGGGGCAATACCATGTGTGCTTTTCTAGCCTTGGTCTTAGGGTTACCATTCCCAATCATGTGTCTAATTTACGGAGAGAGATTGAGGGGCTGGGCCAACATGAGAATGGACAGAGAACAGGCCAAGAGAGACGCCAAGAACTTGGAACGTCTCCAGAAAATGCAAGAAGAAATCGAGATATCTCAATAAGGATAATAATTGGATGGTATTAATTGGATTCAATAAAATGCAAAATAATAGTATGCCGACTCATACTAAGATTCAAAAGGCTTAAACGATGCTTCTCCTTTCAAGCGAAACCCGATTCCCCGGATTGTAGTTATACGAGCCAGAGTCTCAAATTTGTTGATTTTCAAAACTAATGAATCTCATAAATGGTAATTCTCAAATTTTATAGACTGATGAATCTCATAATGATGATTTTCAAATTTTATAGACGTCAAATCTGATAATTCTCATACTCCAATCTCAAAAAATTCTCAATCTGGGTAATACTTAATCTGATGATGCAAATCTGATAATTTCATATCTAAAGAGATCCTCAAATCTGAAAAGATTCTCAATACTGATCAATCCAACTGATAAAATCTGATACTCAATCTGGGGATTCAAATAATAGATTTCAATTGCATGAGCTGATCAAGATTAATACTTATTGAGGCGATTTCTCTCTGACAATTCAAAGCATAGATACTTGCTTATGTGTCAAGGCATTTCTTACGATTACTAATTGAGTCGGTCTCAATTGGTGAAAAGAATCTATTGCTAGATCACGATACGAACAGACTCAATTGATGATTAAATTCACAGAATATCAATTGCTTGAGCTGATATAATAGAAGCAGACTCAATTGATAAAAATTATCAATTGCTTGAGCTGATATAATAGAAACTGACTCAATTGATAAAAAGAATCAACTGGTTGAGCTGGTCTAATAGAAGCTGACTCGATTAATCACAGATTCTAATTGCTTGAGCTGATCAAGGTTGATTACTATAGAAACTATCTTGATGATTCACTCATATATTCTCATTCAAACTCACTCAATCATAGATTTGAATCCATTCTTTATTCAATTCAAAACCTTCTAGTTCTTCCCATGCTACAATTTTCTCCAATTTACTCGTCTCTGAATTCAAAATACACGTACAAACGCAATTCCAGCCTATTTCATATTGTTCTGGACTTCAACTACTGCGGCTGCTTATGGACCAGTCATGTCTGGTTCACCGGTTCAGGTGTCTGGTGAGTCTCTGCACATGATCCCTGGCTAATCACCACAGATATCAGCCAGCCATGGGTGTACTTGTTGGGTCGAATCAGTCGAATCAGGTATTAAATGAGCGGAGTAGGAGGGAGGGTCCTATTTCTCCGGGGTGTCTCCATGCAAACGGTGTTTTACCGAGATTTGCCCTGTGTGTCTGCAGTTACCCCAGAAATCGTCCTCCCGCCTCTGGCCAGGTACGAAAAGCACCCCACCCCCACAAGAACAGCCCAACGGCAGGACGCGCAAACAATAGAGGTCATCGAAGTTCCTGCCTGTCCCGCCTCTGGTGACGGGGGCAAGGCGGACGCAAAATGCACATGTAGGGCAGAGATGAGCCCCGTGTCTGCAGGGAAGTGCGTGCGCCTGCATGGGGGAGGTGCGTGGAGTAAGGAGAAACCCTGGCAAGACAGTGTTTTGTCAGATCCCCATAGGTGGGCAATGCCCAGAATATGGACCATCTACCCCCATAATCTGACCCCCACATTGAGCCAGTATACCGTGTGTTTGTGTGGGTGTGCTTACTTTGTCTTTCCCCCACATTCTCCTCTCTTCTTGACACTGTTTCGCCGCTGTCTTCCTCTGTTTCTTTGCCTCTATTTTGTGCGCACTCGATTCTTTTGGCACATTACATCATTGGGCCTATCAGCCATCAGCAACCCTGGTGCTGACGTTTTGTCAGGCAACGTCTCCTAAGTGGCCGATGCCGAGACCGTTGCTGCATCCAGCTACTTCCGAACCCAGTTCCGGCCTTCCACAACCTTCCACCCCCATACCTGGTCCTCTGACGGCATCCACGGAAGATCCTCCCTCCACACTTCCTCCTGCACGGTCTGCCGCCCGCATGCATCACCGACTGCAGACAGCTGCAGCCTGCGCAGCTGCCCCCATCACACTCCGACTCCGTCGTTTCTTTTGGGCGCGAACTTATGTCACTCACTGTTTCTCACTGCTTCCACCTCCATTTCGTCTCTATATAAACCGGCCGCCTCCTCCCTTTCCTTCACTTTTCTCACCACTCTTCCTCTTCTTCCTCCCTTCACAATGGACTTTTCCTACGACAACGTTGTTCCCAGCTTCAGATTAGACGGCAGATTGGCCATCCTCACCGGTGGATCAGGCGGCATGTCGCTGGTTCTCTCCAGAGCCTTGATTGCCCAGGGTGCCGACGTGGCCCTTGTGGACATGAACTTGGAAAGAACCCAGTTGGCTGCCAAGGAGGTGTTGGCCTGGGCCGAGGAGACCCTCAAGGGCAAGAACGAGTCGCCCGTGGGCCAGGTGTCCGCGTGGTCCTGCAACATTGGCGACGCCGAGTCGGTAGACGCTACCTTCGCCAGCATCAACGAGCACCACAAGAAGATCGCCGACCTCTTGATCAACACCGCCGGCTACTGCGAGAACTTCCCTGCCGAGCAGTACCCTGCGTTGAACGCCGAGGGCTTGTTGAAGGTCAACGGCTTGGGCGCGTTCTACGTCTCCCAGTCGTTCGCCCGTCCCTTGATCGAAAACAACAAGAAGGGCTCCATCATCTTGATCGGCTCCATGTCCGGAACCATCGTCAACGACCCCCAACCCCAGAGTATCTACAACATGTCCAAGGCCGGTGTCATCCACTTGACACGCTCCCTCGCCTGTGAGTGGGCCAAGTACAACATCAGAGTCAACACCTTGTCTCCCGGTTACATCTTGACCCCATTGACCAGAAACGTCATTTCGGGCCACACCGAGATGAAGGACGCCTGGGAGTCCAAGATCCCCCAGAAGAGAATGGCCGAGCCCAAGGAATTCGTGGGTTCCATTCTCTACTTGGCCAGCGAGAGTGCTTCTTCGTACACCACTGGCCACAACTTGGTGGTTGACGGAGGTTACGAATGCTGGTAATTTTAATAGAATGCCATCACCATCGAAGTAATGACATTAATACAATCTCTATACAGATAAATGCAAGGTTTTTACGATAATCAGTGTAGTTAATTTAGGCGGACGGAATGCTTCACATGCATATATGACATTGCAGTAAATGCATTGGATCAAAATGTTTAACCGAACTCGGTTTAATGCAGACTATTTGCTATTATCGTCTCGTTGATAAATATCACAATTTAAGCTGATTGTCATAATCACCTTGATGTAATGTTAATTATATCAATCCAGGAACAGACTAGTAGGTCATAATTATCTTTACGAAAATTATATGAACTCATGAACGGACTAGTCGATCATAATTACCTTTATGCAAATTATGTGAACTCAGGAACGGACTAGTAGATCGTAATTACCTTTATGTAAATTAAATCAGCTCAGATGACTAGTAGATCATAATTACCTTTATGTAAATTATGTGAACTCATCAACAGACTAGTCGATCATGTTAATTCTTTCAACTTCGGGAAGACCACTATGCCATAATCACCTCGTTGCTAAGAATCGCAACTTCAAAAAGAGCTTTCTATGTCTTAATCACCTCTTTGATCATTAATTTTGCATCCAGATTTCCTATCATGGGCTGATTTCATGATCTCTACACCCCACAAAAACTTTCAATTCTCACTAAAATTTACCAAATTTCAACAGAAGTGATGAAATCTCACCAAAAATCAAGAAACTCATAAAATTTCATGAAATGTCATAAAATCTCATGAAATCTCATGAATACTGGAACTATCAAATCAATAACCTGTAGATGTGTTTACGCCTACATTTGACGAGGCTTTCTATATGGTAATTTTAACGCGTATTCATGAAGCTTTGTATTGAAGCCTTATTGAAGCCTTTTATGCTTTTACTTGACCCAATTATTGACGCCTCTTACTTGAACCTTTTATTGAATAATTAATTGACGCCTTTGCTAAACTTGTCCAATGGGTGTAGAACAATTATCACGCCAGCTAGACATATTAAAAAATGGAACTCACAACCCGAAATGCAGAAACACTATTATGGACCAAAGACTCGAAGATTAGTTCCTGATTGTTGGGTTCTTACCGGATTGTTGCAGTAAAATTCCTATGGTGCAAGGTTAGAAGCTTTGACAGGATGCAAGTTTGACTGGTTTCAAGAATGCAATTATTGGAAAATATGATCTTCGAGATCCTCAAGATTCCAGTGCAATTCTGTGCCAATCCTTTCTGTATGTCGTCTATTGGTGTTAATATTATTGTGGAGATTTCAGGGGTAAGGCGAAAAATTGCACTATTCCATCTTGAAGCATTTCTTGCAAGAGATGTGGGTGGTGTTGGGCCAAATCATGTCAATAGAGTTTTTAGTTATGTTTCTTAGTGTGGTCCAGATCTAAAAATAAGCATGGGTTATGAATGTTCAGGTTAGTGTGAAAAACGAGACGTTTCTCTAAATTCTCCGCATACGAAAATTTGGAGAAAGCCGAATTCAGCTTAGACGAAGTCACTATACAACGCCAGTCAACCTCTGTTGACGATAGGGTCACGCCTATGTATTAATATCGAGTGTGTTCTCTATTGTCTAGTGCCGTAGGACTCTGGTACTGCATTGGGTATTCCGGGATCCTGTTCGGTTTTCCGACTCACTTCTCAGGTACATTCAAATTCTTGGCTGGAATTGATCAATTATTGTACAATAGACTTCACAGATCACTACTTTCTCGTTTGGAGTAGATATGTTGCACCCACGGTTTATTTTTAGCAGAAACCACTGTTCACTCAGTAGTCGTTGCTGTAGTCCATGTCTTCCATTGAACCTTATTCAATATGAACTATTCAAAATGAACTATTCAATAACTAAGTCAATTACTAATTCAAGGTGTTTATCGTGACTCTTGACATTGCGCATGATCGTATCACTAGGTGCTGATTGAGAATGGTCGGTGTTGGCAGGAACCCGCCCCACTCAAAGTGTTGGCAAGTGTTAGAATCGGGCATAATACAATTCATACTTTTAAAATGCGTCTTTAGAAGTGATACAATAATCTCTATGATACTATAATTTAAATGATACTATACTACCCAATCCACTCAATTGATACTATAGTACCCCAATAATACTACCCAATGATACTATAATGCATACTACCCCAATGCATACTAAATGCAACTAAATGCAAATGCATACTAAATGCAACTAAATGCAAATGCATACTCTACACATAGTTCTTCTTATCACCTGACTCCTCTGTACTATCCACCTAATCGAGATAAGATCCCATACCTGCAATTCTCCACAGCAACGTTTACGCACAATTGTTTTGTCTACACCTACAATATTGACAAAGCGAGATCACCCTTTTAGCGTGTTGCCGCCTGTCCCCGCTCTCTACAAGCTTCGAATCATCAACAATTCCAAAAGGGCAAGGCCGTGTTGTTTTCTGTTCTGTACCCCACGATTACCCAGTCCGTAAGCTGGTTGAAAACTGCCCGATCGAGTCTTCTGCGGCCTTTGACCAATGGACCTAAAGCGGATGGCCAGCACTAATCTAAACAGTAGTGTGTGCTTACTCTGTCTTTGTATGTGCACTCTGTCTGTGTATGTGTACTCTATCTCCATCTGTGTACTCTGTCTCAATCTGTCTCTGTCTCCATCTGTGTACTCTTTATGTGTACTCTGTCTCTCTTTGTATTGTCCATAGTATTGACCGTGTCTGCACACGTGCGATCTGCATTCATGTAAGTGAATGTTCACGCTCAATGTTTGCATTAAAACACGGTTTGGGCCGCGTCCAAGGTACGAGCCTTGCAGTGTGGGCGTGTGGTTTTGGAAAGAGGCGTACAAAGGCCGCTTTGGTCGTAGAAGACAGAGAACAGCCGGACGTCTAGATCGGGCTATCTAGTGGAGCTGGAGCTTCTGCCGAAGAAGGTGTTGGGGGAGTTGCCCGAAGTAGCACCAGGTGCATGCAACGTCTGGTCCTGTGCAGGTGAAACGCCACAAGCGCGGTCATGAGTCACGACAACAATAGTGTCCATGTATGTGGAGGCCACGGAAGACGCACACACAGGCGAACCGATAGGGCACCAGGGAGCAACAGCCGAAAGGGGCCAGAGTCCAAACAACGACAAACGGGCCAGTAAGAGGCCGCTTGTGGGTCTTTCAAAAGCGCGGATTTGCACCAGATACACGGTTTAAGGTGTGCGCGCCATGCACCCCACGCACGGTATGTAGTGTACGCATGGCACGCACACAGGCATGAGTGTACGCGGAACATGGGACGCACGCAGGCATGAGTGTACGCGGAACATGGCACGCACGGGATGCAAGGTAGGTAGTGTATGCATGGCACGCATGTGTCCACGCATATGCGTGGGGGAACTGTCATGCACGTAGAAGCAAGATGATGCAGCAACCAGCCAGTTGTTCCGGACGGCCCTACTACGAAAAGACAGAGCAGGTCATCGCAACACATGCGGCAAATTCGGATCTGGGTCATCGCAAGCGCCGTTGCTTGGTGAGGGCAAACGAGTCATGGTGAACAGAGCGCTGCTGGTGCGGGCAACAGACAGTCAGTGCTGGCGGCAGGGCAAAAGAAACGCGCGATTACGTAAGCGGTGCGGCTAAAAATAGCGTGGGCCCCAGTGTCTGCAGGACGGCGCTAATCAACACCACCCACCAATCCTGTAATCACAGGTCCCTGTGGATACCACCAGGCACTGGAGGACGCTTGTAAACAGACACAGCACTTATCTCATGTAAGGATATGCAGCAGAAGAGAATTGGGCTATATGTTGTGCATAACACCGCAATTTTCCTTGTGTGGACGGTGTCAACATGTAATCATGTAATCGATTGGTGAAATTCTACAAAGTTTGCAAATTTTTGCAATAATTGAAAATAGTGGAAAAGGTGAGAGGAAAAATGAATAAACGAAAGTGAAAATAAGAATTGAGTATACAATTGTAGATTGCCTTTACACGGTAGAAGCTCTTCTTCAGACATCAGGCGGCCTTTGGGTGTTCTAGATCCAAACCCAATCTCAATCTCAGGCTACAGACAAATACACCGACAGCCCCAAGGCAAAACATACCTAGTCGTAGTGAACCCTGGTCCTTTTGTTAGCAACAAGCAAAGCATCAAACCGTCGCTATCTCAAGCTTATCTTCGTTTCCCAAAACAGCCCCCCCAAAAAGGAGCTTAGTGGCTAAATCCAACGTGCAGCAAAGACGCCCGGAATGCAGGCGTGGCTCAGGAGTGGGGTGGCGCTGCTTTGGGAAATGCGGTTTCCGGATCCAGAAGCGTGCCCTCCGGAAGTCGCGCACCGAGCATCCCTCGGAACACGAAATTAAAAAAAAAGAAATTCGCAAGGCATGTTTACATCCTATTGTTAGCTCGGCGCAGACTAGTGTTGGAGCACTGAACAACCTATTTTCTTTTTTGTTCTCTTCCTGTCCAAGGCTCGTCTCTGGCGTATAAATTGGGCACTTTTCCCACCTCTTTGGTCTTTCTCTTCATCCCATTCCACTCGCTTCAAACATGCAATTCTCCAAGGTTATCGTCCCAACTGTCTTCGCTGCCGCCGTCTCTGCCAACAGCAACTACACCGTCACCACCGACGTTGTTGTCACTGACTACGTTACCTACTGCCCTGAGCCAACCCACTTGGTTGTCAACAACAAGACCATCACCGTCACCGAGGCCACCACCTTGACTATCACTGGTCCATGCACCATCCCAACCACCTACGTCACCACCTACAAGCCAACCACCGCTGCCCCAGCTGTCACCACCGTTAACGGTGCCGGTAAGGTCGCTGTTGGTGCCGTTGCTGGTGTCGCCGCTGTTGCCGCTCTCTTCTAAGTTGATATCTAATCCTTTATAGAAATACAACTAATTTGACATGTTGTAGTTCTAATTGGTTCCGTGCCTCTTGAGTATTTAGCACTTGTTTTTTTCGGTATATACTGAGCTAGCTATGCGAATACAAGACTGGCGAATTCGTGTAGTTTTCGAGATTCTGGATGCTGGTTCCAATTTGTCATGATATGGTTTTTTCGTCAACAAGGTCGGCTTGGACCACGGGTAACGCCATTTGGGTCTTGGCACCTTCCTATTCGGGCGGTTTCCAGCCCGATGCACGCTGGGTGCCTCACGGGGCTCGTAACCCCAATTGCCCAGCTCTCGTTTTCAGCAAGCTTTTTCCCGGGTATAGCAACCCTGGTAGGTTGTGATTCTGGCCAGCTATGTCTGGTTTGACTTTCCTATTTACGTGTGTTAGATTGAGTTGATTTTCGGCTCGAAAGGAGCAACCTAAAAGCGTTTTTTTCACTACCTCAATGCGATGAAAAAAGACGAAAACGCCAAACAAGGCAAGACATGAAGAACCTGGGACGGCTATGATGGAGCGTGCAATGGACCATTGGCCCCAAATCTGCCACCAATGGCTTTCTCTACAGATACACTTTTGTATGGGAGAATGTTCTATGCTTCGAGAATACTCGAGATCCGGCCATAGATACTCATGTAAAACGTAAAACATGCTTGCAAAAAACACGCAAAAACATAGCTCGGATTCTGCTAATCACGAAACCACACACCTGACTACGACAGTATGAGGCGGGACTGCCTGGGGGGTAATGGACCACCAGGCACCGGCGACTTCCTGACATTGCGTTGACTAATGGCTTACTGATGTGCATGTACGGCCTTTGAACGCAAATCCCAGAAAACTGCGTCTGTGGTGCAGAATATTAGGAGATCTCTACTACAACAGTAAGAACAACAACAAAACAACGCCTAGGAGGACCACATCGGCGGTGGATGCTGCCAATTTGGGGAGGGCCGTTCGTAGGTGCACTTGTGCAATTTAAGACGCGGAAATGCTTGCAAGGCAAGGCATCGAAGTACGGTGGGAAGAGGAATAGAGGCGCAATGGAGATAACACATTTGCCCCAATTGACCCAATACCGCATGTGTACCGCATGGACGCACCTGGAGTCGATGTGGATCTATTTCCCCATAGAGATATCACCTGGAAGCTGGACATTCGTCTACCTTAGTTCCGCATAGTGGACTTGTCCCAAAAGAGCACACATTCCTCGACTCCTAAACTGGAGCCGTAGTGGAATAGTGGAATAGGTGGAATAAGTCAGCATCCGTACCCCAGAATTGCGGCCATTTCACGTTACAAAAGATAGGAGTTTCCGACGTCCCAGGCGGTGTCAGGTCAATCTTACGATTGTGATGCACTACGAAGCAGTAGTGAGGTGAATTACGTGGGTAGCGCGTAGTCCACTAGCCTGAGCTATTGTTGGGACGAAATACAGTGCAGGCTGATTACATAGGGATGCATTGTATGCTGTGGTTACGGCAATCACATGCATGGAGTAGAAGATAAGAAGATAGACAAAACAGTGTCTTACAATTCCAGAGAAGAGGACGGAGTCGAGATAGAGTAAGCTTTGGGCGCAATCGAAGGCAAACAATGTCTGGAACATCCAAATGGCCAATAAGGTTCAATTGTGAGTCAGCCGTAGTGCAGAGAGAGACTTGCCGAAATGGCAAATAAACCCCGATTTGACGTGGAGGTCCAGGAGTGGGGGATATTCGAGTTCCAGAGCCTTACACCCCAAAGTGAACCTTAAACCCCAAAGTGAACCTTAATCTAACCAAAACGAACCTTACATGAACGTTAGCGTGTGTGTGGTGTTTCTGGTAGGAAATAATTTCAGAATTAGAAGAATTTTCACTGTCCACATCTACCATTGCACTGGACTTGTCTTCCTTCACTCGTAAACCGTTGTGTAGTACGGGATGCATTGGCATCGCCCCTAACGTTGACTAGTCCAGCCTGAGCCTTCTTGCCCAGAAGGCAAGCCCCTAACTACAGGCTCCCAATACTTACAAAGATAAGGCTGGAACGGGCAGCCCCCACCAGGGTTGCTGTTGCATTCCCCAGTGGGCCGTGCAGGCGGTGGCGTGGGGAAGCCCGCCCCTCCCCACTGGTACTACCACTACCACGACCACCACCACCACCACCGCCATTTTACCGAGACATAATACACTTGTACCGCGACACAATACGCTCTAGCACCGACAGAGCCACGCCAGGGTGAGAATAGCGAGAAAAGAATAGTGAGAAAAATTTTCATTGGCCCGGCACCGTCGGCCTAGAATGGATTTTCACCCAGTATCAGCTGTCCATACCGGCTTATTGCTTACATCTTACTTCGTGTATCTGTATCTGAGTATCTGTGTGTGTGTGTCTGTGTCTGTATCTGTTTCTTAGTCTCTGTGTCTACTCGTCAATTTTCCTCTACATGTATTCTCCAGCCTTCGTTCTGCCCAGTCCAGTGCTTTATGAAGTCCATAATAAGCACATAATTACGTACATACATGCGGAGGTACATGGAACATGGTACATGTACGTACGTACATACATACATCATACATACATCATACATAACTTCGTAAAAGGTGTTTGCCTTGAGCTCGTGCCTTCGTGTATCGATAGACTTTGCGAAGATCTTGTGGAGTTCTCCTTTGGGGGCTCTCTTCCCTCCTTCTGGTGAGGCGGACGGTGTGTCTGTAGATGGAGCGTAGAAGCGTGTTCCACTGGCTGTCCAAGGATCATGTCCCGAAACAAGAAACGCCTTGAGATGATATCCGACCCCTGGAATGAAACCCGACTTCTGAAAAGGGGACACGGCCTGAGCCCATATCGGAAAATAATATTGCATGACTGGGGCGACTTCCGAGGGCAAATAGACTACATGCACTCCCGGCAAACCCTAAAACGAAACCTGCAAATCACGCCTGGCCACAATGTGCACATTATGCACAGTTTGCACTATTAGCACTATTAGCACAATATGGACCTTGGATTGTACTGTGTATTTGGACCCCTTTCTACAGCTTTTGTGAAGAATACGGATTTCCACCTACACACCGCGTCGGACTTCGTTCCAAGTGGCTACAAGGCAATCTGGGTTGCTGTGGCAGATGCAGGAGACACACAGAAATGGGACCATGTGCCAGATGCAGGCCATTCAACATGGTCTCAATTGGCGTTTGGATCCGACTGAAAAGTTCTCCTGCATTTACATGTGGTATAATAACATATAATAAAGAGAGACACGAACTAACGATACCTAATGTACACACTTGACCTTGACCACCCCTACTACTTGAGTCTTTCATAGAGCAAGATGTAGGCGTTCTTGATATTTTCCTCCACACCTCCGTTGATAACTTCATCATCACTGATGTTCTTGAGCTGCGTATCATCAATGCGGATCCATTGATGCTCCTCCTTGTCCTGGTTCTTGTGCGCCAGGCGAAGCACATCGCTCGTGTAATGTCCTCCTTGAACGCCGCTTCCATGATGATACACAACTCCAATCAACCGGTATTGGTTGCTCTCATCTTCAATGTTTTTACTAGATATTACTTCCTTGGAAACATGCAATTCATGCAAGTAGTCCACCTTTTTCCTCAACTTCTCGATCCCCATGTCGGTCTCCTTGAAAAACGAAAACCGCTTCAAGTGTATGATCAAGATCGATGGCAACTTATCCACAAATGTTTGCTTCTTGATTTGTATCTCCTTGTTCTCCTTCGTCTTATAACTAATCAGCTCCAACTTATTCAAATGAAGAAGGGCATCCTCGATGGATGACGACTCGGAAATGTCCAATTGAACATGTTGGAATGGGTCCAATGTGATTGATTTCTGAAACTGGGTGGCACTAGGATTCTTGGGAATGGTCAATACTGACTTGAATTGTCCACCAAATATCATCGTAATAGGTGTTGGTTCAATTTCAACAGTTCTCTTGACAGATATCTTCTTATTGTTCGAGCCAACTTCATTCCATTCATCTTCATCGTTAGCAGCGGTTGGCTCATTACTTTCGGTTTCATTCTTGATCAATTTCATGGTACTCTTAACGTCATATTTGAAACGCTCAATCAACTCAACTTCACCAGTGTTTGCCGAAGCAAACGATTGAATGAGGGAATCAATCTGAGGTGTAGTCAAAAGCTTCATTGTACTCAAAAATTCATCATTTAATCCATCTAGGTAGTAACCCAAAAACTCCTCTGCATCTTCTTGTTGTCCCCATTTTAAATGCAGGAACTTATCGTGAGATATTAAGTTCATGTAGAAACTTTCTGGAGATAATGAGGTAGTCTTTGGATTTTCTTCTGCACCTTTGATGACAAACTCGTTGAAGAATTGAAGAGTTGCTTCAAGCAAAGGAGTTTGGGAAACTTTGTTTAACGAGCCAATTGACTTTTCTTCGATCAATTTGAGAAGCTTGTTGAATGGCAAACAATAAAGCAAAACCTGCAAAATGGAGTTCATGTAACAAATGTTACCTGTGTTGGTTAAACCTCTTGGATGTATGTTGAAGATTGGTAAGTCATTTTTTGTGCTGATAACGGAATAGTTAGGATCAAACATGATCTTGAGAAGAAGCACGCCTAATGGCTGGACAGATTCATTTTTTATGTTGAAATCAGATGGGTGTGTTCCATTTGAAGTGATTGGAGTTGGCGATGCAGATGCAGTTGCTCCCAATGAGGAGGATGCAGTAACTGATGCAGATGCAGCGGAGGGAGCCTTTTTTTGTTCCTTCTTTAAAGTAGGGGTCGAGGACTGTAAGATAGATGCCCAATTTGTAGATGGCACAGTGGGTGTTGAAGCTCCCGATTGGTTTCCGAAGCTACCGATGGACGACCCTATGTTAGCTATAACAGTTGAGTTTGTGTTATAGTTGATAATCTTAATATCATTGGTATGAATGACAATCAAGTCATTAGCATTGAATTCCGACAATCTATTATTCTTGTCCTGTTGAGATGGAATGGACAGTGAGGATTTTGCCTGGTTGAAACCCGCGGAGGTGGTATTGATAAATAATGGAAAAGAAATAAAAGGTTCTATAGGTATATTATCATTGCTTTTGATTGCAACCGCCTCGTCCACTGAAGGGGAGGGTGACATAGACTTGTCATCATGGGCGACGTTAGTTTCATTAGTTTCGTTTGTCTCGTTATTATTAGTGTGATTATGCGTGGGAGAATTAGTGTTAGGCTCAATGCTTCGTGAATGTTCATTACTGGGGTTGGGGGTCGCCTCGGCCTCCAAGTCGGGGGAGTCTTCGGGTTCCGGAGTGTGTTTTTGGCTCTGTTCTTTTTCCGGAACGAAGTTGGACGCCAACTTGGGATTGTACCGCTTGTAGTTCCGGGGTCTATAAGTGTTATTGTTGTTGTTGAGATGACTGGAGTTGGGGGTGAACGGAACAGGTTGCGGCACCATGTAGGGCTGGTTGGGATAGTACATGTCCAGATACACCGGCATGTACATCTGGGGATACACCATCTGGTTCATCATCACAGGGAACAGCGGAGCCGACGCGGCGTATTGCATGTACATCTGCTGCTGCTGCTGCTGTTGCTGCTGCTGCTGTTGTGGAGTTAGTTGGGAATGCTGGGGGATGTACTGCCCGTGGGGATGGAGCTGTTGATACCCGAAGTAGGCCGGCTGGCCAGGAGAAAAGCTGGCGGCATCTCCGCGGAATCGATTGGGAGCACTATTGGATGATGACGATGAAGATGTAGACATGTATACTGAGCTAATAGTTCATGAAGTGGAGGAGGCAAATGACCCGGCAAAAAGGCAGGAAGTTCCGGTATTTCAGGTGGAGAACAGAGTCCGGGTAAGGGACGGTGGATCGAGGGTGCTATTGGACGGCTAAGACAGCGGAAGAGCTAACGTTGCTGGATGCTACGTTGGCGGGTGGATTTGGATAGAAATGTTGTAAATTTTTCTTGAGGGTGAAGTGCGCACGACCTTTGTCGGTACGGAACGACGCGGAGCGAGGAGCCCGGACATTGGACCTGGGTCGCTGATTGGAGGGATTTGCATGGGTTTGATCAGCTTAGCCTCTTCTTTGGTGGGTCTTTTGTGCATCTACAAAGTTTGGTCCGATTTGGCCGTGTTTTGGCGGAGTTATGCCAATATCTGTGTGTTTGTCCAGTGAAAAATTCTCGAGAACAATTGATTGGAGTGTCGAATTATGTCGCAGATTATTGCACATTTAGGCTGGCAAAATGTCGTGGAAGGTCTAGAGGGGGCAAATCATTAATCAGTAGCAATTTTGCCAGGAGAAAGTGCAATTTTCATGTGTAGTTTGAGTCATTTTGAAGCTATGCTTGAAACCGGGCTGAAATTTGGCAAAAAGGCGTAGAACAAGACGAATCTCGTATTCTCAGGACCGACTACAGGATGGTTACTTTTCCTACGATATTAGTGGCTCTAGGAGTATTCTACAAGAGAGGCAACCTTGACTTGATGGATTAAATATTGAACAATCAAAAGTAGATGTGATATTGATTGTGGTAGCAGGGAAGATTTTTTTTTAAATCACAGACCACCAAATCAAGCAGTTGTGCATAAGGTACAATTATTATTGCCCGATCCGTGAAGGACTTCCGTGCCACATTTATAAGGTTAACGCATCAGGGCTGTGATGTAATTAATTGACTACCTATCATTTGAAGAGATGGGTGAAAGCACTCCTGTACAAAATTCACACTTCAACTCCACACTGCTTGCTTCTTCAGGGCAAATGGGTGTTTAGCATAAAACACATCTGGAGTCAAGCTCCGGTTGTATACGACAATTAGTAGTGCCAAAAGATGCGAGCACATAGGCGTGGGTTGATGTCGCTTAGTCATGGTGTTTACGACGTCTATGACTAGATCTGTCGAATTGGACGACACGTCCGGACTCAATGGACAGGCTTTTTCGAGTTCCGTCAATGTTTTGGGTAGCTGGCCCTTTTCTACCTTCTTTTTGATTTCTAGCAATTCCAGCACTAGTTTCTGGTGGTAAGCTTCACACAGGCAATACCATTTGGTGAGGTCCACAAAGATTCTGGCCTCAGTAGAGTTGAATGTAAGTAGAATTGGAGGGTTCGACAGTTGAAGTGTTTGAAAATATCGGTCCACTACCTCCAGATCTGGGCCAATTGGGGACAAAGGATCACCTATGACCAATAGGCTCAATTGAGAACACAATTCGAGTGCTTTCACGTACGTTTCTCCATACATGAGTGTTAGCAATAAGGTCTTTTGCTTATCAGGAGGACTAGAGGCATCTTCCAAAAGACCACGAAGAATGGATACGGTTAATATGACATCTCCACTGGGTTTAATTACTGAATCAAGTGGGTGGTCACTTTCAGCTATCACTCGAGTATCATTGAAAGTAGCTTCATGGTGTGTAGTTTCTTGAGAGGAGGTTCCCGGTATGTCTGTAGAAGTAATTTCTTCAAAATCAACCGTTTTTTCGATGAACTCGTCTCCGGACATCCAGATCCGGCTATATCATCGACTTGAGCAAGAAAAGTAACGAAATCAATTCTATCAACTGTATTTGAAATACACAAGTTTTCGATATTAGATCGTGTACGAACCGATTGCAAGAAATTCCATCAACAAGGGCCTTAAATGCAAGATATTGCCTTGAAATATCAAATGTGGATAGAAAATAGATACGATTAGGGCATTGAGCCAAATGGATGAATTTTGGTTTTTTTATTCCTTCAACTTCCTGTGAAATTGGAAAAGTTGAATTATTCTTCTATATAAATAATTCACCCACCAGACGTTCAAGGATTTATGGGTGAAATCTCTAGTTGAATAGAATATATGTAGGAACTGAAGTTTCATTATCTAATCTTCACATACTACAAACAGTAGCAATTTTGGAGCGATTGTCGGAGATTAACAAGTATGACGCAACACTTCCTAAAAATGCCATATAGACCATTATTACTAACATTTAATTCGAAATATTATCCAAAAAAGTCCTATAGAGTCTCCATCCCACATGATTTCATCTATTTGATTAATCTGGTCAACTATTTGATTTGATTCATCTATTTAATCTGATTCATCTATTTGCTTAACCTCACTCATCTATTTGCTTAATCTGATTCATCTATTTTGCTTGATCTCACTCATCTTGCTCATTTCGCGATTTCATAAACTATCTTTATTCTCATCACTTACATCCATCATCATGACTTGGGTGTCCACACTTCCCTTAGAACTTCAGACGCAGATTCATACGTTGGTCTCGACCAACCCCGAGGCTATGGATGTGCTTCAGAGCCTTTGGGAATTCAATGAATCCAGAAAACGCAGAAAAGAAGGCACCGAGAACCACAACATCGCGTCTTCCACCAATAATAATCAACTCCAACAAGGCCAAAATGTGCCTGTAACGGCACCAATAGATTCCAATGTCTCCCAAACCACGCCAGAATCACAACCCAAACGTTCTGCTGCAGGTGCCACCATAATCAAGCTTGCTGCACCCATTGAGCCATCTACTGTGATCTTTTCCATCAACCAGATGTCGTTCCAATCGCCTCTACGCAAGAAAATGGACTTGGCGTTTCATTTGGTCGAGCTGGACGGAGAAGCGGTCCCCGTGTTATCGGTAGTAAACAAGCAAGTGGCAGAACTCTCGGTAGTTAACCTTCAACTGGCCATCAGATTGTGTCTTCTTCTTCCTGTGTTGGGCAATTCCAACACTTCAAAGCGTAACATCATCAGTCTTGCCGTATGGATCCACAACCACAAGGACCCCATTATTTGCCAGCTTAATTTGGACATTATTAAGAAGCAAATGGTTCAAGAAGGAAAGTTGCCCGAAAATGTACTCGAACAGAGCGACGATTCCAGTTCTCAGCTGATTGGTACCATCAACGAGCGTATTGTTGACTATTTCCAGCGTCAGTTCCGCCTTTGTGGTATTACCCTTATGAATTACTTGCCCTGTACTGCTTTGTTCAAGAACGAAGTCACTCTCCACACAGACACAGCGATTGCCTTGAAAATGCACCTTCAGGGCCAGAAACAGGGAAAGGACAAGTTCGTGATGGTGGAGGCCCACAAGGGTCTGAAAGACGGTTCTCTCTTGTTTTTGAGCGAAAATGATTTCAATGGCTCGTACATCATATTCGGTTTCAAGAAGCCCATCATGGTTTTCGAAATTGCGCAAATCGTCAGTGCCTCATACAGCAATATTACCAGGTTAACTTTCAGTTTGTTGCTTACAGTGGTGGAAAATGGAACAGAAACCCTGATAGAATTCGGTATGATTGATCAGGAATATTTCCAGATCATAGATGACTTCATAAAATCACAGAACATTAACGACAACTCCTATGACGACAAATACAAGGAAAAGAGCAAGGAAGTGAAGAAGGACGAAGAAGAGGAACAGGGAGAAGGACTTGAGCAGGTGGTGAATGGAGACGAAGAAGAGGATGAGGAGGAGGATGAAGATTACGAGGTTGGTGGAGATGGAAGTGATGCTGGAAAAGATTCTGAAGATGCAGACAGTGGAAGCGATAGCGAAGACAGTGATTCAGATATGAGTGATGTCTCGAACAACGAGGCAGAACTGGGTGATGAAGACGAAGACGAAGAGGAGGAACAAATTGAGGAAGACGGTGTTTTCCTGAAAGGAAAAGAAGAATAAGGAAATTATATGACACTCCTCGGAAAAATCCATACCTAATCATTTGAATGAAGAGGAAACAGAGGAATAAATATCAGAAAAAGGGAGAATAGTCTTGTTCATTTGAGTAAAAGGAAACGGAGGAATAAATATCAGAGAAAAGGGAGAATAGTATTGTGAAAAGTCAATGCACAATATTCTGATTCAATCAGACCTCCAATCTATTATTCATTATTTCAATAGTGCAAATGTGAATCAGTCCGAACCTGAATTCTTGCAATTTAGGAATGAAATTTGCCTTATACCTACGACAAATCGGTTGCAGTGTACACTGCAGATTCTCTAGTATTTTTATGGAACCCGAATGTCGGAATTGTTGCACGATAGCCTCTACTCAATCTTCTTATTCTTTTGGAATAATCTGAATAAAACAAGTTGAATAATCTGAATAGAACAAGTTGAATAATCTGAACAGAACAAATTGAATAATCTGAATAGAACAAGTTGAATAATCTGAATAGAACAAGTTGAATAATCTGAATAGAACAAGTTGAATAATCTGAATAAAACAAGTTGAATAATCTGAATAGAACAAATTGAATAATCTGAACAGAACAAATTGAATAATCTGAACAGAACAAATTGAATAATCTGTTCTGGTGCCTTCAACTGATCCACTCAATTCTCTACAAAAACCCGCAATATCGTGTATTATATGAGAGGACGACACCCATCCCCGTTCGTAGACCTTAGGTCTGTGTCTCGTTATCAACGTTCTATACCTTGAGAATCAATCAACATAATGGGACCGCAGATACGTAGAAGAAACCTCCTTCAGTAGCAGCACAGCCCCATCATTCCCCCTTACTTGTAGCTGGCTCCAAACTTGTCCAACAAAGAGAAGAATCTACCTCTCTTGTCGGCGGTCATTCTGTGGTCTGGAACCTCCTCGAACTCGTGGAAAGCGCTCTTCTTGGCTCTTTGTTCACGCAAGACAGTCAATCTTCTGTCCAACAACTTTCTGTTGTTTTCAACGAAATGGTCTCCAACAAGGTATCCGCCAACAAACACACCACTGGACAACACGTATCCGGGAATTCTGTCAAAAGATCTTGGGAAGGTTTTTCCGACAAGAAGAACCTGCATTCTTCTAGCAAGAAGGCCGAGGGCAGAGCTGAACAAGAGACCGGCAGCAGTAGGCATAGTAGATGATAATCAGTTTGATTTTAATTGGGCGAAAAATTTGTATAGCGTGTCACGTGACTGTTGATAGGGTCAAGGTTGGTGAAGGGTATGGTGCAATGGAATGGGAATGGATGGAGATGGAGCCATAGTTACAGAATTGTGATGGTTCCTGTATTGTAGTGCTATTTATTTGTTTTTGTTGAATTCATTGGCTGAGTCTGCTTTCCATGAATGTATTTGGCAAATTAAGAATGCGATATGAGAATATTGCGACCTATGATTGAAAATAATAATAGAATAGAGACAGTAGAAGTTTTGAATTGACGGGTGGTCCTGGATAGTCTATCATTGTGGTCTCCCTCCTTAAATCTCTTCAAATATTTTTAATATTCTCTTCTAGGTGAAGAAGACTTATTCTGGCAATATTAAAGAATGCAGTCTAAAGTGGAAAATTGGAGAATATGCCATACTTGGGTTTGAAAGGACTTAGATTGTTTGATGACAGCGATTTATTTCATTAGTGATCTACAAACCACATACACCCACTAGAAGGACTATTCGACTCCTTTCATACTAGTCCATCTCTTCAAGCTCCTGTACATTTACATTTCTTTGAACCTCTTGTCAGCGTCCTAATCTGACACAGCTTCAGGAAAACTACCTCCACGGTTGTAATACTTTCTGTACATAGCAAATCTGACCGTCACACATTGACCAATCAGTCTTCTAGATCCTTATTCCCGATGTATATTCTACTTGTCTCCATCCATCCAATTAGGTGTGTAGCCAGGACCCTCTGTTGAAGCTCTCGCTAGCTTGGCACTAATTTTTCTGGACTGTCCACTAATTGTCTCTCATTCTGGACTCTCCACTATTTGTCCCTAAATCGCACTGTGGGGCCTGGCGCGTCTCCCTAAGGGGAAAGAAAAGTCTCGCTAAACTTACCAGGAACAGTTGTGCCCATGGCGTAATTTAGCGACACTAGATTCATTGGCTACTACCACACAAGCCACACCGTTTTCGATATATTGAATCCTCAATTTCCATACAATTGATTAAGAGAGGCTCAATTTCCACTCAAATTCGTGGCTGTCTACAAAAACCAAGGATATCCTTCAAGTTTCCAGTCAGAGCAAATCACACTTCTAAGCTAGTATCTCCACCTTTGATAGCTACTATCATTCTGGAACAATTCAAGAGCATAGAACTCCACAGATTACACACCAACTAGTGATTTACACAATTGAATTGCTGTCCAATCTTCAAACTACTTCCAACTACTTCCAATCCAATCAAGTCATTAACTGAACATTCCTGTCCAATTCTTCCAATTCAATCAAGTCATTAACTGAACATTCCTGTCCAATTCTTCCAATTCAATCAAGTCATTAATTGTACATTCCTGTCCATTTCTTCCAATTGAATCAAGTCATCAATTGAACATCCTGTCTAATCTTCAAACTACTTGCACTTCACTAGATTTCAACCATGGCCATCAATTTCTTCAAGGGCCATCCAAATAGACCTCTTCTTCCCACCAAGAAGATTGCTGCTGCTTACAGCCATGTTCTTCTCGACTCAGAATACCTTTCGTATGACCTGGATCCTTTGAATCAACACCCTTTGACCTACGGAACAGATCCTGGAAACCTCGACGTTAGAACTGCCATTAGCAAGTGGAACAACCGTGTTTTCAACTCGTCTAGCTCTGAACCAAATAATATTAACTTAACTGGAGGAGCTTCTTACGGAATTGCCAACATTCTTGCTTCCACCACTGACCCCAAAATTACCCAAAGAGCTTTCCTCGTGAGTCCAACTTACTTCTTGGTGAACAGCTGCTTTGTGGATGTGGGTCTTAAGGACAGACTCACTGCAATTCCGGAAACGCCCGAAGGTCCCCATCAAATCGACTTGGAATATCTCGAGGATCAGTTAAAGCTCTACAGTAAAGATCTCGAGCCAGCAGATGGCGAAATTAATATCATAAGCGATCCCTTACGCTCAGACCGTAAGATTTATCGTTTTGTCATCTATCTTGTTCCAACATTTTCCAATCCAGGAGGTTTGACGTACTCCGTTGAGACCAGAACCAAATTGATCGATTTGGCAAGAAAGTACGACTTGTTGATAATTAGCGACGACGTTTACGAGCTTTTGGATTACACCGACGCCCCACATCCAATTCCCAGACTCAATTACTTGGACAAGGAGTCGTTACCTGCTCATAAAAAATTTGGAAATACCATTTCTAATGCCACTTTCTCCAAGATCATTGCTCCAGGATTACGTGTGGGTTGGCAAGAGACAGCCACGCCACTTTTGGTGCAGCAATTGGCAATTACAGGTGCAAACAAGTCGGGAGGAACCCCGGGCCAATTGGCTTCTTTGGTGGTACAGCATTTAATAGAAACCAAAGAATTGGACAATATTGTGGAGGATTTGAAGAAGGCATACAAGTCTAGAGCAGCCAAGATTGCCGAAAGCATCAAATACTTACCCAAAAGCACCGTTGTACACGGTGGAAAGGGAGGCTACTTTCTTTGGATCAAGATCAATGGAGGGAAAGATTTCGACCATTCAAAGGTGGTGACCGAATTGCAAAATAGGCACAACGTCATCCTAGCTGGAGGTAACCATTTTGAAGTAGTAGGAGACCCCAAGGGATGGGGAAAGAGTTCGGTTAGAATATCCTTGAGCTTTTTGACAGAAGAAGAAATAGAGAAGGGCTTTAAGTTGTGGGGAGAAGTGTTGGAAGAGTTATATCCCGAACTTTATAAGTAACACCCATAGTATTCCACCAGATCGGAATATATATACGGATGGTAGAGAACCTACTAATATACAGAGTAAAAATTCTAGTAAAACACTAAAGAAAGGATTTAGAATTTCCAATCATAAGCCTTTCACTTGAGGTTTAGGAGATTTTCATTTCAGGTAAAGGAAGAAAGTCATTTCCACTGGGTTTCTTAAAGTTAGTATATATTCACGTCTTGCTCAGCGTAGATCTTGGTGTAACTTTTTCTTTTCTCATTAGATTCGATTAGGCGAAGTGTTGTCATCAGCGCAAGTGTGTGTAAGTACATACAATTGAAATTAGGGTGGTTTAGTACTCATGTCAAATATGGAGAATTTTCGCTTCATATATATACTGCGAAAGTAGTTACCCGGATATAAGATAACTTGTACAGTACCCTAATACTATGGAGTTGGATCTACATGAAAATAATAGCATTGGTGAAGACGTGAATGAAGTGGGTCCATTTACTTTTCATGTCTACTAGTTTTATTGAAATTTCTTAAAAGTTAATTATTTGCACATTACCTATCATGAGGATTCGAGTATTATAGTAGTTAGTTAATAAATAATCTAGGTGATTCTGGCTAGTTAGTTAAATCTTGGGATACCCAAAGAATTCAAATAATACCAGTTCATTTTTATCTCAGAAATCTTTTCAGAGATTTAGTTGTTTTATTTCGGGAATAAAATCTTATAGCCATAGTACTAACCATGCTAGGTAAGTTTTCTTAGTAAACGAATACTTTTGAGCTGAAGCTTCTAAACGTAGGAATTGACGTAGTTAATCCTTTCAAACTATTTTCCTGGTTTGTTTTCTTGCATTATTGAGCTTATTTGAAGCTTCATCCACTTCATCGTTAAATCTGTCGAGTAACTCATTTTGCTCCTCAACTTCACGATTAATGGCTTCCCCAATTTGCCGTTGCCTTTGGATGATTGTTCTGAGTTGTGCAAGCTCTTGGTCTTGGGTCTGTTGAATTTGGACCTGCTGCTGGAGAAGTTCCTTGTTGTTCAAGTTGATAGTGTCTTTGGTTTCTTGTGGCTTTCCAAAGACTCTTCTGGACGAATAAGGGGCATCGGAAACCTGTTCTTCCTTCCCGAAAGTTTCGATCTTTTCTATGAGAGAGTTCACCATGTTCCGAAGCTCCACCAATTGTCTCAGACGCTTTTCGTGTTCATGCTTGGAAAGTTTTAGTTTAGACAAAGAGTTTACGAGCTTTGTCAAAACCGGCTGGTATAACCGGTTGACTTTGTCTCTTATGCTGATCTTCTGCGCAACTGACACCTTTCCGCTGTGCTCTAATATCTCTGCCTTTAATAATCGAGCCACTTCCAACCAATTAGTTTCGTCTATATTGGACTCTGGAATATGCAAGTCGGTTTCGTGGGATGTGCTTGAGCCACCCGATCGGAAAAGGCTGGGAGAGAACTCAAAATTGGGCGGTATTTGCAAGAAAGTGTGGACTATTGGCTCATTTTGAAGGGATGAATCTCTGATAACCGAGTTAAGGAACCGGTTAAGTTCCACTTTTCTTTCTTCTATGATGCTTGGACCGCTCTTTTTGAACCAGTTGATCCTCTTAGCTGGTAGAGGATATGGAAATTCGGCCGTGTCAATGCCTAAATGACGACAGAGGTCATTGACGAGTTCTTCGAACTCGGAGTATCTTCTCTTGATGATGAAGGCCCGAAGAGGAAGTCGAATAGACACATCATAATAGACGGTTCCAGAAGACTCTGAATAGGAGGGAATCGAGATGAATTCCGACATTGAAGGGAAAAGTCTGGAGATTATGGCAAATAGACGGAACCACTACTGTAGTGGCTATACTGTATGGAGGTTTCGGTAAGAGGTCACGTGAACGATAAGCGATAACTCACGTGACTCCTGTCAGATGATGAGATTGCCTAGATACTTGAACTGCCTGAAAGCAATCTACTCCCAATTCCACTGCATTTGTGATATTCAAGGAAAAGAACCGACATTGAACTGTGAATCCAATAAAAGGTCAATTTGTTTTACAAAACGACCACTTGAACCATTTATAGTGCCAGGGTTGCTTCTAATAGTAAGTTGCTACTCTTGAGCATACCATAAACTTATCCTTCGAATTGGCAGTTCCAGACCAAATTGAATTCAAAACGTGCCATGTCTTACGAATCCACCTCCGAACAACCAATTGAGTCTACTTCAGTAGCTCAGGATGTCCTGTCCACTTCTTCCAGCAAGTTAGTGGATCTGGAAAGAGGTCGTGACCCCAGTCCTCGGGTAAATGACATAAGTTCAGACCCAGAAGAAAGGCCACTTCTCCCCAATCAGCGTTTACTTGACCCCGATGACCCAAAGGTATCGCCTCTCAATCTCTATAAGGTTCGTCTAATGAAATCGGGGGTAGTGGGGCTCTTAGTGCTTAACAGTATCCTCTTTCTAGGATTTCTCATCAGTGATTTCATTAGCATTCCAGGATTGAATAACCCTGGAAAATCATTCTTGGAAATGGACCTTGCTTTGATTGCGGTTCTAACCAATCTTTTAACCTTGTGGAAGCTTGAAATCTCATCATACTACGAAAGAGTGTTAGGCTACATAAGCAGTGCTTTGTTCATCTTCACGTTCATTGTGGTAATTTCTGTGCAAGAGATGAGAACTAGACTCGCCTTGGTCGGTATCTTCATGCTCATTTGGACAGGGTTGAATATTTTCGTGAACTCTTTGGTAGATTTAGGTGTCGAGAAAGGACGCCATTACCAAGAGATTAGGTACACGGGAAGAATTGAGAAAAGAAGATCGGTGTATGAACTCTTCATAATGTTTTCCAAAACTGTTGTGAAGTTGTTCTTTTTGTGGATTATTTGGAATGTGAGTTTGTCGCTATGGCTTGACACTTTTGACACCCATGAGAGACCTTGGGGAAAGCTAGTCAGAGTAAATGATGATCAGTTTAGAGTTCACTTGGCTTGCTACGGTAATGTTTACAGCACTGATGCGTACAGCTCCGACGACAACGATAAAGAAAAGGAGAAACAACCCATTTTATTAGTTGAGGGTGGCCAGCTGACATCTTCCGAAGAATTCCAAGAATGGATCGAGGAATTGTTTCACTTAAAAAAGATCCATCGTTATTGTGTGTGGGATAGACCAGGATACGGTTGGTCCGATAGCTCTCCATCCCCAGTGTCCATTAATTTGATTAGTGAATACCTTGGCGAGGCTTTAAGAAAAGAGGGAATCGAGGGTCCCTTCAGTTTAGTTGGATTTGACGTGGGTGGCTTGTACTCAAGAATGTTTGCGGCTATTAATCCAGGAAAGATACACTCCCTCTTATTTGTGGACAGTTGGCATGAAGACTTGCTTAAAATCAGACCTTTTAGCGGACCTAACCGCAAGAATGAAGATAAGGACATATTCAAGAATATTCTCGAATTTATGGATACATGGAGAGGTATTAAACTTTGGTTCAAGGGATTGGTTTCGCCATTGGGTTTGATCAGGAGTTTCCATTGGTTCTTCCACCCCAAGAGATTTTCTTCCAAGAGTAGAATTTTTGGAACAGATATGGTTCGGCTGTCAAGATACCTTCGTGCCCGGTTACAGGAGCAAGTTACGGCGTCCATTTTATCATATAATGAGATAAAGAATACTGACCTCCACAATTTGCCAATGAGTGTGATCTCCTCCGACTTTATGATCAAAAACTCTTTGAATTGGGGTAAATGGCAACGGGAAATCACAAAGTTGAGTGACAATACTATTGAATGGGTTATCGCTGAGAATAGTGATCATAAGATCTGGAAAAATCCCAAAGGAAGGGAACAACTTCAGCAATTATTGCTTCGGCTAGTAAGCGAGAAGAGTAATTACTAGTTATTTATTAATGCACGAGATGATAAAAGAAAAGGAGACAGAAATAGAGAGGAAGAAATCAAAATTATTCTGTAGTTTTTCCTAAAACTACTAATCGACCTTGATAAATAGGTTCTAACTCAGGAATTAACGCATAGACTTGTATCTGAGCGTAAAGAGACACCTGAACAAAATTCAATATACAAATTAAGCCTGATTAGGAAGATTAGAGATCTATCAAATATTTTTTGTGTTCAGATGAAAAACGGTTTACGGAGATCGATCAATCTCTGTGATGGCCAATGATGCAGGGAAACTTTCTTCTAGGATTCTAGCCAATAAAATCGCAAGAAAGGTCTATTTCACTCGTCAAGTACTTGTTATTCTGTCTGGCGTGTTGAAAAATCTCCTGTTTAATTGTGTTTAATAATTTCCTGTGTTTAATTGTTAATAATAGAACGGCGATGCGAGTTCCATCGCCTATGGTCGATAGGCTCCATACTGAATACTTCCTGTGTATCACCTGATACAGATATCTATCTGACTAATTGAGATGCAAAATAGTAGCAGAAGTCCCGTAAATCCACTATCGACAATCTAGACCATCACTACTGCCAGTCGCCTCTCCTCCTATTTTAACGTCTTAGATTAAACCAGTAGATCACACTATAGTACGCACAACGTTAAGTAAGCCACACTTGCCCTGACTACCTGCTACAATAGAATTCACATGAAATCCTGGCTGGAAGGACCTTGGAGCGTTGTTATGGGGTGGCAGTTGCAGACACGGTTATTGATCGAGTAGAAAGACAATAGCTGGATCTGCCTTTGACACGAGCAGAGACCTCTAGACGGATAGGCGTAAGTGCAGAACAAGATCGCGATCTACAAAAAGGGGTGCCTGAATGTAAGCAGGACAGAGATGGCCAGGTCCAAATGGAGACTTCCAACAAAGCAGAGCTACAAATGGGAACGTCGTAAAAGAAAGGGGCATCCCAGGAAATAAAAACGACTAAAGTAGACACAAATAACAGCAGACCATTTATTGTAGGGCCAAGAACATCGGCACATTGGGTTATATTGTTGAAGAAAGAATCACGTAAATAGCACCACAAGTGAAAGAAGCCTAAATGCACGAAATCAGGAAAAGAACAAAAGCACGAAAGCACCAAAGAACGAAACCACGAAACCACGAAACCACGAAAAGCATGAAAGACGCGTAGGACCCTCTAAACAATCCATGAAATTCCCAATCATCTGCACTCGCTTCACCGTGGTGACGTAGATGGTGCTCGTATTCAATCCCTACGCTTTGAAACTGCTCAACATTACTACTGCGACTTTCTCGCTATGCATCTCTCGCTAATGTCCACACCTGACGACATTCCCTCATTGACTGTCGCCAGCACGGCGCCAGTTGCACCACGTTCCTGTTATAGCTCCAACGAGGTCGTGCCAGCAGAATCCGGGCTTCCCCTCTGTTCCGTAGTTTTCTCTGCTCTTACCCTAATCAAATTCCAAGCCAGCATACCGCCTCGTCTACTGGTCCATTTGAGGCGCGCACGACGGCTGTATTTGGATGCCCATGAGCACTCCCACCTGTTACCACTCCTCTTTATCCAATACCCATTTCATCGCAGCAAGGGGCCCCCACTCCTGGAAATTCATCTTCCACACGCATAGCCCCCCTCTTCCTGTTAGCCCTATCGAAAGAGCCCCCGAAATCCGCTGTTTTTCGTGTGTTTCTCGAGTGCTTCACCGTCAACAAATCCCCTTTAGGCAACAACTTCAACGCCAACGGTCTTCCATTTTCCAATACTCCGCCAGTCGATTGCTTTCATCCTCCATACTGACCCTAATCACCGGCTGAACACGTCATATTCGTCCCTTTTGCCCCCGTCACTCCCTACATGTCCATTACGTAATGCAAGAAACATCCTCCAAAGTGGTAGTGAAACCACCCTCCAGAACGATGTCCACCTCGTCCAACTCCAAGAGTGCCACGCCGCCGCCTTTAAGTTCGCCCCCTTCCAGTTTCCCTCCTTCTCCGTCAACTGCACCCATCGCTGCACCACCTAGACTGAACTCCCACTCTCTGGGCAGCAGAATCCACATGTTACTGAACCCCTCCACACCCAGTTCACCCCCTAACCATCTCGGAACCACGCTCTCTCACCCTCCACATCAGCCACACCCTCCCGTCAGAAGATCTTCATTTGGTCTCAGTTTCTTGTCTAATTTTAATTCCATGAGGAGCACTCATCAGCCCTCATCTCCACAAGCCGAGAACCCCCACACCTTTATGTCCAACAGTCCTACAATCGCAAATCTCAGCAACTATACCTCCACCACTTTGCACGACGAAGCTGTAGCAAACGCTCGTCGGACCGCAGAGGGCCAGAGTTCTACCACCAACAGCGACTCCGACGTCAATCCTCCCCTTATTCAAAGTGAAAGTATTACTGACCTTGCCAACACCACCCAAATTGGAACACACTCAGAAAATGAGCACGAAACATCGAACTCCGAACAAGTCATTATTCCTGAAACTAACAACATACCGGCCGATTCTACTGAAGCTGAAGAAGACAAGAATGGAATGGATAAAGACGGTTTTTTTTCCGTGAGATTGACTCCTTTAATTGACCATTCTACCTCTGTTTCGGGCTTGTATTTCTCCCCTATCATCAGAAAGATCAAGCCTTCTGCCAATGTTTCTATTGGACGGTACACAGAAAAGAATAAAGCAGCGGCCCATGCACCACAAGGATCTTCCGCTCCAATTGTCTTCAAGAGCAAAGTTGTATCTCGTACACATGCGTTATTTCAGTGTAACGAGGATGGTCAGTGGTTCATTAAGGATTGTAAGTCATCATCGGGAACATTTTTGAATCATATAAGGTTGTCACCCGCATCTCAAGAATCAAGTTTGATGCCATTAATTGATGGCGATATCGTACAATTAGGAATGGATTATAGAGGTGGAACAGAAGAAGTCTATAGATGTGTCAAGATGAGATGTGAATTCAACAAGAGTTGGCAAAGAAAAGTAAACCAATTCAATCTCGAAATCCACAAGAAGTTAAAGAATTTACAGATTAACGGTGATGAACCCACTGGATCCGATAAGGTATCAAACCATTTAGCTGGTCCTACAAGCATAGCTGATTCTTTGGCTGAATGTGCTATTTGTTTGAACAAGATTGAACCATGTCAAGCGTTGTTTATTAGTCCCTGTTCCCATTCGTGGCATTACAAGTGCATCAGACCTATCATTATTAAGAGCTACCCACAATTCTACTGTCCAAATTGCCGAACCATGTGTGATTTAGAAACAGATCTTGACGACGAAGAATAATTCAGCACACAATAAATACTTAAATTTCATTTCTATTCCAGATAAAGAAAGAGTTGGGTGTAACGTTATCAGGGGACAATGATGAGCCGCTTGTTGAACAAGTATCTAAACCATCGTCCTCATCAAACCTATCTTCACTCGGGTTTTGATCGTTTTCCTGGTTGTTTCTGGAAAAATGATTGTACTCTAGTGCCTGTTGAGAATTCACGGTACTTAAGAATTGATGTATAGTATTATTAGTTCCACTTTGAAGGTTTGCATGATTCTCTTTATTATGTACAAGGTTTGTAGTTGAATGATTATTGACTTGATTTTGCTGAGTTTGGCTGTCCGTAAATTGGAATTCTAGTTTATCACAGTTTTCATAACCATCAGGTTTAGAAAGTACTTGATCGAACGTGAAGTCTCCAACTCTTGGTGAGTTAGACATGGGGGGCATGCAAAAGGCCGAAGTGAGTTGAGAAAATGGAGAAATGTCACCTATATCATTGGTGTCTTTTTGTTCTTGTACTTGCAGTGAGTTTGTGATTCGGTTACCTTCATTCTTTTCATCTACTTCAACTTCAGAAATATACCCTGTTAGGCGAATTTCAGAGCCATAGTTTTTTGCGTTGCTCAATATGAATTGCCTGACTTCTTCACACACGTCTGTGGGTAATGTGACATTATTTTTCAAAGTAGAAATGAGGGTGTAGATCTGTCGCAAATATTGAAATCCAAGGCTGCATTTGATATTTGTTTCGTTAGACTCAGATTGGTTATTGCTGGATCCTAACATCCGTATGGAATCCACTAAGCTCACTGCCAATTCTAGCAATTTGACGCAGACACCGGGCCCGTTAGATTCAAAAGCAAACAATGTTAATTCGTTGGTGTCTTCCAAAAACTGCTTCGCTATTACCAAAGGATAATTTGGTTTCAAGCTAGCATCGGCTGGTTTGTTCTTGTCACTTACCAAAAGTCGGTTCTTTTTGGCTACGTGCCAAGTTAATGACTTCATCCAGTACTTGCTGAGAAGAATATTGAGCTTTTGCACTTCAGGAATTTCGGGCTGAACTTTAATATAGGTCAACTGCTGTTGCACACTGACTATCCAATTGGAAGAGGCCCAATCTGTGGTGCTGGTGATCTGGGATGACGACGTGTTGAAATGGTTGTGATTGGGGAAGTCCAATCCGAGTTTCATGGAAATTAATCTGTCAAAGAAGCGCTTGTCGGGAATGGAGAAAACACGGACTAACTGAGTAAACCCACGCAACAAACTTGGATATTCTTCGTCCTCCAAAGAAGGATAGGGAATGGAGGGCTCCAAAAGAATGGGTAAATCGTCTTCGATACTCACGAAACGTTCCGTGACCAACAAGAGGTAGTATACCTTGCGCAAACGGTGGGTTTCTGCTGGAGAAAGGTTGCGATAGGTTCTTTCGTTATGCAAACCAAGGACTTGTGCCATGGAAATGGCTTCTCTCAAGTACATGATGGCGGTGGTGGAACAGCCCTTCACGTTCACATAGTACACGAACAAGAAGAACAGGGTGAGGAGACTTTCGGGACTGGGATGAAGTCTGTAGTCGTATGTGTTTCGGGCACGAATGGTCTCGCTGACTAGAAGGGCGACACTGACGTCCTTGGGGAATGTGACGAGTTGGTTGCTTGAAGTGATGAACGTGACATGGGTAGCGATGGCCGCAGCCAAGGAGCACGTCAAGGCAAACGACAGGATGTTTTCGCTGGTGAGGTAGTTGTGTTCGACAGAAGTGGCCGAAACGAACTGCAGAATCAAATGAGCCACCGAAACCACCGGCCAAACGCCGTAGTACCACGTTTGGTACACTTGCAAGCAGCAGAGGACTTTGTCCATGGTAATATTGGGCACAAAGAACGACGAAGTGGCGATTTGGGAGTCGTGTTCGGCAGCGTGCTTGTAGATGGCTTCCCTGGTCTCTTTGCGGAGTTTTGCTCCGGACTTCTTTCGCTGACGCTTGTTGGTACATGGCAAGGAGAGTTTGACACAGCGGAAACAGGGGACAGCATTGTCACATTTGATCTTGCGAAGCGAACAGGCATCACAGGGATGGGTGTATTTGGACCGGGACTTCGGGGGTCTGGGTGTGGTGGAGTCTGCTGGGGTGTTTGAGTCCGAGGAGGGAGGAATGGAGATAGACAGCGAGGACGAGGTGTTGTTGAGTGTAGGGAGGGACATTCCTTGGGGCTGGAGTTCCATTCTCGACAGGTTTGTGGAGGACTCGTAGGAGGGATGAAAGGAAGACGAGGAATTGTTCAAGGAGCCCAGATGGAACGAGGATGACGAATTGTTCAAGGAGCCGGAATGGTCCAGGGCCTGGGCTGGATCTAGCAGAAGGAGTTTGGAGATATTTGTAAGCGACGGAGATGCAGAAAAGGACATTGTGGGTGTCTGTGTGGACAGGAAGTCCTGGTATCAGCTGTGGAGCTGGCTTGGGAAGAGATACCGACCTTAAACAGACAGATACGGGTCAAACAAACTGGGGTGTATAGTTTTAGATGGAGACAAGTTTGGGGGCTCGGAGATAGTTTCCACTCTGGAAACAACTCTCAGGAGGACTAGAGGGCCGAGGAGACTCTGCACATGAGCAGAATGGGATGAGATGTGAGCTTAAGGGCCTCGCCAACTTGGGATCTGGGCAGGGCGTTCTTTGCAGATTCTGTATCAGAATCTCAATATCGATTTTAATCTCAATATCAATTTTAATCTCAATTTCAATCACAGTCCCAATCGCACCAGTGGGACCAGAGGCGCTAAATTAGGGAAGCGTGCACGGCTGGGAAGGAGAGGAAGGCCACGGGCACCGAGAAAGAACACTCGGTGATAGTGACAGAAGCGATAAGAACGAGAGTGTCAAAAAAGTGAACTCCAAGTAATCGGATTACTGTACAAAGTATGGTATGGTCGTGTTGGGAGAAAGCAGAAGTGAACTTATGCCCTAACAATTACAGAGCTCCTCTCACGTTAGTCACTTCCTTTCATTAATTGTCTCGATGCCAGAGTCACCGATGATGTCCACCGTAGTAGTGCAGGTACGGCGTAGGTAGTGCGTGGGGAAAACAATAGATTACGACATCTGGGGAGATCGAGCCCGAGGTCAGCCCAGATCTTCTCTATCGCTGCAAAATCGGTAAATGGAAATCAATGATAACTGCCTGCTTCAATATCCGGCCCCGCCGTTTTCGCCAATGTGGACTTATGGTTAGACCCTCCGTTCTACTTTAGATAGCAAATAGTATGCGGAATTCTCAAAGCCCGCAATTCGTAAATTATGGTGGTGCAATTGTTGGGGAAGGGTTCTGTACCCCGCTGGGTACATGTGGGGGAGGGGGGATTAGCGGTTCTTGTGTGGTGCACCGAGACCGCCTAAAAATGGAAATGAGCGCGGAAGCAAAAAAAGAAAGCCCGATGCGGGGGTCGAACCCGCAACCTTTTGATGTCCTTATTAAGAGTCAAACGCTCTACCGATTGAGCTAACCAGGCTTTTCATATATGAAACAGAGAGTCAGGTGGTGTATTGGTTCCTATTTCGAATAGACTGTACGAACTGTGATGCCATGTTTTCATTCATGTGATCTTATGCCATTGAGATGGAAAACAGAATGTTGGAGAACTTTAAATCTCATGCATTCTAGTAATTGATTCAAATCATGTGTTCATTTTGTTCAATATATAATAAGTGCTGGGATAACATTTACGGATGACACTGGCACTATTGGTTTAAAAATATTTTCCAATGTGATCTGTGCTCTTAAAAACTGATCCCAAATGCTTAAAGAAAGAGAGATATGAAATTGAATTGGTTATCGTGTATTTTAATGCTTTTGAACATATTATTTCTAAATAGGTTGCAAATTTCGGCTAATTATTATATGAAGGTTATTAGGAAGGTGTATCATTACTAGAAACATTGGTAACTTTATTGAAGGTGGAGCAGTGCTACATCAAATGATACCTCTACACAAAGCAATTATGCGTACAATGGAAACAAAATGTTAATGCCCTACTTCACTTAAATGTATTATATGCTTATTACTAGATTACATAGATCTAATAAACCACAATATATTTACTTTAAGAAAAGGCAAATCAAATGGTCAGAATCATTGAGTCAAAATTAGCCTTGATTAATCAAGCCACATCTTGTAATATCATCATGAATATAAAATAAATAAGTTCTCTTGCTCTAAAAATTGATTTACAGTCCGTTATAATCCATCCTTTCCAACAACAATAATCGAACTAAAATTGGGATCAAAGGCACCAATGCTTTCGAAAAGTTGTAGAAATATCGATTTGAGAATAAGGTGACTTTTATCCAAAATAACGCCAAACTACTTTCCTTGTATAAATACTAAATATACATAATAAGCAAAAACTTCTTATCCGATTGAAATGTTCTATTATTTCATTTTGACCATGGTGCGAAAATCGACTTCGAATTTATCACAGCATAATTTTCAAATTAACAATAAAGTACCGGACTGAATTCTTAGGAATTGACCTTCAATAATTTAATATCTTCGTCAATACCATGAAGGTGAACCAATTTCAATTAACAACAAAACTGCGTAATTTCGTGCTCACTTGACTCATAATCCTAGGCATAAGTTTTATTTCAGTATTCTGTTCACAACTAAAACTTCTATTACCCAATTAAACATTACATGCAATTATGATATCAGGAGTCCCCATTTAATACCATTCCCTTTTTTCCGCCAATGAGAGGCGCCGTATACTCACCCCGGGCCACTCCATCCCCGCCGCCGCCGCATATAAGACCCCGACAAATCCCAGCAAATCCACCCTCCACCACACTCCACCACCACCCACCACACTCCACCACCACCCACCACACTCCACCGCCCTCCACCACGCTCAATTCACCCCCGTCCCGTCCTTCCGCTCGCCCGCTTCCGCCCTCC
>JAJMGI010000031.1:0-173395 GCA_030568615.1 Suhomyces bokatorum | reverse complement strand
CACCTGGACTGAAACCTATGTTAGTACTACTACTGCGACTGGATCCGATGGTACTGAGACTGTCATTATTGAGACTCCAACTCCAAAGACCACAACTACTACCACATGGTCTAACACGTACGAAAGCACCACTACTGTGACTGGATCGGATGGTATTGAGACTGTCATTATTGAGACTCCAACTCCCAAGACGACCATCACCACCACCTGGACTGAAACCTATGTTAGTACTACTACTGCGACTGGATCAGATGGTACTGAGACTGTCATTATTGAGACTCCAACTCCCAAGACGACCATTACCACCACCTGGACTGAAACCTATGTTAGTACTACTACTGCGACAGGATCAGATGGTACTGAGACTGTCATTATTGAGACTCCAACTCCCAAGACGACCATCACCACCACCTGGACTGAAACCTATGTTAGTACTACTACTGCGACAGGATCAGATGGTACTGAGACTGTCATTATTGAGACTCCAACTCCCAAGACGACCATCACTACTACATGGTCTAACACGTACGAAAGCACCACTACCGTGACTGGATCAGATGGTATTGAGACTGTCATTATCGAGACTCCAACTCCTGTTGTTTCTTCAAGTTCCCAGTTTCCAACCATTTCTTTAAGCTCTGTTTCGACTTTTTCAGTGAGCAGCAGCACGAGACGTCCATGGAATTCTAGTATTATTGTTACATCCTCAGTCACTTCTAACTCCTTTAGTGGCAGTGAAGTTACTTCTTTATTCACAGATTCTAGCTTGGAGTCCAGAAGTGAACCAGAAAGCACTGTTAGTCCAAGTGGATCTCCATCTACGGGTGTTCCACCTAATACTAATACTGGTGTTCCACCTAACGGTTCTCCATCTACGGGTGTTCCACCTAATACTAATACTGGTGCTCCACCAAACGGTTCTCCTTCCACCGGTGTTCCACCTAATACCGCCGTTCCACCAAACAGTTCTCCATCTACGGGTGCTCCACCCAATACTAATACCGCCGTTCCACCAAACAGTTCTCCATCTACGGGTGCTCCACCCAATACTAATACCGCCGTTCCACCAAACGGTTCTCCTTCCACTGGTGTTCCATCTAATTCTGCAGTTCCTTCAAGTGGATCCCCCTCAAGTATGCTGACTAGTTCTGTTGCTTCACAATCCCCACTTTCTGTATCAACTTATGCCGACTGGGCGCCTACAGTTGGATTTTCTAAGTTTATGATTTTGGTTGCCTCAGTGGCATACTTTTTCTGATCTTGCATATTTCATAATTAAGACTTAGTTCTTGCATTCTCTCGTATTTTTATTTTGTTTTCCTTTCGTTCCGATTTCGTTTCTGACTTGTCTTTCAGTAATTATAGATAAAAATGTATTATAGTCGTTATTTAAATGGCAAGCTTTCTTTTTGAACGAATGTATTTTTAACCTGTTAATGTTTTGTCAATTGATCCTTCTAATTGCACAATATTTGTGTAACCAATAACTTCAATTCGAGAGCAGGTCTCTCTCATACCCAGATATTATAGGAAAAATTAGAATTAGTCCAATGTCAATACTTCAGAAAGTTTGAGTAGTCCTGGCGTCGTAAAGAAGAAAGAATTCATGCTTAGTCCTTGAATATTCTGAATAGATTTTGTAACGATAATGGGATTAACGTACTTGTGAAGTTTTTCTACAATAGCAGGAGCGATGCCACCTTCTCAATTGTCCTTTTACTCTTGCTTTAAACTCTACTACTTCATAATTTGAAATTTTAGATGAGTCACGGTTTTCAACATCTACATTATGCGAATGTAATTGGGTTGTAGAATTCACAAGTTCAAGATGGTAGCTGAGATTCAATATCATCCGAACAAGAGAGACCCTGAAGAATCAAGATTACCCCACACAGGCTTATTGTATTGCCGGGAGTTCAAGCAGACCAATTCTTATTCTTTGATTTAAACTTTCAATTGGATTGCTCTATGTACTTTGAGAGGTTTTACCGAAATTTCTGCAATTCTTCCGATCTTCAAACCCTACACAACGTTAATCTTATTAGGCATTAATAGGACCAAAAAAAAAAAAAAACTGCGTAGTAGCCGATTAACCCGAGTTGGGAGAAATCTGTGTAAGGGTATATTTGGGGTTTTAAGTGGCTCTACTATATCTAAGTATTGTAATTCGAGGTAATTTCATACACATTCAACCTCTTCTTTTGCATCGAAGCCTACTCTATAGTGTATTAAGGAAATTCGAGGAAGTCCAAGCTACTAAAATTCTATAAATTCTAGCATCCTAATTTCGGGTGACCAAGTTCTTGCAACGACTACAATTAATTTTGTTTGGTTTCCAACGTACCCCACATTTTACCGTTTTTTCCCTCTTTAAATAAACTATTAATTGAAACTGCGCCATCTTGGGGTTAGGGTGGGGTGATAAGCCTATAGTCGAGGTCACGGAAAAAAAGCAAACCATGGGTAAACTGCATTGCAACAAGTGATAAATCTTGACAGGATTTACTGACGGAAATAGCTACAAGTATCTATGACCTTCTGAATTTAATTATACTGTCATGATAGAGCATGCAATAGTGAGATGATTTCCATGAAAGGTTTTCGAATCATAAGAATGAGAATTAGAGTTCATACTTTTCGTATATTGGGTACACAACAAGTAGAACTTATGGCAAGAGCTTATTGATGCTCTTGGTGAATTAAAAGAATTAATAAGTAAAATCCGTGAATCTAGCCCAGTTGCTATTTCGCCGTGGCTCATACCTTTCACGTGACTTGGTCATCGATATGACATCATAACCTATAGTTGCAAGTTCGAATGTTGCCTTGCCCAGATTACCCCGCTTGCACAAACACTAAGTCTTTATTGGCTTGAACCCACTAAATCGCTTCAGTTGACCGAGTTCGTGGCTTATTCCATGTTTGACATACGTCAAGTAGTTTGTCCCTTAGTCGCTTACTTCGCTTGGCCACTTGTTTTTCGGTTGCGAAATTCTGCAGAAAACGTTCCAATTAGGAAAGTGGTTGACTGATCGGAGAAATTTTTTAATATGCATGCAGCCTCTCACATCAAACAGAGCCGCACCTGCCCTGCATAGACTAACCCCAGGGTGAGGTTGCTAAACAGATATACATATATATGGGGCAGTAGTCTCGCAAACATCTGCTCGATATACACAATAGCTAATACATAATGAGCACTCAAAAAAGTCCGGGAATAGGCGATGCAACCGCCCCTTCTAATGCTCCTCCAGCTGCAGATCTCAACCCACAACTCAGAGAAGATGGATTATTTGAGAATTCATCCTCTACTTCGTCACTCACCGAAAATAAGCCAAAGGACCCTTCTGATGCTGAGTCTTTGCATTCTCGCTTAGCAGAGCCTGGGCAAGGAGAAAAAGGAAATATCTTGTCACAATACTCCGAGAAGCAAGTGATGCAAATGGGAAGAAACTACGCAACCAAGTTTGGCTTAGACCCTGATTTATTTTCTCGTGGTGCCGCTTTAGCAAGAGCTCCTGGCGAGTTCAATTCGATGCCTTTCTTGTCGGAAGAAGAAAAAATAGCCTTGAACTTAGAGGCTACTAAGAAATGGCACATTCCCACTAAACTAGTGGCGGTAATTGCTCTTGGTTCGATGGCTGCTGCTGTCCAAGGTATGGATGAGTCTGTCATTAATGGAGCCACTTTATTCTATCCAAAGGCTTTCGGTGTGGATAAATTGGCAGAACCTGATTTGATCGAAGGATTGGTTAATGGTGCTCCTTATCTCTGTGCTTCAGTCATCGCATGTTGGACATCTGATCTTTGGAACAGACACTTGGGGCGTAAGTGGACAATTTTTTGGACATGTTTTATCTCAGCTGTTACCTGTATTTGGTCTGGTTTTGTCAACACCTGGTGGCATTTGTTTTTGGCAAGGTTTTTCCTCGGTGTCGGAATTGGTGTGAAATCAGCAACAGTGCCAGCATATGCGGCTGAATGTACCCCAAAACATATCAGAGGTTCTTTAGTCATGTTGTGGCAATTCTTCACTGCCGTTGGTATTATGTTTGGCTATGTTGCATGCTTAGCGTTTTACCATGTTCCAAAACACAGTTTCGGAACTGGATTGAACTGGAGACTCATGTTGGGTTCCGCTTGTATTCCAGCCATTATCGTGTTATTCCAAGTTCCATTCGTGCCAGAATCCCCCAGATGGTTAATGGCTAAAGGTAGACATATTGAATCATTTGAAGCATTGTGTACCTTGCGTAAAGACAGAATTGCTTCAGCTAGAGACACATTCTATCAATATGTTTTATTGCAAGAAGAGCATTCTTACGATATCCCAACCTACAAGAGAGTAATTGAGATGTTTACAGTGAGGAGAAATAGAAACGGTGCACTTGGTGCTTGGATTGTTATGTTCATGCAACAATTCTGTGGTATTAACGTCATTGCGTACTATTCCTCATCAATTTTCATTGAATCTGGATTTTCTGAAATTTCAGCATTAATTGCTTCTTGGGGATTCGGTATGATTAATTTCACTTTCGCTATTCCTGCATTCTTCACCATCGATAAGTTTGGTAGAAGATTCTTGTTATTGGTGACATTCCCGCTTATGGGAATTTTCTTGTTGATAGCAGGTTTTGGTTTCTTAATTAACCAAGAAACCAATCAACAAGGAAGATTGGGTATGATCATTACGGGAGTGTACTTGTTTTCGTGTGTCTACTCCTCTGGTGAAGGACCTGTGCCATTCACTTACTCTGCTGAAGCTTTCCCCTTATATATCAGAGATTTGGGAATGTCTTTTGCAACAGCAACTTGTTGGTTCTTCAATTTTATTTTAGCCTTTACTTGGCCAAAGATGAGAACATCGTTTACATCAACAGGAGCATTCTGTTGGTATGCTGGTTGGAATATTGTTGGATTTTTCTTGGTCTTGTGGTTCTTACCTGAAACTAAGGGTCTTAGTTTGGAAGAATTGGACGAGGTTTTCTCAGTGCCAACATTTGTGCATGCCAAATATCAAACCGTTGAATTCTGGGGAGATATCCAAAGAGTGGTTTTGCGTCGTGACGTTCCTCACCAACCACCTTTGTATGGTAAGCACAGACTTGCTGTGACGAATCCTGAATGGAATGAAAAGATTGAGGTTTCTCATGTGGAATAAAGACACATATCATGGGTAGGAACAATCTAGAGTTCATTACTATCAGAAGTTTCTACATCTTTTCAGACATTTTCAGATAATCATTTCAGTTAATACTTTATTTTTAGGTGCATTATTTTTTTGGCCCTGCAGTAGCAATCATTGCACAATTACACTTGTTACAAAAGGTTGAGAGTAGGGTGCGTCTGGACTGCATATGTTAGCGCCATAATACATACAGAAAAGAGTTTGCCTTATGGCTTAGATCTCTTGCTCACTATTGACCCATTTGTCAAAAGACAACGTATTATGGGTTTATTAACGCATTGCCTCGTACATTTTATCTCCCATACATACCTGATTTCCTCAAAGATACACTGCCCGTAATTTGGTGAGACAGTTGCAGACGAAGAAGAAGGCTTAAGCGGCTTTGACCAAATTCAACAAGAAAAAAGAGAACAATGCCAGTTTCATGAGGATAAACTCACAAGAAAACCTAGAATGGAAAGGCAGATAGAAGCCCAAATGGTTCAAACTTCGAGGTGAACAGATTCTAGACACGCTGTTTATTCTTCCATAAATAGACTTCACACTTCTCCGGGTATTTTAATTTTAAGATACTGAGTGGCTACACCGATTAATCCAGTTACTCAAGATTAATCAGCTTGTGAATGATTAAAGTTAGGAAAAGAATTGCATGTATTTTTGCAGGTAGGTCTTTTGTTCTTAAAGCCCGTTGGGTAAGTGGGAAGTCTTGCTGAAAGCTTATGTGGGGCATGATAGACGCGTCCAGATAAAAGATAACCGTTTTTGGGTAGTGGCTCTGGCGGCCTTTCAAACTCTGAAATTACGTCAACCCCTTATCTAGACAGGATGAAGAATTCTATCAAAACAAACAGACGAAATAATTCTACTCAATGTTTCCCTATAGCTATAGAGACAACAAAATGAATCACTCATCCAAGGAGAGGATTTGCATGAGTTATGCAGATAAGGATCTGATTCTCCTCCACGACGACTTGGAGGGCGCTACCACGGGAAGAATCTCAAAAAGGAAGCGACTCGTGTGGAACTATTTTGGACTCCTCTGCATTTCAATCTTAATTTTGGTCGCCTTTAATAAGGTAAGTTACGCCGGATCAATTGGAGTCTTAAGGAGAAGTGATGCCCATTCGCAGGCTGCATCGGAGTACCAATATCAAAGAGTTGGATCGTTTTACCGAATTGCAGATTCGGGCTCAAGCGAAGATGTTGATGCACAGTCTCATATCAATCTACATGGCGGAGAAGTTAATGAGATCGAAACTATTTACGATCCTAACATTCCGTCTGATTACGGTACTTCTCTTCAAACCGATACAATCTTGAAATACACGTTTGGAAATACTTGGGGACAACCATTTGTGACTAAGCTTTCAGCTCCACCAAAAAGGTTTAATAGAGTGGTCGTGACTTTGGATACAACGGTGAACCTAGTTCAGTTTGATCGGTTGGCTCATTTCTATGTTGCCGGCTCTGAGGTATGGAGGACTTCTACAATTGAACCCGGAGGAAGAACTAGCCACTCACTTTTCAAGAAGGATATTTCTGATTTTGCAAATTTGTTTACTGAGAACGCTGAACTCATTTTCCAGTTAGATAACATCGTGGACTCTACTTATACCGGTGCATTTCAATGTGTACTCACTGTTGATTATTACTATGATGCGTCAAAAATCAGCGATTTTGATGGAGAGTACAAAATTTTCGATACAAATAAGCCAGCTGATCTGGTTTATCCATTGATTAACAACGGAGCACTGAAACCACCAGTAGTTACCATTGAGGATGCTATATCGTTAGATTTACCTGAGGTTCATGATAATACCACTAGACTTATTCTTAGAGTCTTTTCGTCTGGTAATGGAGATGAAGAATTCTGGTACGGAAATGTACTTGATTCTAATGGAAAGATGTTCAATCAATCTTTTGGAGTTCATGGTCCGATAAGAATTATCCACATAAAATATGGCGATGAAAGAATCGCAACAGTCTCCCCAGAACCAGTTTTCTTTACCGGTGGTGTTTCTCCAGCCCTTTGGACTCCAATAGTCAGCATAGATGCCTTTGACTTACCTTTCTATGACATTGATGTGACAGGTTTATTACCTGATTTGTGGAAATCCTCTTTCAAAGGTGACAAAAAATTGACAGTACAGATCAGTAATGGAATTGGTGAAATAGGATATGCTTCCTCAACTGCCGTCGGGAATGGTTGGATTACTTCTGCAAGTATTTTGGCATACGAGAATGATCAGGTTGAAAGAGGTTCTGGAAGAGTTGGTAGTATCTCATGGTCCCAAAGTGGGAATGTATATGCTCCCGATCCTGAAGATACTTACACACAATTGATAAGAGCATCATTCAAAGCCCAATTGGATTCTTCGTTATATTTTAAAACTAAAAACCAAAGTATTATTAGTGTTTCTACAAGCTTCAAAAGTTACTCGGGGGAGTACAATCTTCAAGGACTCTACGAAAATGCTGATATTCAAAACCTTGCTCATTATGGACATTCGAAGAATTCATTCCGGATTTTAGACAGAAATCAAGAAAATATTTACCAAATTGAATCTACATTTGAATACCCACTTATAATGGATATAAACACTACTGAGACCACTAATACTTCTTCCACTTTTTTGGTTGATTTGAATCATGCAAAAGGTGTCACTCACATCCTCAATTCAAAGAAGGTATTCGACCTTGTGTCTTCACAGGACGATACTTCATTTCAAACTTTTGGTGGCGGAAACTATGGTTATTCTTCTGGAACATCCCAATTTTCGGTTTCAAAAGTCTCCGACGTTGAGTATGTATTCAACCGAGTTGCGACTACCTTGAATAACACCCTTATTTCTGATAAGAATGAACTGTTCGACACAGAGAGCACAATCTTGAACTCTCAGAACTTTTTGAAGGAAGCATTCAAAGTTGTGGAAGACAGCCTCAATTCAGACCATTACTTGGACGAAGCAGTACCATCTTACTTTGATGACTTTTTAAGTTGGAATGTTTGATCTGAAATGAATTTTCCAAGAGAATATGGAATAGTGTAGAAGATTAGAATAACACTTGAGCTGTATAGACATTGAATCGATGGATTTTTTTGCTGTCTTTAAGGTCTTGGAATTTCACGAAGATTGTGAATTATTTCAGGTAACTGAGTAGTTGAGATCACAATTTGGTCGTAGTAGATCGTGATCAACGGCAAGTTGGTTTTTAGTTTAAATTCGTTTGTAATTTTATGAAATGTAGATAGATCTATGATAATGACAATTACTTTAACCATACTGTGTGTTTTCTCAGACTGATAGGAAATCGATAAGATGCTCTGCTTGTTTATGACACGAACACATGAAATGTGCAAACCAGCGGCTTGGATGAGCCATCTATGAATACAGGGGATATTCTAAGAAGTCACCTTGAAACTTAGGTACACGGAATGATCCGAAGAACCAAATCCATACTACAACTACAGAATATCACTTGTTGGTTTCAATAATTTTGAGGGTAGCAATCTGGAAACACATTGGAGCACCTGTCTATCTATCGGAGATTTAGTGTGTGCCAAACAGGATGTTGGAGAGCTTTTTTGGTCTTGCTAATACAGATGCATACTTCCGTTGGGGCATGGAAATAATTAGAGGCAACTTAGTGCCTAGAAATAGGTGTCTTGGTCGTAGGGTGGAAAGGCAGTTGGCAATTCTTCGCGAAATAGGCAACTGGTGCCTAAAATCTCGACTAGAAATAGTTTTGAGTAAAGAGTAACGCGTGATTTGCAATTCCCTCCTTTCTACACCAACTTCAATATTCTCGGCATGGTCAGACATCCTAAACGAACTGCTTATCCATAGTGAATTATTGTCTTCCAGATAGTATGCGTCTAGGATAGGCCTTGCATTTTAGTCGCGTGCTCGGTACATTTACAGAAACTCTAGCTCCAAGCGTAATGGGCATCTGCGTGACTCAGAAGCACCAAATTCACCAGTAAGCCAGCAAGACTTCATATAAGACCAGTAGACCAAAACGGCCACGCTTCGTGGTCCCGCCTCCATTCTGTGGCTTCATTGCTAGCCTCATCAATCCATATTCTCATGCCACACTACTACCGAAGAAATGGCTCGTGGTACCGAGCCCATGGCTTACGTAACGCCCCTCTCAACCACACCTGTCATGTAAAGATCCTTCTTCTAACGTCACACCTGCTGTGCCTCCGCTTGAAGTTCCAGTAACGGCTCTGTGTTTCCATTGCAACGACTACAGCGAAAGTGGGCCCACCAACGGACGACACATGATGCTGAGTGAAATCGGCCAACTTGGAGATGAATTAGGGAAATTTCTGCACAAGATCCACCAATGTAGGCCCCGCCCTCGGAAATGTGTATCGGATCTAACCCCTCCTTCGGGGCGTAGCGATGGGGGCAGGTAATGATAGAGGTGGAATATGCCTGGTTTCGGAAGTGGAGAAGTCACGTGACCCCGATCTTATCGTCACTTATCTTGTTCCCTATTTACAGGCCCCATCTCCAGTGCCTTTTCTCTGGCAATATCTCTCCATGTCCGACCTCGATCGTCCTGGAAGCCCCAGCCTCCAGTGTCTCCCCCAAGGCACCCCCCTTACCCGGAATCTCGACTCCCCGGCTCCCCAAAGCCTGTCCACATTGCGCTCCCCTTTGCCGCCATCGCACCACCCCCAACCCCCTAACCATCCCAGCGGCCACAACTCCATGTCGTTGAAGAAGCTCCTCGACTCGCATCTGTCCATCTACAACGCGTTGAACAACCCAGATTTGGACGTGTCTCCCCGTCTAGGCTCTCACGAAAGTGCCCGTTCCACCCCCGATTTGGTGGCCCCTCAAGGGGTCCCCGAGGTCCTGGACCCCCAGCTGTTTTCCATCACTTCGTGGCAATCGATCAGTATGGGCTCCTTGGGACCTTCCAGGCCACAGTCCATGGATATGGAACATGTGTCGCGGTTCAATACGCCTTCTCCCGCCATGGTGGTGTCTCGACTTGAGGCCAACCGCCCCGCTTCCATCTTATCTCTCACCACCGAGGAAGAAATCAAGGAATCCTTGGTGATTGTCCCGTCGCCCAAGTCTGCGTCCACGGTCATGGTGTTCGAAACCGACGAAGAGGACGGCCACGACGACGACGACTTCAATAACCCCTCCTCCTTCATTATGCCCCGTATGCTGCTCTCCGACACGCCCCAATCCCCCAAGTCCAAGTCCAGCAATGCACTAGAAATATGTGTCATTGGCTCCCATTCTACCTCGCAAAACGATACAGCTGGCCTTATCAAATCGCTTGAGCAAAACCTGGAATCAAGACCCTACAAGTTTAACTTCATCCATTTGGAGCCTTCCCCTCAGAAGTACGTCAAGTTCGTCAAGGCACAATACAACACGGTTCGCAGATCTCAACTCGTGTTCATTGTCAACGATGGAACTAAGGTTCTCCTGGACTTCGTGTCGTTCATCACCCGCAAAGGCACCAAAGATGGAATTCAAAGTGCGCTCGAAATGAAGTTGGTCGTCATCAACGTCTTGACCTTCAATTATTTCATCACCTTGTTCGAAATAATCAAGAGCATTAAACCCTTTCAGGTTTGGAAAACGTCTTCATTGAGAAGCGAAAAGTTTATCAATAAGATGGAAGGTTTCATCAAGCAAAAACTTTTCCAAACAGAGATCTCTCGTGATGAAGTTACTAGGGTGTTCAAGAACAATCGGAATTTGTCCTTGAAGGTTAGCAATTGTGAATTGAACAAGCTCAAACATCAAGTAATGATCAATAATTTAGCGGGATCTAAGTTTGACATTGCAGAGTTTGCTAATGCAAAAATTGAGATTCCAGATTGCAAAGTGAAGTTAGCTCAACTAGATGACATAAATGGTATCAAATCTTTGGAGCTGTCTAAACAAGTGTTGAACCCATCAACCTCGGTTTATTCTAATATAATCTCAACTAAGAAAATCGATTATAAAGATATTGAGAAGAAAATCAAGTCAGATTTGGAATCCTCATATCAGTTTAATGATCCTTTGAAAATTTCTAGTTCGAACTTCAGCTTTTGCCTTTCAGCTATCAACAAAATCATCAACGCAAAAGATCAATATTGGCTCGCCGAAGATAACAGGTACTTATGGGCTCTTTTGAGTTTTACGGTGGGTATCGGAATTGGTATTGGGTTTACAACCGCTGCCAGCTCTATTCTTGAAATGGGAATTTGCATGCTTCACAATCTAAAGAATTCTATCAAATACTTGAGTGCACAATGCTTGATATTGAACCTTAACTTGAAACCAGTCGAAATGACTTCGAGTTTGGGCGCGAGCCCAACTTCAGAGATTTCAAGTGAGGCTACTAAGAGTACTTTTTTTGAATTTGCTCAGACTACGATTCAAGAGAAGTTGAGATTTGTGGATGACATGCTTTTATATTTAAAGGATATTTCGAAAAGCATGTTATACACGGGTTCTTTAGTTGTTCAAGGATTTGAGAAGTTAGTCGGATTTTTGTTTCATTAATGTGAAGTCAATCATTAATAATCTTTCGGGTATAGAAAAGATTGACATCTCATCAATTGATCAACACCTTTCAGTTTATTTCTGGGTGCACCCCCTGTACGACATTTAGACGTATAGTTTTCTAGGATAGGAATTAGTTAGCTAGGTTATGGAGAATAATGCTTTTTAAATACAGTAGCTATATACAAGTCAAAGCAATTAGCTCGTCATGAAACTGACATTTTCATAGAAGTCTAGCATGGGGTTTTCGCCCTTCTTAGTTTTGGTGCTGTCTACATCAGCCCACAGTTCCAAGAACTCTCTATGCGATGTGACCTTGGCTAGTTTTCCTGTCACTTGCCTATAGATGTCACTATTGACATCAAAGTCAGTTGGAAACATGATATCAAAATAACCTTGGTGGCACATGTAGGTGCTCACATCCACCATCTTATCTTGTAAGACAGTTTGAACTACTGGAGCATTATAGTAGCCTCCAATTGTCTTGGGCAAGGAATGGAAATCAGATGCAACCAAGGAATGGTTGGGAAACTTGTGTTTCAAGATTTGGAAGAATTTCAACAATCTTGTGGGAACAAATTCTCCAGGGGATAAATTATCTTTAAATGGGGATAACGAGTGTTTCCATCTCAAGTTAGCACTTGACTGGTGCAATGGATGAATCAAGTCCTTATTGGTCACGAAAGGGACCATGCTCTTTAAGGACTCGTATTTGCCATGCATGTTATTTGCGGTTTTCAACACTGGAAATTCCCCATTTTCTCTTAATTGCAAGTAAGCATTTGAGTAATAACTTAATTGGGGCGTAAAAAACTCATAGAAATCACCATGTTGATCAATAAGAACTTGTCCTTCATGGGGCTCACCAGTGACGTTATCATACCGGATAAGATCATGGGCAAAATTGTCGAACACTTCCAATGCAATGAAGAAACAAGGCTCATCAACCTTTCTGTCCCAGTCAAAGATGGACTTATTGACAATCTCTAACTTTTGCGAGTCTAATCCTTTTTGTATCAATTTTGACTTCAATGCTGACTCCAACTGCTTCTCGGCCAATTGGGATGAAATTTCGATAATCTTGTACTGCGTTCTATCGTAGACATCTGGTTGATTCTTCTTGATAAAGTTTAAGATATCGCACATTAATGTACCGTTACCTCCACCCATTTCATATATGATCAAATCCTGGTATGGATATGCACCATTGAGCTTATAATTCACAAGGAGGTATCTTGCTAGAGCCTCACCATAGTATGGCTGAAATAATTCTGTGGGAGTATGCCATAATTGTAATGAACGTCTGGATTGGGGCTTGGGGTCCTTAATTGCTTCTTCGAGTTGAAGTTTTTCGGCACGCTGAGCGAATTTCGAAGTAGTACTGGCATATGCCTTGTCTAATTCACTTGGGACTATTGCTGGTGTGTTTGGGCCCTTTTTGAAGAGAGCTTTTGAAGCTTTTGGTTGAGTCAATGCTTTCGAATTTTCTTTCACAAGAGCATTTGATTTGGAAGGTTTCGGTCCGGTAGTCTTCTCTTGAAAATTGTCGTACTTTTTGTATGCCTGCTGCCAGGTATCCATAAATTCGTCTATGTCGTTGATATTGTTGTAATCAAAAGGGATTTCTGGATGAAAAATCTCGACCTCTTTCGCAAAATAACCATAATGAGGATTGTACAAACTATCTTCAATAAAGTCTGATGCCAACATTTTAACCTTCTTAGGGCGATATTTCGATCTCGACAAGCTGGAGAAATTGGTTTTGGGGTATTCGTTATAAACCTGCTGTGGTGATTTGTCTCCAAATGGATAGTTGGTTGAGTATCTATAGATGAACTTGATCAAGTTGAATGCTTCATTCTCGCTGCTTTGTTGAAGTGGATGTACGCTTGGTCCCTCTACCTTGATATTGGAGGTATCAGATAACCGAACCTTCTCATTGGCAGCAGACACTTTGAACGCATAGGTATCAGGTCGTATGGAATATTCGTGATGGAAAGCTTCATCTTTGGTGGATTTTTGGAGTTTTTTTATGGCTTCTTTCTGGTTAAAGAAGCTCCTTTGGAAATTCCGTGCAACATGTGCCGGCTTTGGTCGTAATATCCTTGATCTAAGCATTACCTTACGGTTTTTGGATATTGTGAATAACATATTTTGTCAATAGAGATTACGTAATAGAGATGGATTTGGGAACCCAATTAGACCTACGATATATTTCTACTGTGTTATCATTAATGGGACGTTATCATCAATTAATCGTATTTGTAGTCTTTTTTTAAGAAGGAAATTTAAACAGTTTCTCTTTAAGTGACTTCTCCACAAAAGGAACCTTTGTATGCTGTGGAGCTGTAAAACTCCACAAACTTCAATGCATGAAAGATCCATATTTGTATTGAACCAAATTATACTTTAGCCTTGCTTCTTTCTATTTGTCTTGCTTCTTGCACATTGTATTTTGCTATTTCAGGAATGTCGAATCTATTAAAATTGTAGTATTAGAAGCGTATTATGTGAACAAAGTGTCTTCCTGTCCATCAAATTCATCGAAACACTCGATTATGGTCTTTATATTGTCTATCACATTACTGACAGCGACACGAATGACTCTGTCGCTTACTCCCGAGAATGCACAGATCAACTTTTTGTCTTCATGGGTGTATTGGACATTGAGCTCATTCACCTTCAAAATGGGGTCTGGAGACAAGGTTTTGCATGCAATTTCAGCTTGTTTGTCTGTTTGGAACGGTATGTCGAGAGTTAATGTATATGGTAATGATTCTGCCATGATTAAAAGTAGTGAAATGGTCTTGAAGTAGAGAAGAGGTCGAAATAGGATCTATTCTCGGTTAGTGCACGACCATAGTCAAAATGGCTTGAGTAATCCAATGCAATTACTAACAAGGCTATATCTTCATGATTTCGGTATCTAAATGTGCATTTGTACCTTTCAGATTGTAGTTGCTGAGTCAATCCAATTCACTCTATATTATTTGTAAATGCCACATCAACCAATTTTTGAGTCAAATATTACCATTTGTAAATTTTTGGAAGAATAACAAAACTCATTATTTGACACTTCGTCGGAAATATACTCGCCTGTTTATTAACTGAATTTTGCTCTAGTTACTATTGCCCTTGTCCATAGTTCTTCGCCTCCAAATTCACTTATTCCCAGTACTTGGGAGATTTTAATTATATCCGTTTTCCAAAATGGGAGTAATTGAATAGAGACGCTTAAGATTCAATTTACTGCCACCAAATCAAAGTTAGACCGTGATATCTCATGCAATTCTTACTCCTAACCTCGTTAGAAAGTATTTACTTCTCTGACTCATTTATACTTTCCTGCATATAATACAGTACTTAATATGCAAGAGATGACATAGTTTACTCCATCAAAAGGATGTCATCTGATTCTAATAATACGACTGTTCCTGCTTCTTCAAGTGCACCTGCTGTGAATTCAGGAGCATCCAATTCGAATCCGGAGTCCACTTCAATTCCAAATTCAAGTTCCAATGGTCCGAATAACGACAAGAAAGTCAATGCTAGACCCAAAAAGAAAAGATCCAAAAGTAAACCCAAGGCAAAATCCGAACAAGTTCAAGATCCAACTCAATCGTCGAAATTCTTACAGTTGTCCAAACTCATCAAAAAATTCAGACCCATCACCATAAATGGAATACCAACCAAGTCCATTATTGAACAAGTCAAAGAAAAGGAAGCGACCGACCCTGAGGTTTTCAAATCTTATTCTAACAGCGAAAGACTTTCTTTTATTCAAAAGTACTTGTTGGAATTCATGAAAAACTATGCTGAAGATGTACTTTATTTGTCATTTATTATCAAACCAAGTGAGCCTGACTTTCCGTTTGATTTGGAAGCGTTGAAGCTAAACTTGAGTATTCCGTCCGGATATCCACGTGTCAAGACCCATAGACCCTCCATTGTTGTGTTGAATGATGAGATCCCAAGAGGGTTCAGCATTAATATTGAATTGGGGTTCAGACGAATTGTCGATCTTGCAATGAACAAAATTCCCGACGAAGAAATCGAATTGGTAGAAGGAGCCGGTTTAAAGTCACAGCTAATGACTTTAGACCAGTACCTTGAGCTTTTCTTGAAACAAGAAAAGAAAGATACTATCAAATTTGTGAAGACTAAGAGTAAACCCAAGACCAGTCCAGCTCCTCCTCCTGTTTCCAAAACAGAGACTACAACAATCAAATCTGCATCCAAGCCACAACCTAAGTACTTCAGTGACACACCGGTGTCCCCGGAGTTGGCTGAACTCCGTACCAAACTTCTTGATGACATGAGCAATAAGCTAGGCCCTAGCGTTAAATTGTTTAAAAAGTCAGCAACAGAAAACAGATACAAGGTTTCTCTTCCAACATTTAGCGATTCCCTTCCAGAACTCTGGAAATTGAACAAAGCTGTTGATATCATGGTATCTGTTCCATACAACTATCCTGAATCAAAGGTTTCCGTTAGCATGCCAAATAACTTCAATACAAACTTGATACTCAAGTACAGGAAAGACGAGAATCGTTCTGTCCTTCTCGAACTTGCAAATTACTACAAGTCGCTCGAGAAGCGGTTGGCATTCAATGCAAACAGGTATAAGAGTGCTTCCCAGAGTTTGGTGCTGAAGTTGAACTTCTTGGCAAATTACTTGGATGAGTTTTGCAAGGACGAAGCCGGGTTTGACCAGTGGTTGAAAATTAGTGCAAAATGAACTTAAACTAGATGTATTGATGGCTGCAGCAACTACAAGTCGGGTTGGGAAGTCACCACCAAACTGAAGATGGGAAGTCACTACCATACTGAAGTACTGGGTTGGTCCCGGCCCAAGTCGGCGACAGGGTCAAAAGACATAATTTCTCTTCTTCATAGACGTATTTTCTGGTAAAAGATGCCTAAGAAATGTGAAAAGGGGACCCTGTAGAGTGCATGGGCTCAGGACTTCACCTGCAAGACCTTAGAAGGCAGAAGAATGTATACGACAGATACAAACCATAGACGAATATTTCTATTTTCACACAGAACACCAGCAAGGCGGAGTATAAGAGACGAGCCCAACACGGTGAGTACCTACTGAGCCAACTTGCCATGGATAATACCATTATAGCCTGGGCCATTTTTCAGTGTCGATTTGCGCTTCAGAGGTGCTAGAAAGCGTATTTTCTCCATTGAAAGTGCTGTTTTGAACGTCCCATCTCTTTCAAGTCCGACCTGTACAATGGCCAAGACCAAAACACCCCTTTTCCTCCTTCTACGCCCCATAAAACTCCCTCCTCTCTCTGTCTAGACATGCGCACTAAATAGTGCTCATGTGTCATAATCTTCCAATGAGGCTGGTTATGAACAGACCACGCTAATTTGCGGTGGCAACCCCAAATAGGTGTGGTCGGCCAATAAAAGCCCCCACATAGGGTCTGGCCCGTCGTTTCTGTGGCCAGTGACATGCCAGGCCCAGACTCGGTGAAGCAGATGCTCCAGCACTTCTACCACGAGTCCAGTCGCAGTTATAGACAGAAGTGAGGTGGACCCAAATTGTCCATGCCACTAGTCCGGGGTCCGTTTTCGGGACCACGGGCCAAAAGCACCTCGGGGTTTGAGTCGACTCACATTCTCGACTGGCACTGCCGTTTGTGGACGGCAGACCAGTAGAAGGCCTGTATCACGGGCTACATGTCACGTGATCGGAGTTATTCAAACACCCTTATGGAGTAGATTCATCACTCCGTTTCCTTCCATGAACGTACCCGAAGACCCCCCACATCTGCTCCAAATGAACAACGTCTCCGTCAGCACACACCCGCCCGAAGAGAACAGCCAAATAAGCTTCCAATATGCCAACGAATGTGACTTGGAAATACACTGCTCTCCGTTCGGGTTGAGTGGACTCTACATCAAAATAATCGGCACAAACATCATGGGAATAGGCTCTGCCATGGGCCTTATCACCGGCAGCACCAAAGGCATGATCCACTACAACGATCTGAACGACCTCATCGACCAAAAGTACAAGTTGTACGTGATAGTGGACGATGAGGACATGCTCAGGATAGATTTCACGAAAATCTTCACCTTGCACAAGGATAAGGACGATAAGGGCGAAAAAGAACAGCAAAACGGTAATCGTGGCGCTCCGGAGCACGGAAACGGGATTCCCGTGCTGGTCAAGATCGAGAAGGACAAGGGAGACAAGTTCGAAGAAGAAGAGGTCCCCACGCTTATTTTCAGGGGCAAGTGTCCCGAGGGCAGGCCCGACAACATCGAGCCGTTTATTGGAATCTTCTCTTTTGAGAGGGAAGACTAATTCCCTCTTCGGGGTCCGGTGGAGCCAAAGAGGCCGGCGGCCCGTATCCACCATTACACTTCATACTAGAGGCTAATGTATTATATCTAGAAGGCCAGAAGCATTCAATATAGTCAGGCCAACCTCAGCCTGAAACAGGCAAGCAAGAACCTGGACCGAAGCCTCATAAAATCACCAATCTACCTCCCGATAGCGTAGATGCCATGAGGTATTGTGAGTGAAGTTTCCTGGCATTTCTGGTTGTGAAACGAACGACCAAGAGGGAAGAAAGCTTCAAGGAATTCTGCAAAAGGAGTTCGAAGATGCAGCCGTTGCTATTTACACGTTATGTACCTATTTTTGGATAATAAAGGGGCCAAGAGACGACGAAGACTCTCCTTTACTAGATATGTAGTTCTGCAGGAGGTTCCAGGAATTGTCAAATGCATAGAATATCCACTCTCATGGTGGCCCGATGGAAAGGTTGCTGCTTCTACCTATCGGGGCTTTATTCTATGGAATCTGGTAAATTGATGCCGAATTAGCAATCGATAGATTTTCCGGCTTCATGAACAGATTATGGCATTATTGGAGAGATCATATGTTCCAGAGTTTAGCCGTAATCGAGATCCGGTGTCTGGTACAATTAGATTGATATTGGGGGCTTAATGGTTCAATTTCGCTTGCCATGTTTGAAATGACCGCACCATCTGGAACACAGCAAAGCAAATTTCACCAGTGCAAATCGTGCAAATTGCAAATGTTGGGATCAGATCTGCCAGGATTGAGATATGTAGAGACACGGGCAAATCTGTGCCGTGATCTGCCTACACGTCATCGCAATTGGCTTGGTCTGGAGGTGATCTCGGAATTTCAGTGGGAATGTCATCTACAAACTCCATACAGCCATTGGGCGCCATTTTCAAGACGATAACGGCTGGAATTAGGAAAAGAAAACGCCCTTCTTAGCGGAAGGTCATTTAGAACTGGCTGGACACGTCACCCTGAGGCCAGCTGCATCGGGACCATCACTTTTGCACCCATTCACCTACCGACGTTTATGCAGTATAAACTCAGGAGGGGCAGAGTGTTCCGGTCAAGGCCAGTGCCAAAGTCACACCTAACAACACGACGGCCTAGCGGCGGTGATGGGCCCAGATATGCCCAGATAGGAAGGTGCCCGTGCAACACCTGTCGGCGCAAGGCACATGCCGACACTGTGCTGTTGTCCAGGCTTCTCCACCACGAGGGGCGGATGATATTCCGTGAAGATTCCACGAAGCTGACATTTTTCACTTGCCGTTACGGGAAGGCCGACAGTTCATCCGCATCCTCGGTTGAAGTGGGGCGTGCGCCTACCATTTTCTGCCCGAGGTGCCGGTAGCCCCAGCCCCCTGGCCCCGCAGCTCGTCGCCAGGGTCCCACAAGACGCCAGTGTGTGGGCTCTCGTTGGGACACCACATCCAGCGCTTTTCCCGAGCTTGAACCCCACCAAATGCCCCATATACAGCCACCTTCAGCCCTCCACTATGTATTCGCCAATCTCTCCCAAATCGCATCCTTTTGCAAGTTACCCCACACTGGCTGAAATCAGTGCCGCCTGCACCGGGAGACGTTTACAGGTTACCCCGGCTTTTTGTCTGGGTCCCTCGGACACTCGTCCCCTCTGGCCTGTGAAATCGCCCCTGTCGTCTATATAAGACACATTGCTCCCGCCTTTTGTCGTCCATCTTTCATCCCATCTCCAACCCCCTCTTCACTATGGACAGATTAAACCAATTAAGCGGCCAGTTGAGCCCCAGCTCCAAGCAATCCTTGCTCCAAAAGAAGCCCGACGACGTGGTCATCGTTGCTGCCTACAGAACCGCCTTGACCAAGGGTGGCAGAGGTGGATTCAAGGACGTGGGATCCGACTACATCTTGACTAAGTTCGTCGAGGCCTTGCTCAAGAAGACCGGCGTCGACCCCAGCCACATTGAGGACATTGCCGTCGGTAACGTGCTCAACAGAGGTGCTGGTGCCTTTGAGCACAGAGCCGCCACCTTGGCGGCTGGTATCCCCAACACCTCGGCCTTCGTGGCCGTCAACAGACAATGTTCTTCTGGTTTGATGGCCGTGGCAGACATTGCCAACAAGATCACCGCCGGCGAGATCGACTGTGGTTTGGGCTGTGGTGTCGAGTCCATGTCTGCCAACTACGGGCCTCAGAGTGTTCCTACCATCACCGAGCAATTGAAGGAGAACGACAACTTCCAAAAGTGCTTGATTCCTATGGGTATCACCAACGAGAACGTTGTCAAGAAGTACAACATTCCAAGACAAAAGCAAGACGCCTTTGCCGCTGAATCTTACCAAAAGGCTGAGAAGGCCGTCTCTTCCGGTGCCTTCAAGGACGAGATTTTGCCCATCGAGTCCGTCTTGGCCGAGGAGGATGACGACGAGAACGTCACCTACAAGACCATCGTTGTCGACACAGACGAAGGACCCAGAAAGGGTGTTACCGCCGAGTCCTTGGGTAAGTTGAGACCAGCCTTCTCCAAGACTGGTACTACCCACGCCGGTAACGCTTCCCAAGTCTCTGACGGTGCCGCTGGTGTCATCTTGATGAGAAGATCTTTCGCCGAGAAGAACGGTTACAAGATCGAGGGTAAGTTCGTCCTTTGTGTCTCTGCTGGTGTTCCACCAGAGATCATGGGTGTCGGTCCAGCTGTTGCCATTCCAAAGGTCTTGCAAAGAACCGGATTGAAGGTTTCCGACATCGATGTCTTCGAGATCAACGAAGCTTTCGCTGGTCAATGTTTATACTCTGCTGAGACCGTCAACGTCCCAACTGAGAAGTTGAACATCCGCGGTGGTGCCATTGCTTTGGGCCATCCATTGGGTGCCACCGGTGCCAGACAATACGCCACCATCTTGAGATTGTTGAAGAAGGGTGAATTTGGTTTGACTTCCATGTGTATTGGTACTGGTATGGGTGCTGCTTCCATTCTTATCAAGGAGTAAACGGGTTGATGCTAGTCACTGCCTGAAAATTAGATCCCTAGGGATCTCTGTTTACGACATTAAATATTTATTATAATGAGAATTCAAAAACAATGTAGGCCAATTGGAAAATGCCCTATGAGAGGACCGTCAAGGTTAGATTCTGATAAGGACTTTATCAAAATAATCACTGCTTTTTCATGTGAAATTTCCATCCATTTTGAGTATGTAGCGACATGTTTTTTGACGATTAGGAGTAGATCTTCCATCCATACAGCCGTAAAGCAGTATACATGATGCTTCTTTAATAGAAGTTTTGCTTGAATTGGTTATCTCTAATCTTTTATTGATCTAAAAAATAAGAACTGTGTTTAGCCCACGCTCAAAATAGCGTGTTTAAAATAGAGTTGGATAAAATATCGAATAAAAATCTGCTCCAAAAATCGTCATATTATTAATAATAGTAATTGGTTTCGTATTATTATGAAATATTACACGGAAGAAGAACTCCATTATGGATGTTCTGACTATTTTACAATCATTGCACGTAACTTCATTAACTCGCAACAAGAATACATGGTAACTATTTGAAGTAGAGATTGGAACTCTTGCGTCTTTCTCTGACCATGTGCTCGACTTCCGTATTCGCTTGCGCTTCCTTGGCAACGTTGCCTTGATGAACCCCGTGGGGAAAGTAGACAACATTGATGGGAGGCAAATAATAAACGTTGGAAACTGGAAAATACTTGTATCTTTTGACAGATTTCAAATCTAGAGCAGTTGCCTTATTACTCGAATAAGCCAAGGGCGGCACAGGATTCTTGGATTGGTCCTTCAGAGAAGTATCAGAGCCCAGAGAACGGCTAGGGCCGACGGACGCGCGAGAAGGAGCGTTAATGGTGACTTCCTCTTCAGCAGAAGAAGCTGCACCCGAAGAAACATCTTCATCCTGCTCCATAGCATCATTAATTCCCACCACTTCCTCTTCGTCGCTGACTTCCTTGGGAACGACGGGATTCTTTGTAGGCTTGTTGGAATTAGTAGGAATGATACTCACCAAAATCTCATCGGCATCTTCTTCACTTTCAAAGAACTTTCCAGAAGATCTGAAACTTTGCTTCGAGGAAGCCAGTCTTCCCTTGATCAAAATATCGTTCTTTTCCGTGTAGAAATTGGGGTTTCTGCCTCTGACAATAATTGGTTCACTTCTCAATTCATGGAGAACAATTTCGTTGTTGTCCAGGTTTCCTGTGTTTTCTCCGTTGTTACCCAAGTTGTTCACTTCCTCGTCGACATAATCATCATAGTATAAGTCGGCGACGACAGCACTCAACTTGATCTTTAAATGATAGTAGTTTTGAAAGGTGGAGTTACCATTGTTTGGTGTTGCATTTTTGAACTGTAATTTTTTGATGATGAAGTACTTGTCAATACTACCATCCTCAATCAAGGTGTCGTCATTCAAGATGACGATGTGTTCTCTGTCAGTAATATGATTACAGTGTCCTATCTCATCCTTTAGGTTAGGATCCTTCGAATCCTTAAGTTCTTTGTCCTTATCCTTTGGATCAATTTTGATGAAAATGGGAACAGCTTTATTGTTAAGGTTGGTAGTGGCCAGTACTTCTATTTTGAAGTACTTGATTACTCTGGTAATGGAGTAACCGTACTCACTGCTGTGCACCCGAAGGAGCTTTTCGTTCAGCCTAAGTCCGCTGATATTCATGTTTAAAGAAATCTGGATGTAGTTTCTTCTGTAGCAGGAAATAACACGTGGGTCCTCCTTTTGAGCACCATTCAGCATTTCCAAACCTTTGGCATTCAAGTCCTTTTCATCTTCATTCTTTTTGGAGAAAATGTAAATGATATTGTCGGTGTCATTCGTAAGAAAACGGCCGTTCAAAAATCCGCTAAAATTGACATTCACTTCGTTATTGTCTTTGTCGATAATCTTATAGTCATTGGGGTTTACCGTGGCTTCATTTGAAGGCTTGAAATCCAACAAAAGTCTGCATTTTTGCTTGGAGTATTCAAGCTGGTACTCTGAGCCTTTGATATCCCTTCTTTTAGTTTTCATCTTCTTTTTCACGGGCTCGTGGAGATCTTTTGAGGGGCCCTGAACGGCGTCGTTAGAAGGATCGTGTGAATTCTGTCTGGCCACCTGGGAGTGATCCATCTGGGAATCATCCATATCGGGCAATGGACTGGTGATTTTCTCGGGGGAATTGGCGTAGGAAGCGGAAGGGTACATTCCTCCATTGCCAGAGTTCATCATGATATTGTCCAAGCCATTGCTGCCGAACCAGCTGAGCTCTCTGCTGGGGGCCTTGGAGGAAGAGGCGTTCAAGAATATGGCCGAGTTCGAGGTGTGGAGGCCCGGTGCCTGCTGGTACTGAGCGTAGAGAGCGTCATCCTGGGGAATTGGAAGCAGCTGCTGTGATTGCATCTGCTGGAGCTGCTGCATCTGTTGAAGTTGTTGCATTTGCTGGTACTGCTGGTACTGCAGTGCTTGTTGGAGTAGCTGCATCTGCTGCTGGTTTTGCCACTGGAGCTGGTTCTGCTGAGTCTGCTGGGTCTGGTGGTTCAGCTGGAGCTGTTGCTGCTGCTGCTGCATCTGCTGCTGCTGTTGTTGGACCAGCTGCACCTGCTGTTGTTGTTGTTGTTGTTGCGCGTGTTGCTGCTGCAGCACGAGTTGGTTGTAGGGATTCATCTGGAACAACGACATGGCCATTCCCATGTGCAGGTGATGGTGCTTGTGGTTGTAGTGGTTGCGCTGGTCGTACGGCGACATGGAATACTGCGTGGGGAGGACGGACGACTGGGGTCCCGACCCCAGGCCGTATCCGCCGGCACTGCTGATGAAATTGTTGTTGTTGATGAAGTTGTTGTAGTTGCTCATGCTGGAGTTGCCGCCTCCAGGAGGTGGCTTGGTTGCGGGCGACGTCATGGTGTCGATACTTTCTGTGGGGTCGGAGTATGCGTAGTCCAAGTCTTCTTGCTTGACGGTGACGCCCGTGGACGTGGAAGGGGTGTCAGATGGGTCGTTGGACGGGGGCGACACGTGATGGAGAATGTCGGGGATGAATAACGACGCCAAATCGTCGAGTCTGTCCTTGGTTTCGTTCATGGCGTTCTTTGGGCACTGGAACAGAAGTGGAGAAGAACGAGGGCTGAGACACGCGCGGCGGCGAGAAAACGGGAAAAAGTAGCGAGGACTGGGGCAGTACGTCGATTGGGCTGATATCTGCCGAGAAAACAGCGGTGGATGGCGAAGGGGAGGAGAGAAGAAGTGGGAAGTAGAAATAACAGAAACATACAGGCGAAAAAACCGGGCTTGTGGGGTCACGTGACGCGGACAGGGGCGGAAAATACAACGTTGCATTGGCCCAAGCCTCTATCAGGTTATAGTCTGGACAGGAAATCGAATGTTGTGGAGGCGGCGTTGGGGAGGCTGGAGGGGGGCTCGGACGGCGCTGGGGCGGCCGGCAATCGGCCGCTGGTGTCGCGTGGAATGTGCCGGGGAACGTGGGGCCATGGGGCCATGCTGAACCCCGAGGAATATCCTGGTGAAATTTATCCGGTCCACAGTAGATTCCCTTGATGTAGGGCCACCAAAACGGGCGGTCGCTACGAGGAAAAGGGCTTCTAGGCGAGGTGGCTGGGGACGGCTTGCTGCGTGGGTGTTGGGAGTTTCTGGCTCCCAAAACGTTGGGTGCACCAACCGTGCCATTATGGACCCTTGTCTCCAACCGAGTGGTTGTGGGGAGATGGAGGACGTATCTACGCAGAGTGACGCAGGCCGGAGACCTCGTGGACAGAATGTCCAGCTACAGGCAAAGTGGTGTCACCCGGCGGGAGCCCAACCAAGGAAAGGGTGGAGAAAGTCCGGAAGCAAGAAATGAAGAGACAAGATGTTCCGGGTACTTTTGCTCTGCCTTCGGGTCTGTCCAGCCATCATCGGTCCACAACAGCCGACGTGCAGAAAGTGACCAGAATGGGCTGTGGCGTCGGTGACCCATGCAGTTGCAGTTGGAGCGTCCTGGAATTCCATATTCCTCTCGTGCCAGGTCTGTACTGGCCCTATGGAGACATCCTGGCTATTCAGGCCCTAGGGCATTTTCATTGGAGCGGGATTATTTGACTGCTTAACAAGGGCGGAGGCGAAGGGGGCGTCCCAAAGGAGCGTTCTTGAGACGCCATTGGCCACCCTGAACGCCTCCTCTCCTTATCTGCCTTCTTCTCCAAAAGAGCGGAATCTGGAATTTTTCACTCCAACCCCACACTTCCTTTCTATCCTGTTCTTCTGTTGCCACCATGGTCCAGCAGGAGCCGTTTCTCGTGGAGCAGTTCATGGACAAGTACGAGACCGGGATCACCCACAACATGGGTGAAACCTGCGTCCATTCATTGTCTGTCCGCCAACTAGCAGACCTAACTGGATCTGACCTCAGTGCACAATTGCTCGACTCCAAACTCACCTACGGCCACATCCGCGGCTCAGACAAGTTGAAGAGCGCCATTGCCAGCACCTACAATGCTCTGGCTCGTTATCCCATCAATCCTGACCACATCGTGGTCACCAATGGTGCCATTGGTGCCAACTTTCTCGCCTTCTACCTGTTGGTCGCACCTGGAGATCGGGTGATAGTGGTGGATCCCACGTACCAGCAGCTCTCCAGTGTGCCGGGTGTGTTTTCTGGGGACACCAGCAACGTGATTCCCTGGCGTCTCAGCTACGACGACCACTTCCAGCCCGATTTGGCCCAATTGCACGAATTGGTGGAAATGCACAACCCTCGCCTCGTGGTGATTAACAACCCCAACAATCCCACGGGCGTGGTGTGGAACGACGCCACGTTGGAGGGCATCGTCGATATCTGCAGGCCCAAGAGCATCCGGCTCCTCTGCGATGAGGTATACCGGCCGCTCTTCCATTCGGCGGAAGAATCTCCACGCTCGGTCGTAGACTTCAACTACGAGTACGCCATCTCCACTCTGTCAGTATCAAAAGCCTACTCGCTTGCGGGCTTGCGGCTCGGGTGGATCGTGTGCAGAAGTGCGGAGATCTTGGGGGACCTCTGGGCCAAACGGGACTACAACACCATCTCTGTGGGCGTGCTCGATGACGTGGTGGGCTCTGTTGCTTTGAGCCACGCAGATAAGATTCTCCGGCGGAGCTACGAGATCTGTTTGCGGAATGTAGAGGAGATCGACCGCTTTGTGCGGGCGCTGGACGGGGTGTTTTCGTGGGTCCGGCCTCAGGGAGGGTCCACGGGGTTTGTTCGGATTAATCGGCCTGGTGTCGATGTTGAGAAATTGTGTGAAAAATTGGCGGTGGAGAGAGGCACTTTGGTGGTTCCTGGCGTTGTTTTCGGGAAGCACTGGAGTAGCTTCGTGCGGATCGGGTTTGGCAACGACCCGGCCGACATAGTGGGGGGATTGGAGCAATTGTGGTTAGCAGTGGAGGTGGAAAATGCGTAATGTGTAAGTAGCCAAGAGCAATATAATACGCCGTTATGGGAACAAGTGTAGCAACGCTCGTGGCCTGCGGACCCCAGAGGATTCGCCTGCGAAGCGTTAGTACCTTTGAGGGTGCTGCCTGCAGCTGCATGAGCATGGGTTATTCGCCTAGGGTCTGCGGTTGGGGCAAGTCGAAGCATATAGGCAGAAAAGGCCGTTGCAGCTAGAGTTGCGACTAGTGGCACGAAAAGAGACGAAAGGGACGGCTACGACGTCCCTTTGGAAACCGGAAGCAGACCAGACGTGAAACAATAGTCAGAGGAACATATTGTGGCTCCACCGAAGCCCACAAGGCTTTATCCACACGGCAATGGACTGACACGGCTAAGGCCACTTCGGAATATTTGTTGTGCCAGGGCCAAATATAGCAGTGCGACATACGTCATATGCACAGCACCTGCGACAGAGACGTGAGGAAAGCTTATTTCGAGCCAACACAAGCAGATCGGCCCGAGTTTCAGGGCGACAACAGCTCAGACGCCATCCCATTGGATGGCGCATACAAGGGCAGCTGCCGGAGCCTGCACGTAAGGTCCAGAGAACTGGAAACGTCAAAATACGGCTGTTGGGGCCGGAAGTGCACTTGCTGCACCAACTTCTCCCAAAATTGCATGCACCATGCACAATACACTGCTGTTTACGTTCTAAATATAATTCGCCATAATCACTATATAGACGGCCATCTGCGTGATGTAAAAGTACGACTTGATTTTGACAGACCCAGCTTCTTTGCAGCATCAGCAAGCGATTTACGAGACTTCGCCTGGTTACATTGAAGAACCACCACATTAGACTCAGGTACCGAGCAAAAATAATTGCGTGAAATTGAGCACACTGAAGGAAATTGACGTCAGCCATTGAGTCAGTCATATTGGAAGCATTCAATACCAAAAATAGTCTAATCAAGATTAAGAAATTAAGAGAATAAGACATTAAGACATTAAGACATTAAGAGATTGCAGAGGTTACAGATTCCAGAGATTCAACAGATTCATCTATTATCTATTATCTATTATCCAATAGTCTATTCAACTAATTTAATTCCACCAATCATCGCCTCTCACTCACCACGAGACCGTTCCACTCGATCTCGCTAGATCCAAATCCATCGCAGTACCTTACCGCGAATCCTGGACAATCCCGAAACCGAACACACAGAAGACTGCTGACATTCCAGAAAGATCTAGACTGTTTTGCGAGTTCTAGATCTGTGAAATTCGAAATCTCTCAGAACCGTTGAAAAAGACAGTGAGAATCTAGTAAATCTAGTGCATGTGAATCTAGTGATCTAGTAAATCCAGTGCATCTAAGTGAATCTAGTGAATCTAAGTGAATCTAAGTAGACAGATCTCAGAGAACAGATATCATATCACGTCAATTACTGTCGATCAAAGTTTCCTAACAGATTCCCCTATAACTGACTCCATTAACCTTCCCCTAGATCCATTCTCCCTGGATTATTATTTCCCTACATCCATTATCTCCCTAGCTCCATTCTCCCTGGATCCATTATTTCCCTAGCTCCATTATCTCCCTACATCCATTATCTCCCTAGCTCCATTCCCCCTAGCTCCATTCTCCCTAGCTCCATTCCCCCTAGCTCCATTCTCCCTAGCTCCATTCTCCCTAGCTCCATTATCTCCCTACATCCATTCTCCATTTCCTACCTCCACTCTCCCTATCACGCGTCGCACTGCATCCATTCTCCCTACATCTCCCCCTAGCTCTCCCTGCATCCACTCCCTAACTCGCATCTATCCAAATCTCCAATCCACAAACCTCCCTACATCTTTTCATTCCATCCACATCTGCCATGCCTGACAAGCCCGACGAAATCTACTACGGGCGTTCCGTCAACAAGGTCTTCAACCAGGACTTCATCATCGACAAACGCTTCAAGATCGTCAAGCAACTTGGCCATGGCGCCTACGGCATTGTTTGTTCCGCTCGCTACGACGACGGCACCACAACAGACGCCGCCGCTGACGCCGCCACCAACGCCAATTCCACCTCCGATGGCTCGTACGTGGCCATCAAGAAGATCACCAACATCTTCTCCAAAAAGATCTTGTGCAAACGGTCGCTTCGCGAGTTGAAACTCCTCCAGTTCTTCCGGGGCCACAAGAACATCACCTGTCTCTACGACCTCGACATCATCCCCAACCCCATGACCGGCGAGTTCAACGAGATCTACCTCTACGAGGAGCTCATGGAGTGTGACATGCACCAGATCATCCGCTCGGGCCAGTCGTTGACGGACTCCCACTACCAGAGCTTCATCTACCAGGTGTTGTGCGGCCTCAAGTACATCCACTCGGCGGACGTGTTGCACCGCGACTTGAAGCCAGGCAACCTCCTTGTCAACGCCGACTGCGAGCTCAAGATCTGTGATTTTGGCTTGGCCAGGGGCTTCTCGGAGAACCCCGAGCAAAACGCCGGCTTCATGACCGAGTACGTGGCCACCCGCTGGTACCGGGCGCCGGAAATCATGTTGAGCTTCACCAACTACACCAAGGCCATCGACATGTGGTCCGTGGGGTGCATCTTGGCCGAGTTGTTGGGCGGAAAGCCGCTCTTCCGTGGTAAGGACTACGTGGACCAGTTGAACCAGATCTTGTTGATCTTGGGCACTCCCAAAAACTCCACCTTGACCAAGATCGGCTCGGTGCGGGCCCAGAACTACGTGCGCTCGCTTCCCTTCATGGTCAAGGTGTCATATGCCGAGTTGTTCCCCAATGCCAACCCGTTGGCTTTGGACTTGTTGGAAAAAATGCTCACCTTGGACCCCTACGAGCGGATCACGGTGGAGGAGGCCTTGAAACACCCCTACCTCTCCATATGGCACGATCCCCACGACGAGCCCGAGTGCCACGTCAAATTCGACTTCAAGGCCTTCGAGACCGTCGACGACATGGACACCATGAAGCAGATGATCATAGACGAGGTCAAGACCTTCCGCGAGTTTGTCCGCAAGCCCATCCACGAACAGCAGCAGATCCAGTTGCAGTTGCAGTTCCAGCAGCATCAGAAAGAGGAGGAAGAGAAGCAACAGCAGTTCTACAGCCTGCAGCAGCAACAGCAGCAGCAGGAAAGCCCCGTCAAGGACCTGTTGACCAACGACATCACCTCCATGTCCATCAACTCCGTGCCCAACCTGTATGAATTGATGAGTAACAGCACCAACACGTCCAACAACGCCGCACTGGCTCTCAGTGCCGGTGTCAACACAAATCCCGCCGAGTTGAACAATAATCCCGATCTCCAGTTCTACCAATCAGTGCCCAAACCACAGGAGCTTGAAGACTTCGTCCAGGGCCATGGCGTCTACAACCAGAACATGGACAACTCGCAGCAATATCAGTTCGACCAGCAGCCCAATTCCAGTGTAAGCAACACGGAATTGTTCCGTTTGGAGGAAGAGTTGGGCTTTGGCTTGGACGGAAATTCCATGTTCAACAACCAGTTCTAAGGAAATGATATTTGAACTCTTCAATGCTGTTCAAATATGGAATGATTTGAACTCTCGAAGTGTTCAACCAGTTTTAAATGGAATGATTTGAACTCGTGAAGTGTTCAACCAGTTTCAAATGGAATGATTTGAACTCTTGAAGTGTTCAACCAGTTCTAAATGGAATGATTTGAACTCTTGAAGTGTTCAACCAGTTCTAAATGGAATGATTTGAACTCTTGAAGTGTTCAACCAGTTTCAAATGCCATGGCAAGTGAACTCTTTGACCAGTTTTAATTGCCTTAAACTTAGAATGGAACTTTTTGAAGCATGATAGTTTCAAATGTCTTGACGTGAACTCTTTGAAGTGTTCAACTAGTTGGAATTGCCCATAACCCCGTTTGTGCCAGTTACTCAACACAGCCCTCGTGTAATTCTTTGACCGACGAAAAGGCCCAGTTGATAGCCACCCGAGTATAATTATTCTTGACGTCGACGTGGCCCAATTGTCAGCCCCCAAGTTTAATTATTCTTCTCAAAACCTGCCGATACGTCTTGAACCGCCCCAAAAATTTTGAGATCTTTTCTTCTTGCAAACATCCTTTCACCCTGACCATACGCATCTGACGACACACTGCCTTTGCATCACTGAAAGTCTTAGTCTACGGACACTTCACCATTAGCCGGTCTGTTTAATTTCTTATAGAGAAAACCCCATTAATGTCGTGTAGTTTAACTAATTATGTATCTGAAAACATCGCCGTTTTTAGCGTGGCACCAGAAATTCAACGGGTCTAGATAAAACCCGTCGATCTTGCCGTCGTCAACGAGTTGCGAAAGGTCCAAGATCAAGAGTGGAATCTCAATTGAAGGAACAAGCTTGTCGTCCACCACGGGGTGGAATATACTTCCGTAATTCGCCGTCTTGGGCTTGTTACTATGCTTGGTCAACGCCTTGTAATGTCTCTTGTACCGAATGTCAAAGAGCGATCGGTAGAAGGAACTGACCAATTCTCCCGAGTCGTCCGGAATTGGGGGAGTCTGGCCAGCTTCGTTGCTTGTCACGTTGCTCAAAATGGTGTTCATGTTCATTGTGGCCGCTCCTGCCATGTTGTTCAAGGAAGTGCTCAAGTTATTGAACGTGGGGGAAGATACGTTCAAAAGGGGAGTGGTGAATTCTTCCGTGGTTATGGACCGGGATCGGGTGTGTGTGGCTCCTGGTTTGAAGGAAATGGGCGTTTTTCTAGGGGCCTTTATGGGTGAAGCACTGGTGTGGGTTATGGCAGGATTGGGAGACTTGGCATCACCTCTGGTTTTTCTCGTCTCTCGTGTTTCTCTTTCGGGCTTTTCCTTCTGCTTTCCCTTGTTTTTGGGCTGCTTGAGCTTGGGCAACGCCTTGTAGTCAAATTCCCAAATAATTACCTTTCCGTCAAAACCACAACTGATCATCTTGTAGATAGTGCTGGTCTCCAGGCTGCCACCTCCAAGGAGATTCTCATTAACGAACTTGACTTTCCTGATGGTGTTCGTATGGCCCTTCAACCTGGCCACAAGTTGAATACCCTTCACAATTGGAGGATATGACTCTTTGGGATATGGGCCAGCTGCTCGTGATCCGTGGCTATCTGACCTGAACACATCCATGCTGTTTGTAGGAGTACCCGGATTGTGGGCCAAGAACATGCTATTTGCATTGGTATTGTTGTTCAGCGAATTGACACTGTTAACTGTTCCACTTCTCGATCTTCTGCCAGTAACGGTATTGTTCAAATTACTAATATTTGTCTGGCTGTGAGGCTTGCTCATATAAGCACTGTTCTTGGTCAACAATCCGTTGAGGTTGTAGTAAGTCATTTTAAAGATTTCTATCAAATCACCTTTACCCACGACGCAGAAGAACTTTAAGTCGGGAGAAAACTCGATGTCTGTGATCCCGTCGTTGAAATAATTCGAAATAACGTCAATAAGAATGGATCTGTATGTCTTGTTGTCCTGGTCTCCATACTTGTACTGGAAGGAAAACATCAAGTCGAAGAATCTGACAAAGCCATCGTCACTGGCAATTGCCAAGATTTGGGGTGTTTGGTTCAATGGCAATTGCTCCTCGCTTGTGTACTTGATAGTGCTAGTAATTGCGGTGATGGACTTGTTGCTTATTTTAAAATGACCGACCAAGTAGCTGGGATAGTAGTTATTATCATCCATGGAGGGAACTTTTTGATCTTTGGGGAAGAGACTCAAATCAAACCTCTTAAAGTAGGTAACGTGGGGGTCAGAACCCACAACCTTCTTGGTGTATTTGATGGAAGAGAAACTTCCGGCCTTTTTGAACTTATCTTCAGGTTTGGATTCGCTCGTTTTGCAGGAAGCAAAAGGGTCGATAATCATGACCTCTCCATTTTCATAGCCAGCTACTAGTAAGAACTCGAACTCCGGGTGGTTGATTACTTCAATGCTGGTAGCCGCAATGTTTCCAAATGAGCTCGAATAGGACGATTGGGCACCTCCACTGTGACCAGACTTTATGGAGGCATTGTCCAATTGATGGTTGTGGGGCCGTTCCAACCCGAAATCGTCAAACACTTGGTATTTGAACTGGGCAAGGTTGATAATGATGATTTCGCCTGAGTCCAAGCCGAGAATAATCATGGGCTCGTTGTCCTTGAAAACAAACGATTTAATAGCAGTAATAATCGAGTTCTGGCGGAATTGTATTCTAAGCAATGGTTCTTCTATGACTTTTTTGTTTTCTGCTTGTGCTGGACTGGGATTTGGGTTCTCTGCTGGCTTTGCAGGAGTGGTAGCTTCTCCAGTTTCGTCCTGGTAAGGAATTAACGGCTCGTTGGTGACGATTTCCTTGGTTGCCTTGTAGTTTGAGTCTGGGCCGAGACAGAACACGTTAAGCACGTTGACGTGGGACGATATCATGAGCTTGGTCGTGGTGGGGGACGAGAGTTCCTTGGCATAAGTGTCTGGGTTGTACAGGCAGATCTTGTCAAAAACACCGGGGTACACCACCAGTGGCGTTTTGGATTCGAAGATCTGCTGCAAGCTGTGGTAGTCCTCGCCAGGATGGGCTTTTGCGGTGCCGGGGCTGGTGGTCAACTTGAGGAGCTTGTTGAAGTTGCTTGTGAGCTTGTTGAACGGGTTTTTGGTGGCGGTTTCGGGCTGCAACTGGCGCTCGGTGAACGCATTGACCTCGAGGATGTTGGTCATGCACCCGGGGTTCAAGTGGATGGCCTTGAACGGGTCGTGGATCAAGGGATTGACGTTGGCCCCAATGTGCATGTTACCCTCCAGTTTCTTGTCCTTGCTGTCCACAATGCTGCGGAACAAGCTGGTAACGTGATAGGGCAACGAAACATACGTGGTGGACTCGTTCGATGCCGGTGAAAGCGGCGGTCTGGCGATGTTTAGATAGGAGTCCTGTAACTTGGCTGTAGCAGAAGTGCCCGTAATGGGCCAATTGACCTTGCATTCACTGCGGTTTTTGAGGGTGTAATGGACGTTGTGGTTGAGGAATTGGAACCCGGGACAAACCAGGTTCAAGAACGGCGTTGCCACCGGTAATTCGGTGACGGTTGTCAGAGTCATGGAGAGCGAAACCGGAGTTCTGGAGGCCTGAAACGGCGCTTTTGACGGGCTTTTTTCGGGAAAACCCAGGGCGTGGATTTGGGGGAGGTCGTGGGGGCAGTTTGGGGGACAGATTCGGAGCAGAGGAGCCGGGGTGGCGAGTCTGAGGCAGAAAGATGGGATTAGTGCAAGTAGGAGGGGCCGTTACGAGCACATGTTGCTTACGTAAGGTATTGCGTAAGCGGGACGCTGCCAATTACACCGCAAAGAGTAAATTATCCTACCACCACCTTCTTCCCTCCTCTGCCCGTTCCGCCCACACCCATGTCCCCAGGTACGTAAAGACGCCTCCAGGACATTCCTGGCGGCCCCAAGTTGCACTGTCCCTTTTTCCCCGATTTTTTCCCCGATTTTTTCCGGCCTTTTTCCACCCTTTTTCCACTCCTTGCCATCATCACCATATGCCCAAAAAACTCAGAAAACCGGCATTTTCGGGAACAAACAGCGCCAGGGTGTTCTCCTGGCCCTGGAGCTGAGTCCACTGCAGTTTTTCCCGCTTTAACGGCGGTATTGTCGCCGTTGGTGGCGTGTGGCAGCAGAGCATGTTGCGAGATCGGGGCGAATTGGGCCACTAAAAAGCGCCGAAAAACGGTGAAAAGGCGTCCTGAGTGTCCCTGTGGCCCCTGACTTTCGTCTCCAGCGTTTTCCTGCTCAGTTTGCTCCTTTGTGGTGTTGGCGGCAAAGACTGGGCCACTGGGGTAGCCGCTGGGTCACGTGCGCGGTCACGTGCGCGCCCGCGGTCATGCCGCCGCCCTCCAATAAGCGGAGAGAAAAATTTGCACTGTTGTCAACAACACCCCTGAACTGTTCGTCGACGCTATTGCATGGGGCCGGGCCTAATCCATTGAACCAACGGGTGCCCTGAACTACGCTCCCTCGTCACACCCCCCTGCCGCCAGCTGCCCACGCACCACGTGCGCACCCCCACGTCAAACCGCCGTCCCCGTCCTGCCTCCCTGGCTCTCCCCCTGCGGCGTTGCCACCCTCACCGGCGTTTTTCGCTTCGACACTCGCACAAACACCCGCACCGCAATAGTCAGCCCAGGGTCAATCAACAACCACCGACAGTCACCGTTGGGACCATCTATCTCCGTCCATCCCCCGCCGTCGTGCCGTCCCCTTCACCATGGCTGTTCTTCCTGCCAAAGCCGCTGGAAACGCCAAGCTGCACGCGGCCGGCGCCCGGTTCCGCCAGCGCAAGATTTCCGTCAAGCAGCCATTGACCATCTACAGCCAGAAGGACCTTCCTGCGCTCGACATCAACAATGAGTTGGAACCCAGTCAGATCCACCACCTCAACGCTGCCGGCGGGCAGCCCCAGCGCGACGCCCAGGCCATCGACACCGGAGTGGACAAGAACGAGGAGGACGAGGTCCATCTCCAGCAGGTGATCAACGCGGCGCAGAAGGCGCTCTTGGGGTCCAAGAAGGATGACAAGCAGAAGGAGAAGAAGGAGTCTGCCGCCGTCTACATCCCCACGCCCGATGCGTCCCGCATCTGGCCCGACGCGGGCAAGTACTACAACGACCAGATCTTCAAGGAGCCCGAGTCCTACATCAAGTTCAGCGCCACCGTCGAGGACACTGCGGGCGTTGAGTACAACATGGACGAGGTGGACGAGGTGTTCTTGAAGGACGTCTTGGGCCCCTCGTACCCCAAGCAGACCAAGAAGGTCAAGCAAGAGCCCGACGGCGTCAATGCCCGCAAGTGCACCGAGTTGGAGTTCGAGATCATATGCGACAAGTTCGAGAAGACCATCGAGGAGAGACAGCCGTTCTTGTGCATGGATACTTCCAACATCCTCACCTACGACGAGTTGTCCTCCTACGTCTTGGACGACCACAAGAGCTCCAACGACCTCAGCTCCATTTCTGCAAACTCCAAGTACCTCACCACCTCCACCTTGAAAGAGCGCCTATCGAAAGAGATTAATTACACCCCATTTGTTACATTGTTTGACAAAAACCCGTTAGAGAAGGGTTCCACAGCCACCCCTAGAGCGTTGCCGAAGTTACTTCAGTTGTTCGGTGAACCCATCTACAAGCACTGGAAACAAAGGAAGATAGAACGCAAAGGCAAGTCCGTTGTGCCCGTTTTAAAGTTTGAAGACCCTAACGCAAACGAGAAGGATAATGATAATGATCCATACATATGTTTCCGCCGTCGTGAGTTCCGTCAAGCCCGTAAAACCAGAAGAGCAGATACGTTGGGAGCAGAAAGAATACGGTTGCTTCAAAAGTCCATGCATCGTGCCAGAGAGTTGATTTTGAATATTACCCAGAGAGAATTGTTGAAAGCTCAAGATTGGCAATCGGAACAGGCAATTTTCAAATTACGTTGTGAGGCCAAGAATTTGAAGAGAGCTGTAGGTGTGAAAGGTGACGACTACTTATTCTATCCACATAAGAGAAAGAAGACTATTAAGGTTAAGGAAGAAGATGAAGATAGAGATGCGGCTATGAAGTCCAGAAGAGGCGAGAAGAGAAAGATTGATGCTCGTGAAGCAGGATCTACTTCTGGAGCTAGTGGCCTCACCAGAGATAAGTTACAACAACAGCAATTGCAACAAGAAGGCGCAACCACTTCTACACAGCCATATGTCAAGCTTCCACCATCCAAGATTCCAGACATGGACTTGGTCACAGTGTCTTATGTCTTGAAAGAGAAGAACGAAACTATCAAAAGAGCCGTCCTCGAGAAATTGCGCAAGAGAAGAGAGCAAGACAAAGGATTCGTCAATGCTATTGATGATCCATACCAACCTTACTTTGACATTTCAACCAACAGTAACTGCAAGGAATTGAGTCACATCCCATATTCTTCCATCGCTGCTGCAAACTTTCATCGAATAAACACAACCAATTACATTTCTGAACCTCTCAAGAAGTTATTGGAGGAAGGAAAGAAACCTTTACCAGGAATGAAAACTTTCAGAGGCTCGAATGGAGAACTCATACCATCGAAGGCATTCCCTCATTTGCTGACCTTATTAAGCGAAAAGATGAACCAATCCAAATACAACTCTGTTAGTTATATTGCACAGTTGTTATCCAATATCGAAACACACAATTTTAGTGCATATAACAATGGGTATGGAAGTCAACAAGACAGGCAAAATTCTGAAGCTGAGGATGATGCAAGAATTTCCGAACCTATTTTCAGATTGAGGAAACGTGCTGGAAGAGCAAATCGTACCTTTGTTGATAGAAGAGGTTTGATAGATAGACCAGATGACATTATAGACGAATTCATGAACTTCGACGAGGAAGAAGGAGAAGAGAAGGATTCAAACAAGTCTAACATACCAAATGTGTACGATTGCAAGCACGATACGATCAAGCGGTTGGATTCCAATTGGAGATTTGACAGCGACCTCTCCGAAAATCAAAGGGGACTTCAAGATCCTTTCAGTTTGGATCCGTCAAGACTCAATTGTATTAGCGACGATACTCAATCTATCAGATTTGGATCTATGTTACTCTCAAAATCCTATGGTCTCTTGCGTGAATCTGTTCATCAGAGACAACAGGTATACATACAGCAGGCCAAATTGAGAGCCTTGCAGCAACAACAACTTGCAAACAAACAACAACAGCAACAACAGCAACAGCAACAGCAAGCTCAATCACATGCCCTGGCTTCCAACTAGGACTTCTATGAACCAACCCACACCAACATCTACAATTAGCATTTCAATCCATGTCTCTTGAAGAGTCTGAGATTGGGTTAATTAATCACTTCACGATTTATCTTCTTTATTGTGTATTATAGTTTAATATATTGCAATATAACATCCGTTATTGAACTTTGAAAGAGTAGTAGTAATAGAATTGAAATGATACGAGACTATGAATTCTGTAAATTTCAAGAGCCTGGGAAGCAAGTAAATAAATGAATTTGACCGAAACTAGAACTCGAGTTTTATTTTAAACGTTTAGGTACTGGAAAGCTTGTGTAGGGAGTGAATTGACCAAGTTAGAATGCACCGAATCCGTTTATCATGAACTAGAAACCAAGAGCTATATATCAGAAACCAAGTATCAATATCTACTATCTCACTATTATCTGATTCAATTCACTAACACAAGTTCTCTTCATCTTATCAGATTGCCAAGATCGAACTAAGCCATCTCGCAAAATATTTGACAAATTTAAATTCTGGGGTAATATTCTTCGATGTTTCTATGACGTCAGCGGTACCTGAGGAAGCACCGGATAATCTGGGATGGTCTCATTCTACTTCCGTAGAGTGGCTGGCTCAAAGTGGAGCGCCACAGCCTGTGGCTATAAGCTTCGAAGAAACGTAGAACGTCCAATGTGAAAAAGTGAAGTAGTGAAAATGAAAAATTATGAAATTGAAAAAGCTGTCGACAAATTAACCAATAATAAAGTAAGCTAATGGTGTAATTACGTAGAATTGCAGGTATCAATAGCTCCGATACTTGCCCTTATGACGTTTTCCAGACCTGTATTGCTGTAATATTGTTCTTGCGTAAACCAGCAACTAGCTTTTGCCATATCGCAAATCCCTTTTGTCAAGATCTATAAAGTACTTCTTAGTGCAATTGAACAAAATCAACTACAATAATGTCCAAGCTTTCTTCTGTCATCATCTTCGGTGCCCACGGCAAGGTGGGCCAAAACCTTATCAAGCTCTTTGCCCAGAAAACATCCCCTTATTCTGCCACTGCAGTGATCAGAAATGAAGAGCAAGCAGGTCAGATCTCCAAGATCTCGGACAATTCGGCCAATATCAAGACCCTGTCGCTTTCTTTGGTCGACTCCACCAGCGAGGAGATTGCTGAGGTCATCAAGGGCCACGATGTGGTCGTGTTCACTGCTGGTTCTGGTGGAAAGAACCTCTTCCAAGTCGACTTGGATGGAGCAGTCAAGACTTACGAAGCGTCGGTATTGGCCAAAACAAGAAGGTATGTGATGGTCAGTGCCCTCAATGCCACCAACAGGGAGTTTTTCGCCCAATCTCCCATCAGAGACTACTATGTTTCCAAACATTATGCTGACCGTATTCTTAGAGATGAGTTCAAGGACCTGTTGGATTACACAATCTTACAGCCTGGTGCCCTCAGTGACGACAGTGCTACTGGAAAAATCAAAGCTTTGTCCACCGAAACCCAGGGTAAGGGCTCTATTACCAGACAAGATGTAGCACAGGTGATTTTCGACACCATTGGAAACAAGAACACCTTCGGCAAGACCGTTGCTTTTGTGAATGGAGAGACCGAGATTGTGCAGGCATTGGACAACGTTTGAGTGATTGAAAATGCTGTCTATGGAAATTGATGCAGAAATTAATTGACTCTGAGACTTTCCGTAGTTTTAGTGATATGATTTCCAATTCTTGAAAAGTGAATTATAAATTGCTGTAAGGAATATTCCGCTAGTTCAATCTGTAAGTATTCTACTTCGGAATTATTCACTGCTTCTTCTCATGGTATTTTTCTGCAATTAATTCACCTTTCCATCTAATTATAATTATTGAAAATTATCAAGTCAATAATGTTACAACGACTAAGTAGTAGACTTTGACCCTCTTTCAAGCCACTAGTGTAATCAACACTGGCCCCCTTCATTCTACATATTTCTGGGTAACACGTTCTATAAATACACCTATTACCATCTATAATTGATTTTCTTTCTGCTCTTTCTAGAACAACCCGTCGATTTCTCCGTTGTCGTTGACCTCTACATTCATAAAGCCAGCATGAGTAGGTAAGCCTGGAATAGTCATGATCTCTGCTGCCAAAGCGTACAAGTAGCCGGCACCGGCAGAACATCTGACCTCTCTTATTGGGACGGTGAAACCACTAGGGACTCCCTTCAACGTAGGGTCGTGGGACAAGGAGTATTGCGTCTTGGCAATGCAAATGGGCAACTTGTCGTAGCCTTGTTGGGTGTAGGTCTCGATCTGCTGCTTGGCCAAAGGAGACAACTCAATGGCAGAAGCTCCATACATCTTGGAGGCAATGGTGAACAATTTGTTTTCCACAGTGTCGTTGACGTCGTACAAGAACTTCTGCTCGTTGTGGTTGGCCAACTTGACGGCCTCGGTGACGGACTTGGCAAGCTCCAAGGCTCCGGCACCTCCCTTAGCCCAATGGTTGGAAGGAACAGCAAAGTCGGCACCTGCCTTAACAGCCTGGTCTTGGATCAACTTGATTTCTGCGTCGGTGTCGGTCTCGAACTGGTTGATGGCCACCACCACAGGCACGTCGTACTGCTTGATGTTGGCAATTTGCTTGGCCAAGTTGGCACAACCTTTTTCCAAAAATTCGAGGTTCTCCGAAGTGTATTCACTGGGCAAAGGCTGGCCGGGCTTGACGTCAGTGGCACCTCCGTGCAACTTCAACGCTCTGGAAGTGGCCACCAACACAACGGTGTCGGGCTTGAAGCCCGAGGCTCTGCATTTAATATTGAAAAATCTTTCACCTCCCATAGTAAAGTCGAAACCGGCCTCAGTAACCACGAACCCCTTTCTGCCGCTGTTGGTGGGGTTGGAAGGAGACGTCAACTGCAAGGCAACACGGTCAGCTATCACGGAAGAGGCACCAATGGAAATATTAGCAAAAGGACCTGCGTGAACAAAAACTGGAGTACCTTCCAAGGTCTGCATCAAGTTGGGCTTGATGGCATCCTTAAGCAAGGCGGTGATTGCACCGGCACAGCCGATGTCCTCTGCAGTAATGGCAACGCCGGTGTCTCTTTGGGTACCAACCACGAGTTTTCCGACTCTTTGTCTCAAGTCCTTCAAGGAGGTGGACAAGGCCAAAATGGCCATCAATTCGGAGGCAACGGTGATGTCCATGCCGGACTTGCGTGGGGGAAATTTCGAGGCCTCGTTCTTGCCTTCTCCGATGGTGATTTCACGGACAAATCTGTCGTTACAGTCCACCACTCTCTTGATGGTGATGGATTCCGGGTCGATGTTGAGGTGGGCAAACTTCTCGATTTCGGAGTCGGACAAGGCGTCGGGGTCGGTGGCGGAGATGCCGAGCTTCTGCAATCTGGCAAGCATGGAGGGCGTGAAGGATCTGACACCCTTCTTAACGGGAACCAATCTTTTGTAGAACCCTTTAATGGTCTTGGAGGTGCTTTCGTGGAACATTCTGGTGTCCACGGCGGCACACAACAAGTTCTGGGCTGCGGAGATGGCGTGGATGTCACCGGTCAAGTGCATGTTGAACTCGTCCATAGGAATAACTTGAGAATAACCTCCACCTGCAGCACCTCCCTTAACTCCAAAGGTAGGGCCCATCGAAGGCTGTCTGACGTTGGCAATGGCGTTGTGGCCCAAGTGGGCACCCAAGGCCTGCGTCAAACCCATGGTGGTGGTACTCTTACCCTCTCCCAAAGGAGTAGGAGTGATACCAGCAACTAGAACATAATTACCACGAGCAATGGGATCACCCTCAGCAAACTCGTTCAAGCGGTCAATAATCATCTTGGGGTCCACCTTGGCCTTGTAGTGGCCGTAGGGCTCCAATTCCTGCTCTAAAAGACCCAATTCCTCGGCAATCTTGGTGATTTTCTTGGGCTTGTGAGCTCTGGAAATGGCAATGTCAGAGGGCACTGGGTCCTGCAAATCCAACGGCAATGGCTTGAACGCGTGCTCGTGCGCACGCTTGGCCTGTCTCATGGCCGCGTCGTACACGTTGGAGCACAACATGGCCACGGTCATGGGTCCAACACCTCCCGGAACAGGAGTGATGAAAGAGGCCTTCTTGGCCACCTCGGCGTAGTCCACATCGCCCACCAACTTCTTGCCCTTGGGAGAGGACGCGTCCTCCTTGTAGTTAATGCCGACATCGATCACCACCGCGTCCTGCTTGATCCAATCGGCCTTGACATATTCGGGAATACCGACTGCAGCAACCACCACGTCGGCTCCACGCACCACCTCGGGAAGGTTCTTGGTGTGACGGTGACAGATGGTCACCGTGCAGTCCTCGTTCCGCAACATGGCGGCCACCGGAGTGCCGACAATGTCGGAACGGCCAAGAACCACGGCGTTCTTGCCTTGCAACTTGACTCCGGTGGTCTTAATTAATTCGATGATACCGTTGGGCGTGCAGGGCTTGTACATGGGGGTTCCGCCCCTCTTGGCAAGCTCACCCACGTTGTAGCGGTCAAATCCGTCCACGTCCTTGATGGTGGCCACCAGGTTGGTGACCAAGGTCTCGTCAATGTGCTTGGGCAAAGGCAACTGGATCAACACACCGTGCACGTGGACGTCCTTGTTCAAACGGTCGATCTCGGCCAAGAGCTCGTCCTGGGAGATGTTCTCGTCAAGTTTGACCAAGGACGACTTGATGTTGGCCGAACGGGCGGCCTTCAACTTGGACCGCACGTATGCCAGCGAGTCGGGACGAGAACCCACCTGAATAATGGTCAAGCTGGGGTGGAACTTGAGCAAGTCGAAGTCTGGCTCGATGCCGCTGTTCTCGATCTCGGGATAGTGCTCCTTGTTGTAGTAGATAACCTTGTTGGCGATGGAATTACGGAGGGTTTTGGCAAGAAGAGTGCCAGAAACCACCACTGCATCTCGCCGCAAACAGGAGGAGGAAAGCGCTCTGGCAGGCACGGCCAAGCGGGGAATTCTGCGTGTAAGCATGGGGGCCGGGATGTAGAGGAGAATGGGGCAAAGTGGCCTGGAAAAACGACGGAAGAGCGATGAATAGGGCTTGAAACAGAGTCTGGAGTCCACCTTGGCAATATATACCTGGCTATGTGCAGGCGCGGTTTTGTATGGGCAAAATTTTTCACTGGAGATGAGTCATGGCAGGTCTGTCCTGATTGGATGGGGAAAGAGCGCCAGGCGGAAACGATGGAAGAGGGGTGCAGAGGATAGCCGGGGGTCCTGGACCAGTAAGAGGGAAGAGAGGGCCGTCGTGAATAACGTCATTAGCGATTAGATAGTGGTAACGGGCATCGAGTCAGTGAAAAATTGACTCTGGCTCGCGATGGCGCCGGAGTCACGCCAGATAGGGCCGCATGTGCAAATGGGGGCAGGAATCTGCAGCCCGAGTCAGAGGCGGCCATGCCAGATTATGCACAAGATGCGGGCCACGGGAAGAGGTGTCAAAGAGGGGCAGGAACGGGGGGATCTGGGGAGATAATCCGGTGACACTCCAAATGTAGACAGTGCTGACGTAGATGGAGTTGGAGCTCGTGTTTTGGCGTGTTGTGGTGAGTGCCTTTTCAGTGTCATTTTCATAGAGAATTGGTCTGACTCCTTCACATGGTGAAACCCCCTTCTCTTCCCTTGAAATGGGCCAATTCTAAGACAACGTTGGGGTATGGAAACTTCTGGACCCTACGTCTCATTTCATGGTGGTTTCGTGGTTTCAGGTCTGCTCCGGAGGCTAAGTTCTACATATAAATGCATCGACTCGGCGATATCGGGAATCTATACCAAATATTTTGGTGCCACTCCAGAGGGCGGACTCTGTCCCCTATACGAAGCGTTATCTTTCCGAGATCACCGCTGCATTGGGAATGCAGAGCACATTCGAAGAGCGGAGATCAGAATGTATGGTATAGATGTTCAATGAGCATTGAGGTAGGAGTTCTATCTATTTTTCAATGTATGGTATACATGTTCAATGAGCATTGAGGTAGGAGTTCTATGTATTTTTCAATGTCTGGTCTATTCACTGAAGAAACCAGCCCATACTTTAAGAATTATGGGTCTACAGAGTAGTGGGTCTGCATGGTCTGGTAGTGAAGCCAGTGTAAAAGTGCATTACAGCTAGTCCTAACTTTCCTATGAACTCTTACACTAACAATTGCAAACTAGAATCTCAGCTAGAGAATTGCAATTATTGTAGATGCTGAGTGGTGACAAGTAGCTTCTGTCCGTCTTTGGGAATTTATTGGATTTACCTTCCATGTATTGACTTAGAACTAAAGTTTCAAAACGAAAACTTCAGTTGATTTGTGGAGAATAATATATTCAGTAATTTAGAAAATAATCTGACTATTCCGATCTACTTATTTCTCTGATACCACCTGTGCTCTAGTAGTCAATGCCATGAAATCAATGCCATGAGTGCTCTAATAAATCAATGCCATGAGAATTAACTCGTTCTTTCCAAATTGGCCCTTTTATTAACTAACCCACCTTCGCTTCGCTACCATGTTTCTCAAATAAGATTTTCACCTTAAGATTGCCTGTGATCTAGCGTTGAAAGCTGCACTGTTCTGACAAACTAATTTGTATAAATTACCTATCTACATCCAGGTTTCGTGATTTTCATTATATGATATTATGTTTTCAGGCATCGCTGCCTTCACTAGCTTCGGATATTGTTGTATCAGTGCTGACATTGCGTTCACTCCTAAGTTGATTCAACATTGCCTGTGCTCTAAGCATGATTTGGTCTGTCTTGTATCCTAAGGCACCTTCTGATTGGTTCTTTCTAGACGTCATTCTGCGCTTGAGGATATTAACACTTTCGTATTCGTTACCAGAACGACTAGCAACTCCATTGCTAGATACTTGCTCTAACAAATCGTCCATGGACATAGAAGAATAGAACGATAATGCCTTGCTTCTTCTATTTTTGCTTCTGTGGTCTTTGGCTGTAGAATGAGACGTGGAAGGTGCACTCGACTTAAGTCTCTCTAATAAACTGTCAATAACTGCAGTAGAGCCCTCGCTCGATGACTCAGTCTTGATTGAGCTTCCATCGTCGTCAATTTCGTCTTCTTCCTCATCTGGATTAGTGTCTTCTTGGTCTTCTCCATCGTTAGCCTTTGGAGCATTTTCTTGGCCAGTCTGACTAGTGTTGTCTGACGCTTCAGGAGATTTCTTTTTGCCTTTCTTTAAGTTGAGTCTAGACTCTTCTATCATCTTCTTTCTTGCTTCGTATGTTCTCTGGTCCTCTTCTCTTTGAATATTCTCCACGTGTGCTTTCTTGAATTCAGTGATGAAGTTCACAAACTTGTTGAAAAAGCTATTTCTGCTGTTCAGATCTTTGGAGTTTTCACCGAAATAGTCCATAAGGGATTCGAACTCAGACAATGTTCTTTGTAGATGAGATTGCAATAATGAGTTCTTGATCTTTGCATTTTCCAACGGACCTGCAACCTTACTCAAAATTCTATCTTCAGGATGCAATAAAGATGGGTCACTCAAGTTACCCTTGGAAATGGAACTGTTCACATTATTGATGATCTTTTCGTAGTCATGACAATCATTCTCCAACTGTTCAATGGAAACATTTTGGATAAAGTTCAAAGAACTCAACTCATCGACAAACGATCCATAATCAGGGAATGCATTACGAATGATCTTTTCGATGTAATGAAGGAAATTCATCGAATTCTTATCATCTTTCATGAACTTTAATCTCTGCAAAGTATCAAGCTTGAAACCCATAGCTTGCTTGGAGAAATCATTCATGAAATTACCGACTGATCTAATAATACCAAGAACATTCTGTAAGCTTTCAGATCTTCTCACACTCTTGCTTGCCTCGTCAATTAATTGAAGTTTCTTCAACAAGTCCAAGTAATCCTTCTGGTAGGTTTGCATTAACAATAAGGCGCGAGATCTTGACTTCCAGTAATTTCTCAAATTAAAGCAAAGTTCAAGATAAATCTTGTCAGCTCTTTCCAATTCTTCGGAACTTTTCAAAGCCTTCCTTTCTGGATGGGCGAAATCAAGAGAATATGGAATGTAACTTCTCATCATAAAATCACTATTTTCCACCAATGTGTCTGAGTTAAAAAACTCCAACACACTCATATTTTCCAAAATATCTTTATCACAATGGAGAACCTTATTGACCAAATTGGCTACTGGTAAATTTGCATACATATGCAAGTTGATACCAAACAGCTGGGCCAAATCCCTAGGTAAAAATGAAATTTTCTTTGGTATAATAACCATTCCATCTTCTACCTCTCCTGAATCCATATCCTTCTTCAACTTGATAGCTGAAGACTTAGCCACGAAAACTTTCTCAACTTCACCCAAGATTCCTTTCTCCATCAATTGGTCTGACACTGCCGTGTGCTTGATACTACTCCAGAAAGTCTCCTTGATGTCATCGATTTTGTCCCAATGCATTTGCTTTAACTTAGTCTTGGGTCTCGCAATTGCTTGGAGTTCTTCGAGTTTGAATTGAGCAGTATTCACTGGAGTACCTGAACGATTTGTTGGTGTGTTTGCCATGGAATTATTAGTAGATTGGCCTCTTGTTGGAGTACTGGGTGTGCTATTCTGGTTACCCCCAAGTAAACTGGGCAAAGGTGGAGGAGGTGGAGGCATTCCAGCTGGACCATCGCTAGAAATAAATGGAGGTAATGGTGGTGGAGGAGGTGGAGGTGGAGGAGGTGGAGGTGGAGGACCTCCAGCTGGTGTCCTTTGAGAAGAAATAAAGGAAGGCATTGGTGGAGGAAGCGGTGGAGGTGGAGGTGGTGGAGGTACACCTTGAGGAGGAATTGAACTGGATTGAGTATTTTTACTAGTGAAATTAGGCATTGGTGGAGGTGCGGTGGACTTTGCATCACCAGTGTCATTTTTCGAGGTATTGTCAAAGACAGAGTTTGCACCATTATATCTCTTTCTTTCTGGGGTAACGGGTGAAATACTGGAAGCTCTCGAAGAAACTGTCGGGACAGTCTTGGTACCAGAAACTTCTCTGGATCCCTGTTGGAAACTAGTATTGTTACTACTTGTTGAATCATGAGAAGTGACAGAAACAACCAGATTGGCAGTAGCCAGACCATAAACTCCAAATCTGAAATCTTCTTCTCCACTTTCGTCCTCCACTTCGGGAATTGACTTGGCAATACTATCTCTCGAATTGATTCTCTCTTCGATGATCTCAACCTCGGAACTAGAATGAGAACCTTCTTGGTATGGAAGTGGAGGTAAAGAGCTGTGTTTCGTTTTCAACTCTTTTGGAGCACCTTTCCTCATTGCAGTCTGCTTTGATAATACCGACTCCAACTCATGAACAATCTTATTGCCTCTTACAGAATTAGGAAGAAGCACTGGTGACGAAATCAATGAAGTTGAGGGAGGAAGACTTCCTGAATTTTTCATGTATCTCTTTCGTTCTTCTTCAAGGGTTCTAATCTGTAATTGGAGTAATGCGATGTGCTTCTCTTGAGCTGCTATTTTGTCTGCACTTATTTGACTTTCTTTTTTCAAATTGACAACCGTCTCATTTAAGCCAAAACTTGCTTCCAATTCTAGCTGTCTCTTCTCACCTTCCAAGATTTTTACTGCTTTACCCAATTCTCTAGCTTCCAAGATTGCTCTTCTTGCTGTTTCGTCTGTGATAAGACGGTCGATTAATCTTTGAATGGAGCTATTCAATACTGAATTAGAGTCTGAGGCAATCATTGTGGATTCAGCAATAACATGTTGCATTACTGAGTCAATTAAGACCAACAATTTGCTTACTTCCTGGTCGCTTCTTCCACTATCCTTCAACATCAAAAACTTTTGAAATATAGATTTGACGTATGATTCGTTGGATTCATCATCTGATTCACCATTGGGGTCCTGAAATTGTCCCTTGAGGTCCTTGAATAAGTCGTCTAGGGTTGTGACTTCAAAATTATTGTTGTTAGACAGAGTAACATTATTTGTCAAGTTGAAAAACTCGTTGTAGTCTTCCTCGGCAAATTCCTCGTACTTTTCCATTTCATCGTTAATTCTCTCGTTATTAATCACCTTTAGTTTATCGAAGACCTTTAACAATCTTGAATCATTGAATTCTCTTCTCAACGAAATTCTTTTCTTGATTTGCTTGGTTCCTTCCATAATTCCATTAATTAACAATAATGAAGTCAAAGAATAGTTCTTTAAGTTTGTATCACCTCCAAGTCTATCACTTCCGCTAGTAAAATATTGGTCCAAGAAACCCTCCAATGAATTCATCCATGGCTGGAATCTGACAAAGTCACCCACCAAATCTTGCAAATTCACCATACTTTCCAAAATCTTAGGTAAGTACTTATTGCCTCTGTAATAGGATAAGAAAATCAAGACCTCAGTAACCAATATTCTAGTTGCCAATCTTGGTGAGATCAAAGAAAAGATTATAGACTTAATCACATGTCCCTTGTTCTTTTTGACCACTGCAGTGACTAAAGAGTTCTCATCGGAATCTTCTTCCTCGTGGCGTTCGGCATTCAAAACGTGTTTGAGGCACCTGATAATTATGTATTCTTTATCGAATTCTTCATTGGATTTGATACTTTTCTTGTTAATTCGAGAAAGGATAACTGAAAGTGCACTTTCTCCTTGGGCATCCACAAAGCTCTGCACCCAGTGTGTTCCGTATTTAGTGGACAATGAATTTTCTACTAATCGCTTTTCCAACTTTTTGTACTCTTTCACAGAGAGCTTGTTAGCCATGGCTCTGGTCACAAACCATTCAGGAGAGCCTTCTTTCAACTTCTTCTTGGCCAATGGGTTGGCGTGTTCGCTGTCGGTGGAAATGGAAGAGTCAATGGACTTCTTTTTCAGCTTGATATATGTGGATTCGTCAAAAGTGGACTTTTTACCTGTTGAACTAAGTTTTGTAATTGCTCTAATGGCCAGCTGTTTTATCTTGGAAGAATCATGGTCCAGTTCCTCCGATTTAGAATCACTGACCTTTCTTTCTCTGGAGGTATGATGTGCGTTGTTTTCGGAGTCTGTTCGGGATATATGTGCCTGAGCTTGCTTTGTGAGTAATTTCAAGTCAAACCCGGAGTTTGTTTCATGCTCGCGTAGGAGAAGTTCCCACTTTCTCTTTGTTGGCTGGTCTCGCAATGTTTTCACGGCTTTATCTGTGAAAACTCTAGTTGACAAAAGCTTCTCGAAAAGCTGATCCACCACTTCTGGCCGTGGCATCTGATTGATATAGGTTGCAACAGTGGCGAAGGACTGCACCGAGTGGTTGGAGTTCAATTTGGGCGATGCTGTGAGCAGGGACGGCGATATTGTTCTGGTGGAGCTTGTGGACTTTATACGCGTATTCAAAGCAGGATGCTGGGCATGCTTGGTGGAACCGGGCGGATGCTGGGCCAATTCGGACAATGAGTTGTTGGAGCCCTGAAACGACGAGCTCATGCTGTTCTTGTGGGGAGAATGCTGGTGGGGCTTGATGGACGGAGGAGGCATCAAATCCTCGGTGGAGAGCCCAAACCCGGCTAGATTCAAGCCCACCGAGGCCAATCCCGGCGGAGGTATCTCGGGCTTGGATTTGGGATCCAACGACGAGAAGCTGCCGGTGCTGGCGATGCTGGGAGCAGTGTGGTCTTCTGGAAAGTCTCTGGGATGCTTGTGATCGTGGGAACTGGACGAGCCGACGGATGTTTTGCGGGGCGACTGGACGCTCTTGGACCGGTCGGGAAGGTACATGACGTGAATGGGCTCTCTGTTGGTGGAGGTGACGTGATCGTAGCCTATGGCCTGGAATTGGTCGAGCTGATCCAGGTCCAGAGGGTAGGACGACAGGCTTGCGGTGCGGTTCGAGGCCGAGGCCGCCATGGGCGTGCCGTACTCGTCGATTTGCGAGAAGTTCAAGATGGAGGTGGACTTGGAGAGCTTCTTGATGCTCTTGGAGAACACATTGGGCCTTTTGGAGGCCCTGGAATCGTCGGCTGGATGCCCCAGTTTGGGGTTTTCGGCGCCGCTTTTCATGGCCGGGTCAGCACTGCAGTGCAATGGGGAGGAAACGGCAGAGAGAGAGCGGGATCTGGGCCGGAGACCGGTGGTGGAGGGCCTTGACTTGGAAGTAGAGGCTATTGTTTAGCACCAGATCGCGCACGTGACCAAATTGCCCGTTAAAACCAGGTGTTACCTCGGTGATCCCACGAGGCACGACCAGGACGGGAGAGGAAGGGGAGCGATTGTGGGCGAAGGCGGCGGCTTTTTGGTGCAATTGGCGTGGAAAGGCGGAATTGGAGGGGAGGGGACGTCGGGGGTGCAAATTGCGGCGGAAAAGAGCCCATTTTCAGGGGCTGGGGCCACGATAACGTGTCGCGAGAATGCCGTGGTAGCCGTGGTGGGACGCGGTGATGCCACGGTGGTACGAGTGCATGTGGTGGTGTCAGGAACAGGGCGATAAGGAGGGAATGGAGAGAGAAGGGAGGAAGCGGTGGGGGAGAGGGTGGGGGATGTAGCTACGGCTTGCTACAGCTTGGGGGAGGCGGTTCTGGGACTATTTTGGGCCCGTTGGTGCTGTTAAACTGGACAGTCTGTAGTCTCCTAGAATGAGGCTAGCGTGGATTAAGGCTCATTACCGAGAAAATAGAGAATGCTAGCGAGAAGGTCGCACCAGCTAGCACGGTAGCGAGGTCAGACACATTGAAACTGACAGGGCCCGTATATCGCCATAACGACAGATGGTCATCGTTTTGAATCTAAGGACCTGTCACAGGTAGATCCTCTGTCACAGGTAGATCGTAATGTCGCAGGTTACTGTCGCAGTCATCTGTCACAGTCATCTGTCACACGTTGCTACTCGTTCCAACTACTCCCCTGATGGTGTGACTTGACAGGGCTGAAACAGTGAAATCCATGTACCTGAAAGATCTGGCCATTAGAGGGCATTGGCCCAATTATGGAGATTGGCAGTGGATTTCCGCCTAAGACCTCGGTTAAGGTGCAACCATACATTATCGTAGAGTCCTACGTATGTTGGTGGTTTTCCACACTCCGTTACTCTCTGTAGTGTATTATTATTACAACAGAATGTTCTCGGTAAACTTGTGAACTCGCAAAAGTTCTCGGTAAAGTATGTCGGTAGAAATTGAAGACGCGACGTGTCTCATGGAGAGAGTGAAATCCTATGGAAGCTTCGGCTCCTGCTCTGGCAAGATCCTACCAGGGACTAGTGAAACGTCTACCAGAATCATTGACACGTGAATTCTCAAACATTTTGAGATAACAGTAGATTATCATATCTCAAAATCCGCACTGACACGTCTCTACAGGCAAAGGAAATGAAAATTAGAAGGAAATGAAAATTCGAAGGAGATGAAAATTAGAAGGAGATGAATACTAGACGGAAATGATATAAATTAAGATTCAAGGTGCTAGTAACAGAGATTGTACCTAGTGTAATTGGTCCATTCGTATTGATCAAATATTTCTGAAAGATTTAATTTTTCTATAATATTGAAATTTTCTAACATTTTAATAAATTTGAAAAATTCACGTATTTAGGTAATTTATGAAAGCTCCATAATTTGCACACTTCAAGACGTTAGACCTTTCAATGTTGACTGCTAAATCAACGGTCCTTTTATTACTTCTCATTGGATCCAGTGTATTTTCCTTTAATTCACAGTGGCCTTCTCACAGACCTCGTCATTTGTAATCTTTTTCCTTTTCGCGATATTTACCTTTATTATATTTTACGCGTCTTCGTGTTTACCCTTTTTTACCACTACAGTCTTTCTTCAACTTTACGTCCACTTCTCCTGATGCCGACGTTAAAGTCCCGTTCCAGACAGCAGCCCATTGCCAGCTACTTCAAACGCGCTCCCCCTCCAAATCCTGCCCAAATACAGCCCAAAGTAGAGCTTTCCAGGTCTACATCTCTTCTCACCTCCAGTCTCAAATCAACCAGTGAGTTTGACGATGTTTCAAGCTCAGACACCTCCTACGATTCCATAGAGGTCAACAACTTCACTAACCCCGCGTTGTCCCGGTCTTTTGGCTCGCTCACAACTAAAAACAAGTCATTTACGTCCCTGTCTAAAAGAGAAGTAATTGATCTCTCTTCTTCACCCGAACGTCCAGTCCAAACAGCTGTCTCATTCAAATCTGAGGGTCCTCTGTTGAAAAGAGAAGGATCTTCCCTCTTTGATTTACGTGGCCAGGCCAGAAAGGTCCCTCGTCTCAATTCTGCATCTTCCTCCATAGCTGAAGAAGCCAAACAGACTACCGTTTTAAGTGAAGAACAGCTCAAGGTTATCCACGCCGTTGTTAACGACAAAAGAAACGTATTTTTCACCGGCAGTGCAGGTACAGGTAAGTCGGTTGTTTTGAGAGAGTTGGTGAAACGTCTCAAAGCCATTTACCGTGACAATGTGGGCTTGACAGCCTCTACAGGTATGGCAGCATGCAATATCGGGGGTCAAACCCTCCACAAATTCTTGAGCATTGGATTGGGGACGTCTTCAGTGACAGAAATGGCCAAAAGAATCAACAAGAACCATTATCAGTTACAGAAATGGAGAGCACTCAAAGTGTTGATTATAGATGAAATTTCCATGATAGACGGACAGCTCTTCGAGAAATTGAACCAGCTTGCCCAGCAATTGAGAGGAAATTCCCGTCCATTTGGAGGAATCCAGATCGTTTGCACAGGAGACTTTTTCCAATTGCCTCCTATCGTTCCTAGAGGTTCTGGAGGTGAAGTCAAATTTTGTTTCGACACAAGTGCATGGAAATTGGTTATCAACAAGACCATTGTGCTTACCAAGGTCTTCAGACAGAAGGGAGACATGGAGTTGATTGACATGTTGAACGCATTGAGATGTGGAAAAATCGACCAGGAGATCGAAGCCAAATTCAATAAATTATCCAGAAAAGTACAATATCTCGACGGAATTGAGCCTACAGAATTGTATCCTACTAGATGGGAGGTCAAACAGGCTAATATGACGAGACTCAGGCAATTGAATAGCAGACAGATAGTTTTTAAGGCCAAGGACAATACAGTTAAAGATATCGAAGTCAAGCAGTTGGATAATCTCATGTGTGAAGAAACGTTGGAATTGAAAGAAGGAGCTCAAGTTATGTATTTGATCAATCTTACCTCCGATATTGTGAATGGTTCTGTGGGTACAGTCATGTTCTTTGCTACTCTGAAGCTTTGGAACAAGATTAATGACGTTTATGGAATTCCTGACATAGCAGATCCCCAGATATTAGAGGAAATGAGACTTTTATCAAGCAGAGTTGGTTCTACAAGAGACTGGCTGGACGAACAAGTCCTGAAATACAATATGGTGCCTTATGAGAGAAAGTCCGCTTTTGACAGATTATGCCAAGTGGCAAGTGTTCAGCTTGAAAGTGACTTGTTGCCAGTGGTGAACTTCAAGGTTAGAAACTTTGACAATCTCGTTTTCGTGGAAAGACACGAGTTTAGCATTGAAGTTGGTAAGCCAAGTGGAGGGTTCCTGGGTAATTCTTCTCCTAAATTGGTGAGAGAACAATTACCTTTGTTATTATCGTGGGCCATGTCGATTCACAAAGCACAAGGACAGACTATTGATCGTCTCAAGGTAGATTTGAAGAAGGTTTTCGAGAAGGGCCAAGTTTATGTGGCCATATCTCGTGCCATCAACAAGGACCACCTTGAAATCTTGAACTTTCATCCCAGCAAAGTCACGGTTTCACAGGCAGTTCAGGACTTCTACACTTCTCTTGGAGCATGATGATAACTACAAATTGCAACCATTCAGCAAATTGCAACCGTCAAACAAGAGGTCTATTTTTCCACCTCAAAGAGCCATTTTAAAGAGGGCAAATAATTCTTATCCACTCAATGTGGAGAAGTCAACGGTCTTTGGCAAATTGCAACCGTTGGCCAATAACCGAGTTCTATTCCAACTTCCTCTGAAAATTCTCGAGGTCAACTATTCATATCCACTCAATGTGGAGAAGTCGACGGTCTTTGGCAAATTGCTACCGTGGCCAATAACCGAGTTCTATTCCAACTTCCTCTGAAAATTCTCGAGGTCAACTATTCATATCCACTCAATCTGGCAGAATAGTATCTTGTTCTTTGCCCCTGCATACTCAACACGAAGGCAAATTCCAGCCTGTGGCTGGAATTCTAGATCTGAGTCATCAGCAACTTTTCACTGTGAAAAGTGCCGTACACTTCCATCCTCACATTTATTCAGCATATGGGCCTGTTTCGGACTTTTCCAACAGGTCAATTCTACACTAGCAATACATATATACGCATTTCCACACATTTCTAGCTCCTCTTTCTTCCAATTCTCTTCTAATTCTTTTTGTTCCAATTCTCTTTGTTCATTTCTGTTACTTGATTTTCGGAGTGCACTTAAAAAAGACATCGCCAATTGAGTCCAACACCATTGCCACTTCTTCTCTCTTTAAACGTCTCCATGCACTACTTCAGTGGCGATTTGGGCTACGAAGGCTTCCCGGTAACCTTGAACTACTTCACCGGGTTGCCTTCCACTACAGGAATCCTCGATGCCCATCTCACTATCATCTTTAAATCATTGCTCAAAAAAGACTCCATCACCAAGGAAAAGTCGCTCAATGAGCTCGTGGAAGCGTTTGATGGGGAAAACAACGCCACCAGCTTGAAGGAAGACTCCACCGTCATGTCATGGGTCCAAGTTTACCCCAAATTGGCCATCGACAACTCGAGAACTGTCCGTATATTGGCTCACCAAGTCCAGGGCAAGTTTCTCCAACTAGTCGGCGGAAAGGCCTTCAGCAGGTATCTTTCAAGCTCCATTCCCGTGTGGCTCTACGGATTGTACGATAACGACCGCGTGGTGGCCACCGCCACCTACAAAACGCTTTTACAGAGCTTCCAAAACGACAAGCAGAAGATCGAGAAGATCTGGTCTTTGTTTTACGAGCAGATCCTCGGGTTTGTTGTCACTGGCATTGTTCTCGAGTCGCCTGAGAGCTTGAGTGACAAGAGATACACCAAGGAGGCCGATGCAGTCGGAAAGTACGAACGTGTGGTGGGAGGTTGTTTGAACATGCTTGCTAAAATGTTGAGTCTTGAACCCAGCAAGCCGGAATTGACACACGAAATCGAATCCTTGTTGTTGACAGAAAAGATATATGATTTTTTGGCAACGGCGTTGGCGACAGACACCATGAATTTGGCTCTTGTCAAGTCAATTTTCTCATTAATCAAGGCCTTATTCAAGGAATCCGATTTCATAACTCAAATTGAAGATGCCAAGGGCCTCTTCAAACTCATTTCAAAGAAGTTCATCAAAAACGTCAAGATCAAGACAAAAGCTGGCGCCAACGCCAATATTGCATATTCTAGCATTATTCTTCAACTTTGGGATACGCTTATTGTGTTAACTGAATTTTCCGAACTTGAGAGGGCCAAGAGTTTGAAAATAAAGAAGTCTTTTTGGGAATTGGGAGGTTCTAAGAGTTACTCAAGATTAATTGAATATCTCAAGTTGGGACCCTGCAACCTGGACCCTGCATTCTATTCCATGGTAACTCACTTCTTTAGTGTTCTACCAGTCTTGAGCGATGATGATTTTTTCAGTTTCAATAGTCTGGAGGATCTCGAACAAGTCGTTAAAATCTTGTGCAAACAGTTCGTGTCTTCGCTAGCTATTGACTATAAATTGAAATCTTTCACTAGCTTGATCAAACTCTTCGGCATTTTCAAAGATAAGGCAGGCCAAGATGTCGACCTTGAATCTTTGGCAACTAAGATCATTTTCAGTTCAATTGACACTTTGGCGAAAGCAAAACCCAGAGGAAATGAAATTTCGAAGTACCAATTAATCCACAGCGAATTATCCTCATTTTCAGAGAATCTGCTTAAAGAATACCCAAACATATTTAATGGTTTGAATAGCTCATTGAAATGCTTCTTGGAATCTTCTCAACCATCCAAGATTGAGCATTTTGATTCGCCAACTTCTCTGGTCTTCCATGTCTATTTCAAAGTACTTTGCGGCTTTCAAAATGAGAATATATTAGTCGACCTTGCTCATGAGGTTGCTGATATAATTCTTGAAGATTCTTCTATTCAGAATCCTGGCATCGGTTTTGATTTGATCTCAGTTATTTTCAGAACCAAGAAAAAGGTCCCTAGTGAAAATATCCTGGAAATTATCGAGGCTCTTCCTTCCTTTGTGGAAAAGGACTTTATCCAACCACCACTTGACTTATTATCTGACTACTTGAAAGTCAGTGAGGAAGTTTCTATTCCAGACACTATCAATGACTTTTACTTGAAACTCACAATGGTTGACAAATCCAGCATAGTTAAGTTTCTTGCATTGATTGGGCCCTTTATTCATATTAATGAAGAGCAATATCCGGAAATTTACGCCTACGTGGTGAAGTTATCAAAGAAATCCACACCAACGGAAGAAGAACGGAATTTGGTTTACCGTTTCATGTCTGACAATGATATTGCTAAGAATATCCTTGAAGCTGCAAGCAACGATGAGGCACAGGCCAAACAATTCATTAGGAATTGTTCAGGAATGGAAACCTTAGATTCAATGATGCAAAATGATAAGTTTGGAGACATTGTGAGGTATGCTTGGAACCATATAGATCAAGTTGAAATTAAGGAATTTTTAAACAAGGTTGACTCCGAGAATTTAGAGAATAGTCTTTGGGATTACATCGTTTCTTCTACTTTCTCCACCAACTTCAAGCCAGTTGCTACCTATTTCAAAGATAAAAGTCTTGACTTGAAAAGATATCAAAGGAAGATCAAGCAGTCGTTTGAAGGACTTGATAAGGTCTCATTATCTATTTCCAATCCATTGGAACAAAACATTGCTTTGTTCCCTGTTTCTTCGGCATCCTCCGCCCCTACGGATACCACCACTTTAGTTTTGGCTAAATTTCTTCATGAGTTATCTACTCAAAAGGAAGATCAAGAGTTGATTCTCTTGAATTTCTTTGTATCTGAATATTTGCAAGACTATTTATTCTTGGGGAGCCGGAATCAACTTGAACATGTGGATGAAATATTACAGCTCAAAAATGACATCTTTCAAGCTAATGTTGCCTTTATTCTGAACATCTCATTAGGTCAAATTATTACTAGTGAGAAAGATGGAATTTCGAATTTCTCGATCAATTGGTTAACTGAAGATATGAAAAATGGTGATTTCAACCTGATGTATTCCACGAGAATCTACAAACTAATTGTTGACAGAGCCTTTGATGATTTGTCTTTCAAGGAATTCGAGGACTCCAACATCAATTTCAACCAAATGATGAGTTCCAATATTGCACAATTTGCCGTTATCATCCAAAATTGTTCGAAGTTCTTTCATGTCAAATCAGCCAAACTTGATAGAATTCGTAATTACGTGGCAGCAGAAATATTGGGAGCTAGAAGAACCGATCAAATTCTCAAGGAAGGTCTTCAATGGGTCACATTATTGATCAATTTCTTCAATTGTGAAGAGTCCTATGAAGTCGTTCCTGCTCATAGATTGTCAATGATCGTTAACCAAATTTCCAATTGGTTGGATTCGGATATTGCTTATGATGACGATTTTATCACCATGAGAGTCCAATTGCTCAGACTTTTTAGCGGTCTCATATCATTTTCCACCGATTTACTGGATAAGTTTTGGGAGATAACGTCAAGACTTATCAATGACAGCTTGAGCATCTGTGAGACTGAATTATCAAGATTTGATTTAAGGTATTTCACTTTGAAACTTATCTTGATTGTCAAGAAGAAGGATTTCGAAGGATTCGACGAAATCAAGGAGGAAATCCTAGATCTTCTTTTGAACAAGGAAATTATCGACATCGATTTCAAATTCAACAACCAGGCCATTGATTTGGTTCATGCACTTGCTCAAAGACTTTTCAATCAAGTGGAAATTCCGATCAAGATTGCTAACTCCAAGATGAATGAACTTTATGACCTTCTTTCCACCTGTGACTTTATTCCTATCCAGAGAATTGTTGTGACAATACTTCAAAAATTAATTCTCGTTAACCAACAAGACTTTGTTGTTGAATATCAATTGAGTAATTCTAAATTGAAAGACGACGAAAAGCAGCAATACAGGGCAATTTTACACAAATCATTACTTGATAATATCAATATTCATATCCATGATATCGAGGGTGACAATCCTGTTGTCTCAAGATATTTATGGAGCTGGCTCTTAATCTTCACACATTTTGAGGATATCACCTTCTCCATGAAGTTGGAATATATTAGTCAGCTTAAAGAGCTAGGAGTTATGGAAAGTCTTTTCCATTTCATTTTTGAGCAAGTCAATGTCAACGATTCCAAACAGATGAACAAATTGATTGGTGAATGTGGATCGTTCGAGACTTACGATGTCAAAGAAGCACCTGGTGATTCCTTGGAGTTGGAATTCGAGATCTTGTTACTTCATTTGTATTTCCTTTCATTCAGATTCTTGGGTTCTCAGATCCAGATCTGGTTCAAAGAAATCAGAGACCGTCAACTCAAACAAATCATCGAGAATTTCTCTCTGAGTATGGTTTCGCCTATTTTGACCAACAAAATTTTGGATGAAGTAGCCGATGCTAAGACATCTTTGGAGGCAAAGGATGAAAACTTGACTATCAAGGTCAATAAGGTGATTAATGAAATCAAGTCAGTTTATCTCATTGATGAATACACCATGGAAATGGTGATCAAGATCCCTGCCATTTACCCTCTTGAGAATGTTAGTGTTACTGGCCCATTGCGTTTGGGAGTAAAGGAAAACCAATGGAAGGCATGGCTATTGGCTTCTCAAAGAGTCATTTCTTTGACTAATGGCTCAATCATGGAGGCAATTGAACTCTTCAACAAGAATGTTCATCTTCATTTCTCGGGGTTCGAAGAGTGTGCCATTTGTTACTCTATCTTGCATCAAGACTTGTCTCTTCCTTCCAAGACATGTACCACATGTAACAATAAGTTCCATGCAGCCTGTCTTTACAAGTGGTTCAAGAGTTCTGGAAGTAGCACATGTCCATTGTGTCGGTCACCTTTCAACTTCAAGGCACAAAGAGCATGATTTGGATTTTCAGGGTTTATAGACTAGTAGAAAATACAGCCAAAATCAATTATTTCGACATATTTTATCTTCTACCTGGTGGTGGTAATCCAGTAGTGCCCCTGTTTCCCATTGCCCAAGGTGCTGCAGTCATAGGCATATTTGTTCTGGGAGCATTCAAACTTCTTGTTGGACCGCCATTTATTGGGCTTTTGAAAGTGTCATCTTCCTTTTCTTCTCTTTCTTCACTTCTTGGATTGACAGGCAATTCTCTACCAGTTTCAGGATCACTCCAGGGATAAAATACCTTGCCAAACCAGAAATGCTGAACTACTGGAAACTTGCTAAACACTTCCACTTCATACATTTTTAGCAAGCCTTGTAGCACCTTGGACCAAAGATGCACTGCCACATGTATATCGTAAAGAATTGGAGAATGCTCGTTGAAAGGACCCACTTTAATCTTGAAAATAAACGCAATAGCATTGACGTATAAGTTGGTGGTCTTGTATGTGTTAATAATTTGTCCAGTAAGAACCTGTGATACTGGAGGTGACATCTTGTAGACACTGAATTGGGCAGCTCCAAGGATATATATCAAGTGGAAATGGTCGTCCAAGCCCCAAACGCCGTGTGATCCCGCTGGTTCCAAATTGTATACAAGGATAAGACGACGAACCAAGTCGTAGTACTTCGAAAACATGGCCAATACTTCTTGGCCCGAAATTCCGTCATAATCCAACACTTTCGACTCGAAGAGTCCTCCAATGAAGGCTAAATAGGAAAGCTCGTGGCCTGTTCCGTAGTCCAAGCGCAATTGGGATCCGAACGAGTTCAAAATGTAGTATTTGAGCTCTTCTAATACTTGTGTATTTTTAGGTGGAACTCCAACTAAATCGACGAGAAACCCACCCATTTGGGCTATTACCTTGTCGTGCCAGTCCCGACATGCCAAATTGCCAAATCTCCGAGGTCCTTTGAGGGGAGGAGTTTCGTCGATCAACCGATTTAGGGATTCGAACAAGAGATTCATTCCATGGATACTAGACTCGCCTTTCTCGTCAACTGTAGCATTTTCAGACGGAAATTGGACAATTTCGGCGTCTTCTTTGATGGGACCATCCAATTTCTTCCTTATCACCGTCCTAGCACCGTCTCTGGTGACTATTCCGACATCCAAGTAGCCCAGAGGAACATCTCGAGAACGGACCTTTTCGATGACTTTGTGAAGAGTTGACTGAAGTTTGAAATATGCCTTAGATCGCTTGAAGGCACCCACGTCTGATTGATCAAAGATCTTCTTGCTAGGTGTGGCAGAGTCCGACATTGATGGAAGAAGAGTGATGTCAATAATATGTCAAACGCGTATTTCTGGAACTTCTAAATGGATCAAGTCAATGATAAAATGGGGCAGTTAAAGTGCAAATTGGAGCTTTCTATCGGGATTGAGACAAATATTTGACTATTCTACGATGTTAGGAAGAATTATGCAAGTATTTCGAAGTGTTATTTACAATTGCTCTCTACAATGATTGACCATTTCAAGAATAAGGTGAGAAAATCATAATGAAAAAGAACCATTGGAGATATGGAATTATTTATGACAAGATGCCGAGAATTCCTGGTCAATGATTTCCTTTCTTTCTTAGGATTTCTTCCTGGCCAATAGTTTACATAATTATATCTATTTTACATTAATTTATAGATCATTAGTTTCATTAAATTATAATTATTGTCTATGTACAAACAGTGCTTGAAATATGTCGTTATAATTGAAAGTCTTTAGCATTTAGCTCGATGTGGATATTTTTCTTAATTTTCAGAGCTCGAATTATCATTGATCACAACTATTGGCCTTCCATTTGAATCTACTTCGATCAAAGAAGAATCGAATGAATTGTCACTTCCAATTGATATAGATTCCGGTTTCTTTTGTAGTGTTCTTTTTCCTCGATTTCTACTTTTCCTAGTAGGAGATGATTCCCTTGAAGTTTCACGGCCATGCTTCAATTTGGGAGGACTTTCAATGGACGACTTCATGACTTTAAAATTGGTCTTTTCTTCATCAACAAATAGTCGATTTTCATCCTCAAGGAAGGGATTCGTTTTCGAAGCCTTTGGTGGTGATTTTTCGAAGAATTTTGTGATATTTTGCTGCCCAGGAAGTAATTTAACTTGACCTTTGCGTGGAGACAGCTTTCTAGATGGAGACCTGGTAGTGGATATTCTTGAAGGAGAGTTTGATTCAATTTTTAATGCAGACTTTTGGGGCGAAAGATTAAATCCAAGACTTTCCAATGTGGTCTTTTGGTTCACCTTCTGAGTTTTTGTTGGTGACGCTATCGCTGTTTCATCAAACGCCTTTAATACCAGTGGATTCAAGTATTGTATGATAGGACGAGGTAACCAAATGTAGTCTTGTTTTACTTTGGTAGGACTAGCTACTTCTTGCGTTTCTGTTGGGAGAGAATCCAAATTTTCGTCTTCAGGTACGCTCTTGCCTTTGAGATCAAATAATCTTGGAAATAATTGCCCAATCTTGAAGGCATCAAATTTAATCATGATATGTTCCAACTCGTCCATTATCTTGGAGCGACTTAGCCAGACTAGTTCGTCCAATTTGATTTCCGAATCTTTGAGTGTAAGTAATTTAGCAACGATATTCTTGGCCCGCAAGTCGAAGTCAGATGGAATAAAGAGGAAGTTGTCGTCCTTGTTGGCATGATTATCGTTTGAGACAAAAGTCTGATACAAATTACCATGAGGTTCCTTTCTTTTAATTTCCAGTTCTCCCAAAATGGAATCTCCACAAACTCTTGTAAATTGAATAGTGTCTTTCTCGTTAATATTACTATCATTAGGGACGACAATATCGTCATCGACTTCTCGTAATTCGCCAAAATTGAGGCTTCTTCGGAACTTGAAAATGCTGTGATCAACTAGAGGAAACAAATATAGTAAGGTGAAATACTCGTCGAAATGTAAACCTTGATCTAGAGTTACCAAACGGCCAAAAATGTCTCTTGGCGATTGCTTTATGTGGACGTTCAAGTCCCGAAGAAAGTCTTGGAGGTTGGAAAGACGTTTTTCAGCAGGTATAAGCAGGTTCCATGGCTGTAGTGTAGAATGGACCGGAACTTCAGTAAAACAACGAACAAGATTGGATGCGAAATCAGGAAGTGGAGACTCGACCGGTCTGGTGTTTTTGGTCTTGAGTTCCTTCTTCTGAAGCTTCCTGTGGTAGTAGGCACGTGAGAGGTGCCACAAAGGGCCAATCTGGAGGCATTGGTGATGCCAATGCGTCCCACTCCAGTGCTGTAGTCACCTCCACCCAAGGTGGCCAAAAACACCAATCTGGCGGTGGAAAATCCGGTTTTTTCTTCCACCTTATCCATTTCGATGGGAGTGACGTAGAACCGGGTCGAAACCGACGAAACCAGGCCCGAAGGTCCTGCTTTCTGCGGCGAAAGCGAGTCGTCTTTGTAGCGAGAGAAATTTCGCAACACCGCGGTAGCACCAAAAACCAAGGTATCAACATCGTCCGAAAGAACGTAGTCCACCACGCCCAAACGCTGCAAAAACGCACACTGGGCCTCGGCCTCGGCCGGGGCCTGGCACCAGTCGACGTGCAATGCCGTCAAACGGGCCTTGATGGCGTCAATTACCGGGGCATCTTCGTGGTACTGCGATCGCGGTACTAGCGAGAACGCCTGGAGCTGGGTGTCGAAAACAGGAAGGTGGGAGTCAATATCAGGGAGTTCTGAGTCGACCTGATGGCGCAATTTGGACGGCTTCCAGCGTCCGTCAAACACCACCACGAACGACACGTTGAGACCCACCAAATACATCACTTTCGACACGAAATTCAGCACTAGCACCGCGGTAGCACGAGGGTCCTCGGTAGCCTCATCGAGAGACACCGCCGACTTGAACACGAACATATACGCGTCTATGGCCAAGCGAAGAGGACGTCCCTGGGCCTGGAGGAAGCGGGCCACAAACACGTCTATAGGGAGACGGTCATTGGTGGGACCGAGGAGGTCCCAGAGGGAAGGAATGCCCATGATGAGAAACTACGCGATACAAGTAGGTGCCTAATTTGATGAGATGTAACACGTAGAATGGGAAGGAAAGGGATTGAGATGTAGGACTTGGTATTAAGGAAGGCCACACTCGACCAAACGAGTCGATCAATGAGATCCACAATGAATAAGATCCACAATGAATAAGATCCACAATGGTATTGGTGGCTATGAGAGAACCGTCAAGATTGAATATTCGCGACTATGAAAATTAGAGAGACATGAGGAAGAGACAGTAAGGAGATGGTATGAAAATTAGATTAAGCAAAGGGGATTATGAAAATTAGATTAAGGAAAGGGGATTATGAAAATTAGATTAAGGAAAGTAGAAAGTATGGATATTAGATTAAGGAAAGGAGATAGTATGGATATTAGATTAAGGAAATGAGATAGTATGGAAAAAGGTTAAAGGCTCAATTGTATAAAGTAAGCTAAAGTCTCAATTGTATAAAGTAGGCTAAAGGCTCAATTGTATTGAAGAATGGATCTTGATTAGCCTGTACTATGTGGTTAGAGACACAACAGTGGAATAAGTAGTTGTGACAACGATATCTAGCGTATCACATTTGATAGAATCTATTGGAATCAAAACGTGAATTTTTGTAAATTTACTCTATTTATATTCTCACAGTAACATTGGCTAAGTAGTTAATCTAGTATCACATTTGATAGCATCTATTGGAATCAAAACGTGAATTTTAGTAAATTTACTCTATGTATATTCTCAGAGTAACATTCGCTAAGTAGTATAATATAATCTAAGTAGTTAAAATATAATCTAAGTAGTTAAAATCTATTTCCAGATTTTGAATCTTGCCAATGTTATTAAATATCGACATGAACTATAGATTAATATCCTTACCTTCTTAGTCTGCTATTACGGAATCGTTTTCTGACTCATTCCACCTTTTCATTGGGTCCATCCATCCCAATGGGTCAAATGCACCCGAATAAATGGCCATATTCAAAGTGACTCTCTACATCAATAATCAAGGCCATTCACAGGCACACTGTACATATTCATCCAGAGCACCAGAACCCATTAGATATGAGTGTAAGCACCTTAGAAGCCACGTCAATCCACTCACAATCTCGGTAATGTACATATCTCAGCCTTGACAAATTGTACTAATTCTATCAGTCTTGACAAACTGTACTAATTCTCCACTATTCTCGGGTCTCTATTTCCCATTCCTCTCCCCACTCACAAACCGCCATCTCCCCACTAGAAAAGTGACCAGGACTGAACGTACAAGCAAAGACGCACACAATGTACTCACTGCACTGGTCAGCTTGTACTCTCTATGTCTTACTCAAATAGTGTACGCTTCAATACTCTCCACTACTTCTCACTATTCTCATTCATCTCACTATCTCACTTTCTCACTAACCTCTGTAGCGCCGCTAACTTTGCCCTAACTGTCACTAAAAAGCCGCACTAACCGACTGTCCCCACTGTTCCCCAACTCACCCCACAGTCCCAAATAGTATAGTATAATAGTATAATAGTATATAGTCCATTAGTATAATATACTCTATTAGTATGATAGTATATAGTCCATCTATAATAGTACATTTATAATAGTATATAACCATTAGCATATATACTCCATCAGTATTCATATTGTCTGTCCATTACCACTGTCTACTCTAATTCTCCCAATACTCTCAGTCCCAATCTCTGTCTAGTCCGCTATTTCTGTAGTCCGCACTTTTCCCACTATTCCATATTCCATATTCCACATTCCATATTCCATTCCCACCTTCCCCACTGTTTGAGACAATCCCACTATCTAAGCAAATCACACTCACTACATCCAATCAGAAGCCTTCTCCCCCATCTACCCCATCCCTTCCCTCCATCCCTCCCTTCTCCCTCTCCTGTCACGTGACTCTCTACATAAACATCCTCCACTCCTTTCTTCAACACCAATGAGCCCGCTATCTCTGTCCCCCTTCCCAGTAGGGCAGCTCCTCTGTGGCGGATTCCAGGGCACCACCGTCACGCCCCAGGCCTACCACCTCATCGTGGACAATCACGTGTCGTCCATGATTCTTTCCCGCAAAAACGCCGTGTCGGTGGTCCAGATGACCAAGCTCATTCGAGACCTCCAGTACATCGCCTTCAGTGAGGCAAACTACAAGTATCCCATTCTCTTTGCCATTGACGAGGAAGGAGGAATGATGAACTCGTTGTTTGATCCCGAGTTCTTGACCCAGTGTCCCGGGGCAATGGCGTTGGCGGCTACTGGCGACACCGACTTGGTGTACCAGATCTCCAAGGCCGTGGCCGTGGAGCTCAAGAAAATCGGCTTTCTGATCATCTTGGGCCCGGTGCTCGACGTGGTGACAAAACTATCGCACCAGCTCGTCGGAGTCCGCAGTTTCGGCACCACCATCGAGTCGGTGACAAAGTACGGTTTGGCCTGTGCCCGGGGCTTGCAAGATGGCGGCCTTTTCACGGTGGGAAAGCACTTTCCCGGCATCGGAAACGCCACCGTGGACTCGTTGTTGGAGTTGCCCATGATCAGCGACTCGTTGGACCAGATCAAGCACTTCAACAGTGTGCCCTTTGGAAAGTTGATCAACGAGGGTCTCTTGGACGGCATTTCCGCGGCCGGCTGCGGCGTGCCCACCATCTCGCTTGACGAGACCCACGCGTGCTTGTCTCCTGTCATCATCAACCAGTTGTTGCGTCTGGAGTTGAAGTTCAACGGTTTTGTCATCAGTGAGTGTTTGGAAATGGACGCATTATACCACTCCATCGGCTTGGGCCAGGGCGTGGTGTTGGCCATTTCTGCTGGCTGTGACTTGGTCATGGTGTGCCACGACTTGGCCCTCCAGAACGAGGCCGTCGAGTCCATGGAGAAGGCCATCGCCAACGGCACACTCGACGAAGAAACCGTGTGGACCAGTTACGCCAGAATCGAGAGATTACAGAAGAAATTGCCCAAATGGAGCGAGCTCTTTCCCCGAGGCGAGGCCTCGGCGAAGGAAGATCAAGTCACATTCAAAACCGCCAATCCAGACCTTTGGGAAAGCCACCAGAAACTCTCGGCTTTGGCCTACCAAAAATCCATCACCTTGGTGCGGGACTTCAACGAGACGTTGCCCATTACCAAGTTCATCAAGTCGACCAAGGATTCGGTCGATAATATTCTTCTCTTGACTCCGCTCCTCAATCCAATCTACCCCAATCCAGTGGGCCATGAGTCTGGTCAGCTCTACTCAGGCGAAGAAGTCTTCCAGAAATTCGGTGACATGTTGTCAAATCACAAGTTCAACAAATCCAAAGAGTACAACGTCTTGCATACCACCTACACCGCCAATGGACTTACTCCATTGCACGAAACCCTCATTGAAAACTCCAAGGTGGTGATAGTACTCACCTCAGAAGCTGCAAGAAACATGTATCAGATAGGAATTGTCAAATACGTTTCCATCCTTTGTGGTGCCGATCCTAACTCCTTCAATAACAGTGGACCAGCATCTTCACAATTATCGAAACCGTTGATTATCGTGGCTACTCTGTCCCCCTATGATTTCTTCTACAATAAAAGTATAGGAAGTGTATATTTGTGTTGCTTTGACTACACAAATATTGTCTTGGAGAAGCTCGTGGGTGTGTTAATGGGAGATTTCGAAGCAGAAGGCTGCATTCCTGGCGAGAAGAAGTTCGTTAGCAAACTGAAAAAGGATAAGTGGGGAGGAAAAGGAGAACTCAATGATCCACAAAGAAAATTGGTAAGAAATCCCGTTCCCAAACGAAGATGGCTAGTTGATGAATTCGAATTGGATCGTGATTGGCCCGGGTTCATGAAGTTATGGATGAATAACATCGAAGATGTGTCACTTATGGGCAAAAACAAAATAAATTACCGTAGTGAACAACTTTTCAAGAAGATTTATGGACTTTTGGCATCTACTGCAAAAACTCAAAAGCATTTTGTGGTGAGGAATTCTTCTTTGAATTTGCTCTATGGAATTGTTTTGACTTGGGTGCATGAACAAGTTTCATTGGATGGAGACTTAACTAATGATGAATCCCAAAACATTGGTACCATAATGTACTTATTGGTTGATAAATCTAAGACTTTCCAAAGCATTGGTAAGAACCTTCACTCCAGAGCCATACGGTATCTTGTGAAAGAACAACATTGCAAGAAGATAACTCTCGGTACTTCATTCCCATTGTTTCTTTTCCCCGACAAATCCAATCTTTCACAGCAACCTCAAAATAACAAGGTGAATTTATTCATGCACAACTTAGGATGGGACGTTGAATCGCTGAAGTTGAGAAAGAAATACGTGATGGTATTAAATAATTTGGAGAAATGGCTGGTTCCAAAGAAGATTTTCCGGGAGTTGATGATAGTAGGTGTGCGTTTTGATATCTGCAGCGACCCCGACAAATTAATGAGACTCATCGATAGGTCTATTAGGGACCTGTCGGAGGGAACCGATGATAAAGAGGACAAGGAGAACATCAAGAGTCTCTACCTTGAGGCCATCAAACATCTCGGAAACAGCTCTTCATATAGTGTCAAGATCATCATTGCATTGGAGCCCACGAATCAGAACGTGATTGGAAGTATCATTTTGTTCACCAACAAATCGCAGCTTGCCAGATTCTATCCATTCATTGATGAATGCGCCGTGGAAGGTTCTGATCCACGCAATCCTCCATTGATTGGTGGTATCATCGGACCAGTTATCGACCCTCTGTACTCGAATTTGACGGAGATCTTCAAATACGGGTTGATCTGCAGTGGTATCACCTTCCTCAAGTCCAATTTGAACGACGGTGAATTGGTGATGAACCAGTGCATTATGGTGGGAGTTAACGACGACAAGTCCATTTCCGGCGTGAAAGAAATTGGCTTCAATGAATGGAAATACTATTATGACTATTACGACAAGAAGAACGACCCCGAAGAGTACTTCAAGACCAAGGAGTAGGCATTTCTGCCACCTGAGACAGAAGGAAGATTCCTGACATGGAAGGTGTTGTGTCCCCCAATACGGCTGCAACAAGCAACCGGTGTAAATTATGTAACATATGAACGAATGGAACTAGCGACGGACCTCCGGGCATTAATTCAACATGTAGATTGTAGAGATTGATTTGTTCTCATCTCACGATATGGTCAAGTCCGGGGTAGATTTCACCGGTTCCGATGCACTCCGGGAAACCAACATTCTGCCCAACGACCCCAGATTTCCTAGTTAGGCTTCGTGGATGCCCCTAAATCATAGCAGGGACAGAGGATCCCGGGATAGGCTTCGGAGCTGCAAAATCAGCTACTCCGCAGCTTCTGTTCCGGTTCTGTCCTGAAGTCGGATTCAGACAAAGAGAAACTGACATATTGACCAATAAATTAATCCAGTGGACAGAAAAGGAGAAAGACAGGCCCAAACCCTCAAGTGGCCCCATTCCTCTATCTGGAGGTTGTGGGGAAGTGCAGTTGCGTTTTCCACACTTGTCATGATAAGATGGGCAGCGCATGACACATGGGGCAATGGAGGGGGCCAAACAGGACCCCGGTCCTCCAATTGTGGCAGAAATCAAGTCTTTGTGACGGCTGCATCTCCGTCGAACACGAGATGTGGGGCCAGGTTGCGTGTTTGATGGGGGTGGTGCCGATAAGATGGGACGAGGCGATAATTAAAGAAATGCCAAGCGAAGCGAAGACAATTGAAATAATTGAAGAATAATGGAAGGAAGGACCAACGGGCAGCAGACAAGGGCGAGGCAATAGGGGGCATGCTGCTGCCATGTTACGGAGCAATTACGGGTCATTATGGACGGGTGTAGACTATTATTAGTCCATTATCTACAGTGAACATAGCTGTGCAACGGCTGGGCACCACAAGATGTAATTGGCAGTGTTGGCAGTAGCAGCTGGCAGTGGCGATATCGGCAGTATCGGGCGAGACACCAGCACAATGACGCTATCAAGCGATCCAGGAAATGGGACCAGCTTGGCTCCGATTTCACAATAGCCGAGAAGAAATGGGGACATTTGCCAGTGAAAAGTGAGGGACCGAGGGTCCAAGGCACTCTGGAACCCTGGGAAGCCCAGAATATTGGGAGAGAGAGGTCCCGCAGTAAGGATCCAAGCGTTCTGGGTGTAGCTGGTGCTAATTGCAAGCTACGACGCCAGTTTCAGCTGAGACAGGTCCATCTGTCTGAGACAGATAGTGTGAAAAGTGCATTTATGGCATTCACCACAGCGATGGCTCCGGAGCTTTACAGCAACACGGAGTCCGTAGCAGCCGTTAGACACGCCAGGACGGCGAGCTCGTAACGCTCGGGTCGCAGCTCTGGGCCTGGGTTGCTACTATTGTTGAATGTCGTAGATCTTTGGAAGAGAGAGAGAGATTGGACCGTGAGAAAAGAGGAAGAAACCGGGAAAAAACGGGGATCCGAACATCTAGAGAAAACAGTCACGAACTCCATCGTCGCAGCTACATGTCCACGACACTTCCAGCCACGTATTCCCATCACCAGCTGTGCAATTCACATTCCACGCTAATTTCAAACTCTCCATATTTCCACCTTTCCATATTCATATTCCACTTTTCCATATTCGCATTCGCATTTTTCACCTTCACACCTTGAAAAATCTCGACCTGACCATATAGTTCCCACACGGTTGTGACCCCTCTCGTAGATCCTCCACTTTGTCTCTGTATACACGACACGACCGGACCCAACCAGGCCAGCACCGGAGCCCACCACCCACGTCATCCCGGGTCTTTCCTGGCACCCGCCCCTCCTCAAGCCCCATTCCACCACCACGTCATAGCGTCCAGACCCAGGCTCCAGGCCTGGCCACACGCGGCGGAGTAGGGGCCCAAAATTGCAAATTCTGGCATCGACGACCCCGGCCAGGCCCGAGGATGCCCGGGCCACATGAAAGTGTGCCAATATCCCGCAGCAATTGCCAGTGTCGGTGACAATGCCGGCGTAGTTGCTGTGCAGTTGCCCCAGATTTGGGATATTAAGTATGTTTAGTGGGGTACGCAGGTGCAGGCCGCGGTCCCGGCGCACGCCGGGATCCACAGAGTGGGAAGCTACAGTGGACAAAAAAGGCATGGAAGTGGACAGGAACAAGTAGAGTAGGCAGTCGGCCCCGACGAGCGGACTAGCCCAGACAGGACAAGGCTAGTGAGAGATGGAGAGGTAGGTGGTTTCGGAGAACGGGAAGGATGGATACTGCATCGACACCGCATCCCTTGGCCCGGCGCTTACGTAAGCCGGCGGCCCCCGGGTGGCCCCTCGCACCCTCCCACACTCGCGCGACACTCCACCCGGCCCCCTCTTCCGGTTTCCTCCTTACCCCAGATTCTGGGGCGTCCTTCCCAATGCGGACACTGCGGTCTTTTCCATTTCACCTCCTCTCTTCCCTTTCTCCGGGCCCGTTGCTGTCTGCATTACTCTGCATTACCCCGGCGTCAAACAGTATAAATACAGCAGATGTCGCCCTTTTTCTTGTCCTCACTAACCATCCAATATGACCCCTCCTACCGCAGTCGAATCCTCCATCAATTTCCAAGGCCATCCCACCATCAGATCCAACCAGGACCCCTTGGTCAAGCAGTTGTCCTTGAACCCTGACGTGACCATCCGTCACAACGCCCCTCCCCCTACGTTGTATGAAGACGGTTTGTTGGAAAAGGGCACCACCATCTCCTCCACCGGCGCCTTGATGGCCTACTCCGGTAAGAAGACCGGCAGATCGCCCAAGGACAAGAGAATTGTCGACGAAAGCTCGTCGTCCCACAACATCTGGTGGGGTCCTGTCAACAAGCAGGTGGACGAGTTGACATGGAAGATCTCCAGATCGCGTGCCTTGGACTACTTGAGAACCAGAGAAAAGTTGTTTGTGGTGGACGCCTACGCCGGCTGGGACCCCAGATACAGAATCAAGGTCAGAATCATCTGTGGCCGTGCGTACCACGCGTTGTTCATGACCAACATGTTGATCAGACCCACGGAGGAGGAGCTCGCCAACTTCGGCGAGCCCGACTTCACCATCTACAACGCCGGCAAGTTCCCCGCCAACGTGCACACCAAGGGCATGACCTCGTCCACCTCGGTGGAGATCAACTTCAAGGACATGGAGATGGTCATCTTGGGTACCGAGTACGCCGGAGAAATGAAGAAGGGTATCTTCACCGTGATGTTCTACTTGATGCCCATCAAGCACCAGGTGTTGACCTTGCACTCGTCCTGTAACCAGGGCTCGGAGAAGGGCGACGTGACGCTCTTCTTCGGTCTTTCCGGTACCGGAAAGACCACCTTGTCTGCCGACCCCCACAGAAAGTTGATCGGAGACGACGAGCACTGCTGGTCCGACAACGGTGTGTTCAACATCGAGGGTGGCTGCTACGCCAAGTGCTTGGACTTGTCTGCCGAGAAGGAGCCCGAAATCTTCAACTCCATCAAGTTCGGAGCCATCTTGGAGAACGTCGTCTACAACCCTGCCACCAAGTTGGTGGATTACGCCGACTCCACCATCACCGAAAACACCAGATGTGCATACCCTATCGACTTCATTCCTTCGGCCCAGATCCCATGTTTGGCCGACACCCACCCCACCAACATCATCTTGTTGACCTGTGATGCCTCCGGTGTGTTGCCTCCCGTCTCCAAGTTGACCAACGCCCAAGTGATGTATCACTTTATTTCTGGTTACACCTCCAAGATGGCCGGTACTGAGGAGGGTGTCACCGAGCCCCAGGCCACCTTCTCTGCCTGTTTCGGCCAGCCTTTCTTGGTTTTGCACCCAATGAAGTACGCCCAGCAATTGTCGGACAAGATTTCGCAACACAACGCCAACGCCTGGTTGTTGAACACCGGATGGGTCGGTGCTTCTGCTGCCAGAGGCGGAAAGAGATGTTCCTTGAAGTACACCAGAGCCATTTTGGACGCCATCCACTCGGGTGAGTTGAGCAAGGTCAACTACGAGTCCTTCCCTACCTTCAACTTGAACGTCCCCACCTCTTGTCCTGGTGTTCCATCTGAGATCTTGAACCCCACCAAGGCCTGGACCGAGGGTGTTGACTCGTTCAACAAGGAAATCAAGAGCTTGGCTGGTAAGTTCGTCGAGAACTTCAAGAACTACGCCGACCAGGCCACCGCCGAAGTCCAAGCTGCTGGTCCAGACGCATAAGTGCATTTATACTTTATTTATTCAACGATATCCAGAAACAATGTAGAAAGAATACGAGGATTCATATTGGTATACTTCAATTAAAGTAACAGTTCAGTTCAGTTGCACCAAGTATTGAACAGGATGAAAAAGAGTAAGGTAAATGATGCTAAAGATGTACTTCAATTAAAGTAACAATTCAGATGCATGTACGACATACAAATAACAGGAAAAGAGAGTAGATGATTCTAAAGATTTACTTCAATTAATGTAACAGTTCAGATGCATGTACGACGTATAAATAACAGGATGAAAGAGAGTAAGGTAAATGATGCTAAAGATGTACTTCAATTAATAGTAACAGTTCAGATGCATGTACGACGTATCAATAACAGGATGAAAGAGAGTAGATGATTCTAAAGATGTACTTCCATTAATATTTTAGTAACCGGTTAGTTGAAGAATATCAATTCAACTTCAGACATGAGAATAGGATGAAAATAGAGATAGAAGGTAGACCAGCTGATTCAGCTAGTTACAATTAGCGGTAATGATATAGAAGCCAGTTGCCTGAAGCATTAGACGAATAGAGGATGTAAGAGAGTAAGGTAGATGACCATAAATATCTACTTCAGTTTCACAGTAACCACTTTATTAACTCACGATCATACGTAAAGCAGGATGACTTGAAGATAGAGACAGGAACCGGATTCCACGGTTTCAATAATAATTCAGAAGCCTGTTTCTTAATTATCAGACGAATAGCAGGTGATTTGAGGACAGAGAACAGTTTCTGAAGAGTTATTCAATCTGCTTCAGTTTCAACAGTAATAATTCAGAAACCAGTTGCTTGAAGAAAAACAGAACGGGTCGATATGAACGATTTGATTGGCTACGATGAGATATCCGGGCACAATCTAACGATTTCTGTTTAAACAGCATCAGTTACAATAAGTATTCCTTCTATCTTTGAAACAGAAGATAAAACTACTATGCAAGTAATAATTCTGAAGTTAATATACCAACTTCACGTTTCAGCCATCAGAGTGATACATTTCACTAGAATATGAATCAACTAGCTATGGAATACTTGGTAGTCCACAGTGCAATGGGATCAATACGACCGTGTAGAAATCAACATGGCCCAGTATTTCAACATTCCACCAATTCTACCAAATTGGACAGTCACCACCAGAAAGACGAGCTGGTCACCACCAAGCAAGTCCCACTTGCTCTCTATTACGAGCTCATTAAATATTGAATTCCATTTGGATTGAAGTATCTCTTGCTTTCTATTACCAGCTCATTAGATATTTAATTCCTTGATGGAAGCATCTCTCGGGAGACTATCTTCTTCACCACTATGTACCACATTAAACGAACACAGCCTTAGGCGAAGTTACCCGAATTTTCACCTGCTTGTGGACCTGAATCACAGGATTCTACAAATATCATAGTGACGAGTGGACCCAATTAGTGCGAAGAAGAAGTCACAGGACAGGCAACTGTAATTCTATTGTACAATAGTTCTCTGTCGTTTAGTTGCGATGGCACCGTCCAAAGCGGAACTGTCGTAAAAGAACAGAGTGCCAGCAATCACAGGACAAACAGCAACAGAAGCGTTTTCTCGATGACCAATAGTGATTCTGAACAAACCAAACTGCTAGTTACACTAATAGAACTAAAAAACAATTAACTACTAGGTTGGACCACACTATCATTTTTTATTGACCACACTTTCATTTTTCACATTCACTACCACCCAATCCGGCTCTTTCACCTCACCCAAACCACCACATCCAACAATTTCGTGGACGGAGATAAACGAGGCGAAACACCCGAGCCGAGCCGTTCTACTGCAAGAAACAACACCCCGTCTGTTTCGCTAGAACAATACGTTTCTCTGCACATCAGCCATGAAATAATTATGAAATTCCAAGTGCATCGATGTGGGGGAAAACAAGGGACCGGACTTGAACTCCGAAACCAGATCATTTTCGTTTTCTCGAGAGGCTGAATACACAGGCTGGGACGGACTGGTTTCAGTAGAATGAAGTAACGGTGCAGTAGAATATACAGAAAGTAGAGAATTCAGAAGATACAGAACATTCACGGGATTCAGCAGATTCAGAAGATTTAGGAGATTCAGAATGTGGATTCGCAGGGGTAGAACGTCCACAAAATTCACAGACTCAGGCAATATCGCCTTATGGTGAATTTGTGTGGTAGTTCAATTTATTGAAGCCCACAACTCCAAACTCTCGTACCAAGTTTATTGCCGAGCCTCTCGACTTTAAAACCCTGCAATTTGAGCCACCAAGAAATCAGTGTGGAAAAAGAGATGACCAGACACCGCCGTAGAATTCTAAATGGAACAAGGGAAGTTGTTGGGGTGTGACTTTTGTGTACTGATTGCGGCATTTGTAGCGTTTCCAGCCTTGGTAGAAGTTGTAGCATTTGTGTGAGTCCGAGGGTACTTCCAGTGGTGCATTTCTGCAGAAGCCACACGGGTGAGATACTGAACCTTGCTTTTCTTGAGGCCATGACCAGCTGAATGAATATAATTGAGATTTGTAGATTATAATTAGGGCACCTCGTACTGGGTGCATAGGTCCACGCAGCATATTGCCGCATCGGGCAGGAGGCCGCATGCAGCACGTGCGTCAATAGGAGGGGGTGGGGATAAAGCCGGTGGAATACAGCAGTTTGGAGCCAGACAGACAGACAGCACTGGTGAAACTTCTAGTAAATTGTAAACAGACGCACTCCACTAACGGCGAGGATATGTGTCACGACGTGGTTAGCATATGTTTGCAACGCTACTAGACCAGGGCCAGCGGCGCCCCTTGTAGCTCATGCACGGTGCGGGGTTAGGGCTCGTGACCGCCGAAACGTGCATATGTCACTTCCGAGTGCCGCCGCCCTACCTCGAGTCTCTCCTCAGCCCAGATCCCCTTCTCCAGCTCATACACCGAGGGCCGCCTGTCGCCGGCCTTCCGCACCCACCCCAGCTGTCCCGGTCCCTCCAGCACCACTCCAGACCCCTGGACCATCCCATCGCCATCTTCGCTAAAATCCATTCATGCATATCAATGCGCACCCTTGCATGCTTGTGCGTCACAGCACTATTTGTGCTTGCCCTTTCTACCCCATGATCATATGCTAACGCGGGGCTCTCCCCTCTCTTTCGCAGCCCCGATACGTGCGTCTGACACTTCCGCTGCGTGCATGCTGCATGCTGCCTGTCCAACTCTACATATTGGCAAAAGTATATATAGGGCCCGACTTTCCCCTACTTTCCATCCTATTCACACACTCCAGTCTCTTCCAATGTCATCTACAGAATTGAAGGATTTCATACAGGAGTACCTTGCCAAGTGGTACGTGGTGGCCGCTTTGGCCCTCTTGCTCATCAACATTATTGAGCACTTCAGATTGAAAATGGTCGAACGTCGACTTGGGGCAAAGCCCATTACCAACACCATTTCCGATGGCTGGCTAGGCTTTTCCGTGGGTCTTCACGTGCTCAAGCTCAAGACCCGGGGTGAGATGATGGACTACGGGTATAACCGGTTCTTCACCGTCCCCAATCCCAGTGTGGGCACCTACAACTTCCATGTCTTTGGCCAAAAACTCTACACCACCAAGGACCCCGAAAACATCAAGGCCATCTTGGCCACTCAGTTCACCGACTTTTCTCTTGGCACCAGACACACGCACTTCAAGCCCCTTTTGGGCGACGGAATCTTCACCTTGGATGGTGAAGGCTGGAAGCATTCCAGAGCCATGTTGAGACCCCAATTTGCCCGTGAACAGGTGGCCCACGTCAAGCTTTTGGAGCCCCATTTGCAGACGTTGGCCAAGCACGTCAAGAAGGCCAACGGCGGCAAGTTTGACATCCAGGAGTTGTTTTTCCGGTTGACTGTGGACTCTGCTACCGAGTTCTTATTTGGAGAATCTGTTGCTTCGTTAGAAGACGAGTCCATTGGCTACTACGACACTACGAAATTTGACGGCAAGGTCGGCTTTGCCGAGGCCTTCAACTACTCGCAAGAGACCTTGGCCTCCAGATCCATTTCGCAGCAATTGTACTGGCTCTTCAATTCCAAGAAGTTCAGAGATTGCAACGCCAAGGTCCACAAGTTTGCCGACTTCTACGTGCAGAAGGCCTTGGACTTGACCCCCGAACAGATGGAGAAGCTGTCTGCCGAAGGATACACCTTTTTGTACGAGTTGGCCAAACAGACCAGAGACAAGAAGACCTTGAGAGACCAGTTGTTGAACATCTTGGTTGCCGGCAGAGACACCACTGCCGGTCTTCTTTCGTTTGCCATGTACGAGTTGGCCAGAAACCCCGAGATCTGGACCAAGTTGAGAGAAGAAATCTACACCAAGTTCGGATCGGGAGACGAGGCCAGAATCGAAGAAATCACCTTCGAGTCTTTGAAGAAATGTGAATACTTGAAGGCCGTCATCAACGAGACGTTGAGATTGTACCCTTCGGTTCCTCAAAACTTCAGAATCGCCACTAAGGACACCACTCTTCCAAGAGGAGGAGGTCCAGATGGCCAATCGCCAGTGCTCATTCCAAAGGGCCAAAACGTCACATATTCCGTCTACGCCACTCACAGACTGGAGGAGGTGTACGGAAAGGACGCTTTGGAATTCAGACCCGAGAGATGGTTCGAGGAATCGACCAGAAAATTGGGCTGGAACTTCCTTCCTTTCAACGGAGGTCCAAGAATTTGTTTGGGCCAACAGTTCGCCTTGACTGAAGCATCTTACATCATTACCAGATTGGTTCAAATGTTCCCCAACTTGGTAAGCTACAGCGACGAAAATCCATTGAGAAAGCAATCTCACTTGACTATGAGTCTTCAAAATGGATGTCCTATTGGCCTCTATTGAGTAGAGGGCATGTATATTTATTCAATATTATATGGTATGAAAGGGTGTAGAGCGAGTAGGGGCATGTATTTATTCAATATCAAATGGTATGACTAAATGTAGAGTGCATTTATATCAATAATATGGTATGGATATTGTAGATATGAGTAATGGAGGCATTAAATGTGTATCAATAATATGGTACGGATAAATGCAGTTGGAGTTAATGGAGACCTTGAATGCATCTTCGATATTATAGGTTACGGCAGAATGTAAAGTTCGAAAAATAGGTCATAATGCATATTCAATAGGCATGTACATGTATTCAATTGGGCATGTCATGTATTCAATGCAGAATGTAGATTAAATGAAATCCGATAGGGGCATGTACATGTACCCAATATTTAGCTGATGTAGAGTGTATTAAGTCGGTAGTCCCTGTTGTCTAATCCGGTAGTGGGGAAATGTGGGGAACATTCCATAAGACAGGGAGATAGGAGATAGAATATAGGCTATTGTTCCAAAACAGCAAGAATTGGAGATTTCAGGTAGGATTTCGGAATTCTGTGACCACTTCTGCCTATTAAAGAAGATTACTTTCTTAGAGTTGCGGACAGAGAATGACAATAAGGCACTCTTACGTAGGAGCCGTGGCAATTGATCATGTTGATTATAAGTGAAGTGCAACTTGCTTGGAAACGGAAATAGATGCAAAAAATAGATGGGGGCCACAATAACGAAATAAATGAATAAGCAGTCGTCCATTGCAGCTCCGAAAGTTTAATTATAATAAGAAGCAACTGATAGTCGAGCAATTCATGGGTCTATAATTATATTTCTACTTCTGTCACTTCAATTGTACATATACTATATTTTACGTAGTTCTTCAAATGCCAATACTAATGCTGATATACTGAGTACTTTCCTGAAGCAATTGATTCAATATATGCATTTCAGTAAGTTTACTTACAATAAGAAGCAATCTATGGTCGAGCAATAGATGTGCCTATAATTACACTGCTACTTCTGTCACCTTATTTGTTCCTATACTTTAAATTTACTATGCTCAGTAAATCTGATATTTATATAGTAATTCATGCAATAAAAATACCGAGAATCTACACTACTTGTCCAAAATTTTACACTAACTGTCCAAAATTCTACACTAACTGTCCAAAATTCTACACTACTTGTCCAAAATTCTACACTACTTGGCCAAAATTCTACACTACTTGTCCAAAATTCTACACTACTTGTCCAAAATTCTAAACTACTTGTCCAAAATTCTAAACTACTTGTCCAAAGCAATTGCTTCAATCTATGCAAGTAATGCGTACTACTCCATTTTAATCTTCCAAATTGTAAAGAATCTACATCTTCTCTTCTCATTTCTCTTTTCACATCTACTTCATATTAGCATTCCCTATTATATATTATATATTAGCATTCCCCATCATAGCTCACTACTTTAACTGAAAAGCTAGTGATTTCTGAACTTGTCATCAATATCCACACGTCTCCTGTGTATAATGCTACAATTCCTACATCTACGTGTTTTCGTACTCTTGTCAAGTCCTACCTTAATACTCTGGAGTCCTGCATACTAACAGTAAACAAAATTTTCAAAACATTCCTTTAAAGTAAAGGCATCCACAACCATGAGCTCCAGCTCAGATTACACCTGGTCGACGGATCTTTTCGCCGAATGTTACAACACAATCAATTCCCTGGGCCTCGTGGACCACGATGCCGTTTTTTCCATAAAAAACGACCTCCTGCAGCTCTTGAAAGTTCCATCCAAGAACGAGCAGGCCAGAAAGATCTTGACTGAAGAATCAACGCCCACCAAGTTCTCCAATGGCGATGAATTCAAACTCAACTCATTGTTCATAGAAGAGACCCTCCAGTTGGCCAACGAGTTTGACTTGAACGAGGTCCTGGCTGCTGAATTGGCGTACTACTCCACACCCATTGGTTTCCAAAGAGGCACGTCCTTCACCGACACCGCCAGATATTCGTTCTACTCAAGATACCAGTACATTCTCAATATCGTGGGATATCTTGCTACCAACAAGATCCTTCACCAGCACCTCGATTCCACCCAGTTTGAAGGCATTTTCCAAGCAGTGTTCGTCAGTTACGAGAAGATCTACCAGTTGTTAAGCTTCCAGAACGATTTGATCGACAAACAAAAGGTTTCCAACAATATCAATGACCTCTTATTCATAAACGCCACCAACTTCTCCAAGGCACAGCTCTTCAAATGCCACGAGACCTTGAGTCAAATCCTTTTCACATTGGTCGATAACTACTTCGACAAGTTCGGCACCCTCGCAAACTACATCAAAATAATCGACTTTGTCAACAAGAATATCAATAATAACGATTCTTTGTCTATTCATTTCTTGCCAGCAATTTTCAATTTCATTACCAAGTTATTAGACTCCGATGCTGATGCCGAAGTCGACAAGTTCCACAAGCACATCACTGCAGAATTGTCCAAGTCGTACAAGAGTATTTCCGTTAGCGACGTTGTGGACTTGACCAACTCGAATGTAAAGGGAATCGAAATTGCTGCATCCATGTTCTTTTTCACCTATTTTACTTCGTGGTGCAAGCGCAGTCAGGCACGTACAGACAAGTATGACTTCAAAGAGGACATTGTGAAGTATATGGAATGGACCATCAACTTCGATTTCATGGAATGGTTATTGTGTTACGCTGCAGAATCGACCACTCCCAAAACGATCGAGTTGTACGAGTGGAGCAATGTCTATGATTTCAGATCCCTCTTACAGAAGACTTGCCCAAGATTGTCTCCTCAAAAATTCATCTATCCATCCAGTCAGGATTTGATACATTTGAAGGAATCGAAACCTGGCTTTGAGAACGTCACTATTCTCACTACCTTGACTCCATATAAAGTCACCGAGGAATTCAATGAATTATTGGTTGCCCCCTTCTTCCACAGATTCTTCGTGGATTTTGTCACTAATGCAGCTTTAATACTTATTCTGTTGAGAGACAGCGAAGAAGACTTTTTGCTCTCTTCTATGAACAGAAAACAACTTCAAGAGACAGAGAGAGGTGAAGGAGAAGCTTTCCGGGATGATGATGACGATGATGATAAATCAGAGGTAAAATCGACGCAAGACAAAAACGTATTAGATTTGGACGAGATTTCCACTAGATCCGATTTGGAAAGATTCTACTTGGCATTTGCATACACTTATTGCAACAGACCCGAGTTGTGTTCCTTATTCTGGTCATCTGAAAGTATTTCCAGTGACATTATGGGATTTTTCTCTTGGGGTCTCAGCAACAACACTTCTCCTTTAATTACAGCCACATTCTGCCTCATGTTGGGATCTTTGGCTTCTGGAGGCAATGAAGCTGCCACAAAAATATGGGAGATTTTAGTCTCGAATAACGGTTCTACATTAAGGAAAAACGACTACTCCAAGATTTCAATTGATTCAATAATCAATTCTTTGAACTACTACATCGATTCTTTGAAGGAAAACTTCGAAGAAAACTTAAATGTGAAACTCAAGCAACAGCAAAAAAGACAAGAGTTTTTGTTCTCCAGTAACTCGATTAATCAAGACAACTCGTTAAATTGCAATAATAGCATGGTCATCGAACTTGCAGAAGATTCTGTTGTGTTCATTTCCGGATTCATACAGCTTATCTCTGCGATAATTAAGAATTTATCTGCTGAGTCAAAGGAAATTAAACAATCCGCTTTGAATCGCTTTTATCCAATTATTAATGACTTCTTGTATTTCGACAACTTGATTACTGGTGGTAAGAATTTGAGTGTCGACATCAATTCAAATAACAGCAACAATCCAAAGTTTATTGATTTACCTGACATAATCATCAACGAAGACAACAGGGTCGTCTTGATCAATTTAATGCTCAATCTTTTGAATAACATCATTTTGGATGAACAAGATTTGTCCATTAGATTTAAAGTTTGGGAGATCGTTGATCGCTGGATATATCATGGAATGACAGAACCAGAGAGTCAAAATAGCTCGGTTACAAAGGATTCGTTCATTCACCAATCACACAGACCCAAATATGTGAACAAAAGACTGATAAGACTCAACCAGGGTTTCCAAATGAAGTTGAAAAAGCTTTCGCAAGTGAGCAATTTCATGAACTTAATTTCGAATCTCTTGAAGCCTTTGAACAATCAGAAACAAGCCTTTTCAAAATACAGCTTGTTGTATCCAGTTGATTTAGGCTGGGGTTACAGAATCAACAATTCTATTGGTGTGTGGCCATACATAGAATATTTGTTGGTGGAGGCCTTTGGAAAATCAGACAAGATGAGCAATACCGCAGAACAGTATAAGATTAAAACTCAAATAGTTGAGATGATCAAGACTTCTTTGGAAGAAATAGATTGGGTGTTTTTGAATGAAACGGCTCCTCACATTGTTCGCGACCTCTCCAACTTCAATGAAATATTTGAATCCAACATCATGTCCATTCCTATGGATTACAAGTCTTTCGTGAAGGCACACCACTCGATTCCAATCTTGAATTACATGTTCGATGAGAGAGTGTACAAGTCATTATTGAGTATTATCAACATCGGCCAAGATTCTTTGGAAAGAGACCCCAAGATTGCTAAGTTGATAGAAAATTCTTTGAAGGTGGTCGAAGATATATTGAACGTTCAAGATATTTTCGTTCAAAGTTTGTTGAGAATTGTCAAGGATCAGGAAGTTGTGAATAACAAAAGTGTTGGAACTCAAACCAATCTTTTCAACTCTGCAAACAAATCCATAACTGATCATTTCTACACTCCATACACAGTTGGAACCAATGGGGTAACGAATTTCTACGAAATCTTACTTTTCAATTTGCCAATTATCCCTCAAATTGCATTGTACGTTGCAAATACTGGTAATGGAGCAATTGTGGAGACTTCTATCAAAATCTTGAGTAAGATAGGATCGTCTTCGTTATTTGTTACGAACAATAACGATTCAATTTTGAGAAAAAATAGATTATTGAGCACATTCGAAAGCATCGACGAATCCGTCAAAATCAAATATGCATTCATCAACCAGTTTGAGTCTCTGGATGTCAAGATTCAGACCAAAATATTGGAATTTATTCTTGAAAATCTTCATAGATCCAACGGTACGGTACCCAATGTTGGTCACTTCTTACTTGGATATGAACTACACGGAGATACTTTGTTCTTATCGGAAAGCTTTAAGACCACCTCAAGCAAAAATACCTTGTTGATGGTATTATTGGAAACTTTGTTTGAGAAGATTGGTAATCTTGGAGATGGCTTCAACATTCAAGCGGGACCATCAAAGATTTCATCTTTGATATTGGAGATAATAATCAAGCTCAGTCAAGATGCTGTGAGTGCACACCATACTTTGACCTACTTGAGAGACTTCCACACTCTTTTCGAGAGACTTTTATCGTATCAGCCAAAGATCGACTCACAAACGTTGTGGGCAGAACTTCCATTTGATGGAGACTTGGATGGTAATAAGAATCAATTCATCGAGAGCGAGGATAGTTACCAATCTCTTCTCTCATTTGTTAACCAGAGAACATTGATATTGCAATATTTATCATTAGAGTTTCACCATATCCAGTCAGTCACCAAAAAAGATTACTATATGAAATTGCTCTTGAATATCCACGAAGATTTCCTTAGTGGATCCTCTAGAATATTGAATTTCTTAGACATTTTGAATTACAAGTTTAAGAATTTCGACATTAGCGAGGGAGAAGAATTGAACCAGAAATACGATTTGGAAGCAATTGTCGAACTCGTAAAAGGTGTTGGTTTCGAGTTGGACTATGAAGTTTTGAGCAAGATTGTCAAGATTGTAAGTCAAACAAAGGGCAGCAAGTTGATTAGACCACAACAATCAACCTTGAAACAAATAGAACCTCAAGGAAATTTGCTCACCAGTGTATTCAGTCAGAACAATGCCATTAGCCAATTACATGACACTTTGATTCCTGATCCAAATCTCGAGATGAAAGCACTCACTTCTGGAATTGTCGTGGAGTCCAATAAGCTTCACGGCTTCATTAATAAATTCATTCTTTCCACCAGCTTGAGAAAGATTCAATTGAAGTGCTTACATGCCTGGTGTCAATTGATTGAAATATTGATTACTGACCAAACTGTTTCAACCAACTTCTTCATTCTCGAGGTACTTCAGGTGATTTTGCCCAAGATCAACGATTACTTGGAGACAGACATCTATTTCTCAGAAGAGATGATTTCGTTGAGTGTGTTGATGTTTGATTTATATGACAAGGAAATTCTTGAGAAAAGTGACCATGAAGATTTTGTTCAAAGCATGCAAAGACTCACCTCGTTGTTCAAGACATGCATCACGGGTATCTTGAATTCTAACTCCACACCAAATTTGAGATCCAACTTGTATGTTCTCACCAACAAATATTTATTGAAGGTGTTCAAGAACCAATCCATGATCAATGAGACTGCTTCGATCATCAAGTCGATTGACAAGAAATTCATTGAAACCATTTTGAACGATTCTATCTACTCGGAAGGGTCCTCAAGAATTACCTCGATCTTGCTTTTGGAGAGTCTTATCCACTTGTCGTCTTTTGGTCCTCAGAACTTTGTCTTGAAGATGCTTATCAAAAACAACTCGTTGCTCTTGTTGGTGAAGTCAATTAAGCGGACGGACGAGATGATTCAAAGCTTGAAGAATGGCGCAGAAGGTATTAGTCTTGACACATTGTTGTTCGAGTTGACAGCGTTCAAGTCTACTTTGTATTTCCTTATCAGGGTATCTCAATCAAAGGCGGGCGCCTTGCAATTGATCCAGAGTGAGATCTTCTCGATCTTGATGCAATGTTCTATTCTTAAGATCAATCCCGACTTGGGCTTGAATTTGAATTTAGGAGAAAACCAAGATAATGTCAAGATTAATTTGGTTTTGGATGCACCGGCCGGCTTCAATGAGTTGGGACTGTCCAATAACGGGAACAATGTCTCCTACTTTGAGTTCTTGGTCCCCATTTTCCAGTTGGTGGTGTCGATAGTGTTGTCCATGGGTCCCAACTACAAGCCTTCGTTGATTCAATGCAAGGACTTGATGAAGAATTACGAGAGTTTGGTGGTGGGGATCATGAAGCGTGACTTTTTGATCGAAAAGAAGCAAGAGCACGCCACCTATAAGGAGGGTCTGGTCAATTTGGAAGGGTTGAAAGAGGTGGTCAAGCTTTTGACCATTTTGGACTCTTTGGTTCATTACGAACAGTAATATGTATATTAGTAGCATGGAATGAAAATCTCAGCAAAAATTGCGGTTTTTGCTGAGACTAAAAGTCCAATGTAGAGCTGAGTTTTGATGTCATTTGGAGCCAGATCTGAAAGAGGACCCACTTGGTATTTGACGTCCTTTCTTGTCTATTGAGATCTACTCTCCAGTATATTGACCGGCGCACGACCCTATATTTCTTAAGTAAAAAAAACCTTACTTTAACCAACTACAACATCAGCATGTCTGAAACCATCAAGACCGACCCCTCCAAGTTCTTAAGCAATATCATTGGCAACTCCGTGGTCGTGAAGTTGCACAACGGCCTTCAATATTCTGGCAATTTGCAAAGCATAGACGGGTTCATGAACATTGTGTTAGATGATGGAAAGGAGTTAATCGGCAACAGCGTGGGCAAGGCTTACGGAGACGTTTTCATAAGAGGAAACAATGGTATGTATTGGATTTTTCAAGCGGAATAAGGGCCGAAAGGAGTGAATGGAAGGCCCAAAACGTCTACAGGGCAATATGGTGAGAAGACAAGAAGAGTGGCATTTTCAAGCTGGGAGACATTATTTGGAGAAGGCCATTTGAGCAAACGCAATCCAGAAAGGAAAACTTGGGTAGCAGGTGATTAAGAGGTATAAAACAGTCGTGGCTCGATAATATCTGCTACAGTGGAATTGATAGATAATGAGAAGTCCGAGCAAGAATACGGTTATTATGGTCATTATGGTCATTATGGCATTATGCATTATGGTCTGACGTGGTCTCCATTCAATCAATGTGAGTTTTCAGGCATCTGCTGGGGCATGTGGAACTCATTATGGCTCAAAGTAGGACTATTTCAGAAACCTTTCAGAAGTGAAAATTCTACTATAAAAGGACAAAAAAATCGGCAAACTTGCTCTCAATTGGAAGTTAAATCCATAATTCCCTTCATTCCAAGACATGCCTGCCCATAATCAACACTACTAACCTCCAGTATTATATATAAGCGTTGCTTAACTGTGTAATAGTAATGTACATTAGAAGTCGATCTCGTGTCCTGAGTCACATGACCAACTGTAGGCTATACTTCCAGCCAATCACAGTGCGCCCTCATCCACGTCTTAAGTAACCCCGATTCCCTCTTAACTATGGGAGGTCGTGTCCAAGGCGAGAAAAATTCAGCGACATCAAACTATTAAAACCTTATAGGCTCACATTAGACAACTACATACATCCCGTTATCATGTCATTCGTCATCAGAAGACAATTGTCCACCTTGATCCCTCCTAAGATTGCTTCTGCTAAGGTATGTACTGAAATTTGGAGCGAATTGCCCTTTTTTTGGAGGAGTTAGAGTGCTTCCTTGGCCTTTATGGAAGACAAGAAAACCTATCACCGGATGAGCAACAAGAGTCCTTTTGCATGAAAAATCGGCATAGGGGATGTCTACAAGGTATATTCAGTTAATCCCGACTGTTTCTGGAAGTTTACGCCAAGTTTTCGTGGAGATTCATTCACTGTATTAGCCGAATTATCAGACTCAGATTAGGAATAGCATTCTTCCTTGTGAACAGGATCGAGGTATTAGCAAGGGAAAACCAAAGGAGATATGTCCTCATAGGAATTCAAGTCAATTCAGTTGAAGTATTCACACCCTCTAATCCGATTCACCAAATGCATCAGAAGCACATTACTAACATACAGAACATTGGCTCCAACCCTAACGCCAAGAGAATGGCTGAGGTTGTTTCCTTCTATAAGAAGTTGCCAACTGGTGCTGCCCCAGCTCCAAAGGCCCCAACCAACCCACTTGCCAAGTACAAGGCTGCATACTTCGATGGTGACAACGCCTCCGGTAAGCCATTGGTTCATTTCGCCATTGCCATCATTCTTTTGGGTTACACTTGGGAATACCAAACTCACTTGAAGCACCACAAGGACCACTAAGCTAGTTGTTAGTATTAGAATACATTGAGAATAAGAGATTGTAGCCCTATTGGTAATTCAATTACGATGAATATCTACTTCGATGCTAGCAGTCTTGTGGTCTACTAGTATGAATAAATATTGAGTCACTGTTGGTTTTGTATTGATTTACACTGATTTAATATTGAGTCACTCTTGGTTTACTATTGATTTACATTGAATTAATATTAAATCACCATTGGTTTACTATAGATTTATATTGTATCAATTTGGTTCACTATTCAATTGCTATTCATTAACTATTGAACATTTATTCACTTTTTTATTTATTTTCCATTCACTCAGTTATATTCTAAAAGTTTTTAATGTAGGAGCCAGGTGCTTCGTTGAAAACAGCACCGGTGATATTTGCAGGAAGCTCCACGGGTATATCATCAAACATATTGTTTGCCAAAATCAAGTACGCTATCGGGATGTCATTTACAGTCGCAAAATCAATTTCCTTGAAGAAGTTTCCACTCAAATCTAATACTCTCCAACTGCAAGGATCTTCAGTGGGTGTAGCAAAATTAATGGTGAACGCCTTGCAATGAAGCTTGTTGTTGCTTAGGTCAATGTGGTATAAGTTAGGGTTAATGATCATATTTGCTGAGGTGATATTGCAATTTTTCAAGTTAATCTCCTGTAATGCTTCAGGAATGACAAAATCTTCGGTAATCTTTCCAAGTAAATTATTACTTAAATTCAAAGTTCTCAAGGTAGTTGGAATATTAACTTGACCGATGTCCTTGATGTTGTTTTCCTTCAAGTTCAAATATTTTATTTTACTGCTTGGGGCTATCATAAATTCTTCAAGGCAGTTGTTACTCAAATCTAAAACCTCGAATGTAGGTGGGAATGCAATATCTTCAAGCCCTTTGAACTGGTTGTGCAGTATATTCAAGTGTACCAATTCACTATTCTTGAAAGAGGTTCCTTCTAAACTTTCTAGACGATTGTAGGAAATATCAATAAACGCAAGACGAGAATTGGGTTCAAACTCCAACTTCAAGAATTTTACTCCACATTCAACCAACACAAATTTAACCAAGGACTGAGGAATTTTGGCCTCGATCAAAGTGATGGGAGAACGAGACAAGTCCAACGATTGGATGGATTTTGCATTTGTTAATACAGGCAACTTGCTGATTCCTGTTCCAGAAAGATCAACTGCTCTTGCTTCCTCAGGGATGGAGACTTTAACGAGTTCGTCATTATTCAGCAAATTAATTTGCTCGATGCTTTCTGAAAGAAAGACTTCTCCTTTGAGCTTGTTATTATTCAAGTTTAATATTTTCAAAGAAGATAAGTTGCATAGTAAATTTCTTTCAACCTTAAGAATTGAATTGAATTCCAAATTCAAAGTCTGTAAGCTTGGGGGAAATGGGATTAGTTCTTTAATAAAATTATGTGAAAGATCAAGATTTCTTAATGTTTTGGGTAATTTCAATACTTCAATTGATCTGAGTTTACAGTTTGTTACTTTCAAACTGGTTAATCCTCTTGGATGATTGATTTTGCTAATTATGTCATGTACTTCACTATTCTCAATGACCAATTCTCTCAAGTTTGGATATGTAAGAATGTGTTGATCTTTCCATTTGCTGTCACGAACAACCATTCTTCTCAAAGAAGTTGGGAAACTGACCAAATGTGAAGATATCATACAATTTTCAAAGTTCAATTGTCTTAAGGATTGAGGCAATCTTAAGTTTCTGGTATTTCTGAATTCAAGGTCAGTTAAAGTCAATGATTGAAGTTTGATATTCTTCTCAAAGTTGGTATTCATCAGAATTTGTGCCGATATTTTGAGTTCTCTCAATTCATTAAAACTGGAAATGAATTGTTCTGTTCGTCCATTTTTGATAATATCAATTTTGCTGTCCTTTGGACTATAGACATGAAGCCGTTCAATCCTTCTAGTAACATTAAATTTACTTAAATTGATTTTTTGGAAGTTGTAGAATGCAGCGAATCTTATGGACCCATTAAGAAAAATGTTATCATCCAAGTCAATGCCATTGGCAAGAACCAACTTCTCCAATGAATTTGGAAGTTTGAATAAGATATTTCCTGTACTCTCAAATGCTGGTAATGTAGAAAGACAAACATCACATGCATCTAACTTGAATAAGCCCAATGCTTTAATCTCATTGTAGAAATTGCCTGTAAGCTTCAATTTCTCAATGATACACTTTGATATTTTGACATTTGCTGTTCTGATCTTAAGTTCAACACATTTCAACTTGGTTCGTAAGAATTCGGTTGTTTTGAGTGAAGCAATGAATTCGATTATATCAATAAATGCTTTGAATGCTAACAAGTTTTTAAAGGAAAAATCAAGGTATAAATTCCATTCGGGTAGGTTTTTGCTATCGAAATTATTGACGTCAGCACATACCTTTAAAATTCCAATGGGGTCCAAAATTTTCTCAGTAAAGAACAATTCGTTGGTTGAAGTTAATATTTCAATCTTAGCATCAAGATCGGAAGTTTCATCGAGCTTTCTAGAGTTGGTGATGGCTAAGGACAAATCTTTCATGGAAAATAAATCTTTATCATCCTTTTGTATCCAACTCTTCAAGAGCTTGCCTTCTTGTAGCCTCTTAGAGTTTTCATCTCCGGTTTGATCCAGATCCTCAAGTGTAGCATTGGTAGACCGTCTCAGGATAGGATCTAAAATCAATTCTTTCACCAGAGGCTCCAACTTGAGATCCTTTTGTACTGGGTTCAAAATAAATTCATTGTCCATTTTTGAATCAGGAAGATACTCGTCAAAACTATAGATTGAATCATCAAGGTACAGGTTGTTTGCACTTGAGAATTCGAAAGAGTTATCTGGATTCTTGTTAAAATTTGATGGAAACGAGGGAGGAATTAAGGTTTCAGTTGAAGACTGGTGATGGGTATCGGAAAAATCGTGTTCATTTACTTTCAACTTATTTGGTTCTCCTTTTCGTTTATTTGGAAGCCCTTCTTCCTCTTTGTGCTCTTCATCATTCTCTAATTCATTTTCAGTCTTTACTTCATCGCATTCCTTTTCACTTGCAATCTCGTTTCCTTCAGTATTTTCATCAATACTTTCTGAGGTTATCAGTTTGATTTCAGAACTTATTGTAGTATCACTGAAGTTTCCGTCATCGTGATTTTTCTCTAGACTAGTATTGGGATCCTGTGTGGAAGTTTCCATATTTTCCTGGTTAGACTCAATTCTTCCTTGAATTTCAGAAAGGTCGGAGTCTTCGATTTGAGTTGATGAATTCATAAGTTCTTCAATTCCTTTTTCTATTTCAAGTTGTTCATTTTCAGTTACCAGAGTTGCCACATCGTTGGTATTAATTCCTGCAAAGGTATTATTTCTGATGAATTGAGCTTGAGGCAAGACACCAAAGTTCGTCATAATCGATGAAGTAGTGGGAATATTCTTCATTCCATTATTTCTTGTGGGACTTGCTTCCAAAATTTCTGAATCATAAAATGAATCATTTAGAGTTTTATCGTTTATATGTTTTTGACCCTCGTCAAACAAAGAATCATCCACATCAACAGAATCATCGTGTTCAATTAATCCCAGAACACCTGTCGCTCCATTGTTCGAAATGAAATCAACTTCATCATTTTTGAAGTTATCTTCCTCATCTAGATTGCTTGGACATTTCTTAAACATAGTATTTTCTTCCTTTGACAATTTTAGAGGAGATATATCTTGTATTAAATGAAGAGCAGCACCATCATTATCCTCTCCTTCGAAGCTTAGTAACTTCAATGTTGGACAGATAGGATTTTGGGAAGTTATGGGCTCCAAATTAATATTTTCTTCCTCTACTAGACTTAATGAATTTATATGGACATCTTCACCTTTTTGCGTTGAGTCATTGTTGATCAGTTCTCCTGAAATTTGATGTTCTAAACTCGAATTGTTGACTTGGTCCCTCTCTTGCTGCTCTGAAGTAGACAGGGTCAAATTTTTATCATCAGTCTTTTGAGAAATTTCCTCTGGTATATTTCTTTCTTCTTTGGATTCCACAATAGAGTTTGTTTCGATAATTGGCAACATTTCTGCATGTTCTAAATTATCCGGGACTAATTCTGAAGATTTTAGTTCCATATCTTCAACGATATCATCGCTGATTTCTCTCAAAGTAATGGGTATATCTTCTTCGGGTTGAATGCTTTCATTCACAACTGTATTGAAAGCAATTTCTCTACTATCTTTTTCATCTGCTTCTACAATATCATGTTCTCTCACCTCATCTTCTTGTGTGGTATTGTCAACAATTCTTTCATTCTGAATCTCTGCATTACCATTGGCCATTTGTTGGCTATTTGCATCATGTATCATCTTTTCTCCTGAAGTGTGTAATTCATTATGCAATAAGTCTTCACTTGATTCGTCCAAACAAATGTCGGGTTTTGTCATTCCAATCAAGATAGATTCTCTCTTCTTCATATCGGCAATCTCTTCCTCAGTATACTCTTTTTGACATTTTTCAGGAGCAAGAACTTCACTTGGATTCTTCTTTATTGTGAGTTCTTTCACGGCATTTGCATCTGATTCTGCTTCCAAATTTGCGTTATTGGTAATATCTTCCTTGCTGCTGTTGTTATCGGTCTCTTCTATAACATATAGGTTTGAGTTCGGTTCTTGATCTAATTGATCCTGGTCGGACTTGATCTCCAATTCGGCCTCCAATTGGCTGGCATCCATGGATAAGTCCTGATCAATCAACTTGATCAATTCCTCGACTTCATTCTCGTTGTCAGAATTTTTATCGAATTTATCATCGTGCTTGATCTGATGTCCTGTAAACTCAATCTCAAGCATGTGGAGGTGGTCGTCCTGGTTGGTGTCGTCTTCCTTATCGGAATCGAAGCCACTCAAAACCTTTCCAACTAGAGCATCCATTGGCTTGTCGGTGGTGGATTTTTTTGGATTCTTCAATGACAGTTTAGTCTTCTTTGGCGATTTCTTTCCAAGAAAATTATTAGGTAAATCAGCCAATTCCTTCACATGACCCACGCCGCCAATACTAGACCCATAATTTGCATCGCTTTTATCAGGCAGGGTGGTTGTACCTGCGTGATCTGTGGTTACTTCTTTGTCCTTTTTGCTGTAGACCGCCTTTGCATCTTCCTCTTCATATAATTCGCCTATTTCATTGAGCACTTCATCAATTTCTTCACTAGCCATCTTATCTAAAATTTCCGTCAGATCCTCCTGCTTTGGCACGCACTGTACTTCAGCTAACGCAAGCTCTTCACTGTATACAATGGGAATCTGTCCTCCTGGCTCTGCCGTTGCCTTCATTTTGCAGTAGTTGTACTGAGATGGTGCGCTCTATAAATTAAGTATACGAAAATAGATAGGGGAAGTATGGGTTATTTCTGACTGAAAATACGGCCATGGGACGTCTGTTTTACAGTGGCGGGTGGCTATTGCCGAGAGATGGGCTAGGTATGGCTTCTGGCAAGACTCGTGTAGATCACGTGACTTCAGTCACGTGACCTAACCGGTGTGCTCTACTCAGTAGTACCTTTCCCTACGTGTTTGTGCCATTGTGGACGTTCCGGAGTCGACAGACCCCAGTTCTTCTATTACCTAATCGTAAAAATCGTCATCGTCGTCATCGTCGTGCAGGGCACGACCCCGGACCGACTTCTTCATGAAGCGGAACTTTCTCTCCTCGGCCAAGTCCTCGTCCTCCTGCTGGTTGATCTGGAGCCTCTTGTCGTGGATATCCACAGCGTTCACGTCCACCAACACCTGCTCCAAGTCCCTTGTTTTGGCGTCGTTTCCGCCCAATTGCGTCAACGTGATGTACTGCTTCAACACCGCGGTCTTGTGGTACACTATCAACGTGGGACAGTTGGACTCAGGGTAGTTCTCGATGCATCTGTGGGCAGGAATGTCACAGAACTTGATCTCGGGGAACTTGTGGGCCAATGTCACGAAAATGGACGAAAGCAAGCGGCTCTGGAGGTTGGACTGAAGCGAAAGATGCACCCACACATATGTGTCATTTGAGGCGGTGGTGATCTCCGACTCGTACTCCGCTTTGGTCACTGGGTACACCAGGCCATACTTCTTCTTTTCCGCGAGTTTCTGGAGCTCCTGCATCCTCTTGTGCTTGTACACGTTGAGGAACTCCTCGTCCTCGTCGTCTTCCAACTCGTCCAACTCATCGAGGTCCTTGTATTCGAGCCTGTTGTCGTGCTGCTTGCGCACGGCCTGGTCGAGAGCGGCCTCCAACTCGGCTGTAGGCGAAGGGGGTCTTTCGGGAATGATGCCATGGCTTCGGAGGATGTCGTTCCACTCGGTGTCCTCGGTGGGATCGACCTCGACGGGGATCTGGACGTTGTTCATGGTGGAGAGAAAGTGAAAAATTTGGAGTACGAATATATTGGGTGTCACGTGACCCGCGTCACGTGATATAATCATGACAGATTGCCCCCAAACGCCCCTCCTGGTGCCTGTTTGCAGCTAGGACGTGTTCCTTGCGTCCTCAACAACGAAAACCCACTTCCTTTCGCCCTGCCCAATTGCCGGAATCTCCGGCTAACCATCCTACACGTGACCACCATGGCCCCTGCCAGTAATTAAATAGTATTTTTATATACATGACCGCAGTAGTAGCAGTGAAAGAAATAGATCTATGCCGGAAACACAGCGCCCCTGTGTTTCATCTCAGTGACCCAGTTTACTTGGTGGCAGAGAGCAAGTAGGTGACCAAGTCGTTTCTGTCCTTGGCCTTCTTCAAACCACCGAAAGCCATCTTGGTACCAGGAATGTACTTCTTGGGGTTCTCCAAGTAGTCGGACAAGGACTGCTCGGTCCAGGTGACACCCTTCTTCTTGTTGGCGTCGGTGTAGGAGTAGCCCTCGGCCAAACCGGACTGTCTGCCGACAAGACCGTGCAAGTTAGGACCGACCTTGTGTGGGGCACCGGCCTCGACGGTGTGGCATTGCAAGCATCTGGTCTTGAAGAGAGTAGCACCCTTCTTCTCGGAACCTTTTTCGTATGGAGCTGGCATTGTAGTTGTTGGAGTGTGTGTGTGTGTGTGTATACAACGAGCCTGGACTGGCTGGAATTGCTGGCCTTTTATATGCGGTGGGTGAAAAATTCCTCCAATCGTGCATGTATTGTAAACACCTGGACGCTCATTGGAAGATATGTAACCTGCAAAAAGCCCTGGAGCATGGAGAAGAGATGGGAGGGGTGGAACGGCGTGGTGCGATGGTGGAAACGCGGGAAAAAGCGCTAGGTGGGGGTATGTGGGGCCCAGGATTTGAATCCACCAATTTTCAGCACGCTCCAGGGCCTCGGGGGCCCAATACACCACATGCTGGCCAGGCGCCTCGGTCGATTACGGAAAGGTGGTCAAGCTAACCTGCGAAAAGCCGTGATGGCTCGCATGCAGCAAGTCATCTGTGCTTTTTGTGGCGTTCACGCCAATGGCGTCCGATATGTCCGCCAGTTGCAAGTTTTGCACTCGCGTGACGCGTGTCACGTGACATGGGTTGCATTCAAACCCCGACTAGTTCCAGTAAGTCCGTTGGGTCTATGTCAGTGTAGACGTATGTGAACTGTCCTCTTGATTATAGTGCATCATACTGAACCTTTTTCCTGATTTGTTATGTGTTATTATTTGTCTATATTTGCCTCTATTTTACTTTATGGTCTTTATATGCCTCTTGAGCATTTATGTGCCCTATTCGGAGAAAGGCGTAATGCCGGAACTGCCATTGGTGTACACGGATTTTGACGTATTGACGTAGGTGTGAATCGGCCCGAGCCAATACTCGAATGTGGCAGTAAAAGTTAGAACCGAGAATATTGGAATATTACTACAATAGAACCTAGAGTAATTAGAATATGACTATAATAGAACCGAGAGCACTGAAAAATATCTATAATAGAACCGAGAGTAATAAGAATATGACTATAATAGAACCGAGAGTAATTAGAATATGACTATGATAGAACCGAGTAATTAGAATATGACTAAAATTAGAACTTGCTTTAACTATCAGAGCATGATGGTTGCAAGAATTTGACAGTTGCTACTACCATTAAATATTGAATTGAGTTTAAATATCAAATAAAGTTGATAGTTGCTATTATGACCAGTTGCTACGGATTCGACTGATAGAATTGACTCAATGGGATCATACACTTCAAGTATAATCTATTGAATCGGAAAGTGCAGGATGCTTCTATTCGATTAGAATGACTCAATAGAATCATAAACTTCAAGTATGGTCTATTCAATAGAATTGAACCATGAATCATAATTTGCAGAATGCTTCTATTCGATTAGAATTGACTCAATAGGATCAGGCATTTCAATGGTCTACTAAATTAAAATTGACTCTATTAGGATTGGAATTAGATTAAATACTTCTATTCAATTATTGACTGCTACAGTAACTGAATTCGCAGATTTGTCGCAGTATATCACGACCTTATCTTATACTCTTGGACCTGCAGATCTACTTCTACTTCTACTTCTGCTTCTCGAATTGGACCGACTTCGAGAATAACTGCGGGACCGGCTCCTGGACGGGCTTCTGGAATAGCTTCGCGACCGGCTTCTGGAATAGCTTCTGGAACTTCTCGAATAACTTCCAGACAGGCTTCTGGAATAGCTCCGAGACCGGCTCCTGGACATGCTCCTGGACCTGCTCCTGGACCTGCTTCGGCCTCTATCCTCGGGTAAATTGGCCAACACCGTCCGCATCTCTTCTGTCAACACACCCAAGCCAATTGCTGTGAAAAAGTTGATGGAAAACCGGAGATGGTCCGCATCTATCCAGGATGCACCAACCACCGGAAAGAGTCCATTTAATTTGGCCTTGACGTAGTCGTCGTCAATCACACGTGCCGTAACCTCTGCTATGCCCAATTCCTCCACCATCTGCTGGAAAACAAACTTCAAGAGAATCCGACTGGCCGAATTGGTGTCTCGTTCTGTCAAGCGGATCTCGTCCCACCCTTGGTCCAAGCCGAGTCTATCGGATGCAAAGAGGTGGCCAAAGAGCTTGCCCACATTGCGCAAGCTGTTGACTTCCAACAGCTCCACCAAACGGTAGTATTTCTTGAAGAGCTTCGTGAAAACGGTCTGCCACCATCTCGAGGTCGTGCACAATATTTCAGCTATTACTCCGAAGTACTTGGAGTATGTCTTTTCCTGCGAGCAGCACTTGACGATCATATCGGCCAAGATCTCGTTGTTCTTGTCGCGTTCGTTGTGGGCCATTTTCTGGTTCATTTGGAGCAATTTGTGAACGGCTTCATCTGCACTCATTGAAGACATGATCTTGAGATACACCTCTTTCTGGTACTGGAGAAGGTCTCCCTCCGTCATGTCGACCACCACATCCCTAGTGATCTCATCTGCCTCTGTGGATCCCTCTTCCTTGCTTTCATCCTTCGTTTCGGGCATTATTTCTTGTAGAAACTCACGGTATTCCTGTTCGTTTTCTTCATACTCTTCGTCGAATGCGAACACATCCAACTCTTCCTGGCCGTCGAGCTCGTCCTCGAGCTCGATGACGTGTGTCTCCCGGTCCTCTTCCTCCACCAAGTCCAATTGCTTGCGAACTATGCCATAATCTCTGAAATTTTGGCGTCTTATTGCCAATATCTTCTCAATAGAAACGTGGTTTCGAAAAAATGCCGGGTCTCGGAGCATTTCTCTGTATTTTGTGAACACCATTTCGGCAACAGCCGGCGATTCCTTGGCCAAAAGTGCCCCCACGATCTTCATCAACTCGATGGACATGTGAATAGTATCGAAATTGGGCTTGTTCAACAAGAGCTGAAAAATCTGGAGAAGAAGAATCTCACCCACCACCCGTTGGTTGGCCAAGTGTCCCAAGAAGGCCAAGGACGAGATGCATATGCGTTTGTTGTTGTGCAAGTAGTTCTTGCGGAATTGTAGGACCAATCTGGTGGCCAAGAGTTCACCTATGGAAGGAATCTTGGAGTTGATAATTGCAATGAAAGAAGCAAAGAGCTCGGCAAAATGGCCCTCTTTCAACTGCCACTTCATGAGATTCCGCACGAGAAGGCCTTTTCCCCGTTCTATGTTCACTTTAAAGAGTTCTAGCACCACATGTTGGATGTTGTGGACATCCAAGATGGCTATTTGTTGATGCAAAGTTGTCTTGATGAGGTACCATTGGATTTTTTGGTACTCTATGTTTTCCGGTGTCAATTCCTTGAGTGATTCGTGTAATTGGGACGACGTTGGACGACCGTGGTGTCTCCTTATGAGGTCTTCCAACCGTAGTGGATTAGCCATGATAAGTAAGTGAAGGATTGGAGATTGAGTCCAGTTTGAAGCGTATGATTAATTTGATGGATGGATGTGTTTTATAGCACGTTATTTGGTGAATTTCGGTGTGTATTAGGTGCGTTTTCGCTTCCTTTCGCCCTGTTGTGGTGGTTCTTGGTTGAGTAGTGAATTTGTATTATTTGAAAAATGCGATGGCATCGAAGTGAAATATCATCAAGTCATTAAAATTAAACCGACTGTGAAGAAAGATAACAAACGGGAAAGATAATAGACCATAGTGTAACCAGGATAGTAACGGAATACTTTACTAAGATCAATAGGATCAAACAAGAAGCAGCATATCATTGAAAGAGAGAACTAGAGGCAATTAACAAGAAGAAGAATATCAAATTTAAAGAGATACATAATCGATAGAATTCTCATTGATCATACATAATAGACAGTATTCATTTCAGCATATCATCAATCTTCACTAGACCTCCCACTTATAATTCATATCATCAATCTTCACTAGTACCTATAATTCATCTTTACAATGTCTACCTTGTCGATACGATCAGTCAGAATATATTCTACAGTCCACCAGTCCAAAGTCAAAACAAAACTCGACTACTTCATAGAAACAGGTGAGGTCGTCAAGCAACTTCCACGTCAAGCAAATAATAGGTTTCTGAACAAGTCCAGAAGCTACGATGCCTATTCTCCACAAAAAGCACTCTTGATGCTTCGGGCCAAGTATGACTCGAATCTGTTCCAAGACTCCGAAGGAAAGAAGATCAACTTGGCCAAACTCTCGCCAAAGGACTTGAGCATTGCGTCTCCTACTTCCCTAGACATTTTCAAAAACCTTCAACAAATCAAGTCCATTACCAAGAGAAGCATCGACAAAAAACTCTTGCTTTCTATTCTTGGAACAAACGAGGCACAGCTTAAAGATCCCTACTTGGTGACGTCTGACGTCTTGAAGTTGCTCGAAAGAGATAATGATGCTACCCGTGCAACAGGACTTATTAAGCTTACGAGATCAGTTTCTTCTGCGTCTGGAGTAGTCGGTATGAATGCCATACTTCAGTGGTATCTTGAAAGAGGAGACCACAAACTGGTACTCAAGTGTTTGAACGACAGAAAGAAATGGGGAATTCCTTACAATTCACAGACCTATATCATATTGTTTGATGGACTTTGTACCAGTCATGAATGGGGAAAAGCCAGTGACGAATTATGTACTTCGATGGTCCAATTATTTGAAAAGTACAGAATCGAAAGTGTTGATCTGACATCAAAACACTTGGAGAAATGTGGAGTGCAACATTTCAATGCTTTATTGAGTTTTTTAATGAAGAATTTCACCAACGACCAAGAATTTGCATGGGCTGCGTTTGACATTTTGAAGCCAACTAAAAGAGAAAATGCAAAAGACATTCCAACCATAGTCCCCAACTGTCAAACTTTCACGATTTTCTTGAATGGTATCAGGAAATACTCCGAAGCTAAGGCCCAGAACATCAAGAATAATAAGGCATTGACAGTGAAGCAAAAATCAGCCAAGCTTATGAAAAACCATACAACTTTAATAGAAACAGCTGAATTAATATTGAACAAGGTAATTCAGGCTGCAACTCCTCCGGTTCCACCTACAAAAGAGCAAGCAGAGGCAGACCCAGAGGTCTTGATCACTTACAGAGCTCAAATGAAGAGAATCCTCTTGAGTATTGACCCAGCATTTGTGTCTGTTTTTGTCTCTTGTTATATCAACGGCTTTGCTGGAAGTGGCTCCGACGTCAATAGTGGAAGCCACTATGCTTTTGTCCTGCAAGGATTGGAGTATATGAGAATATGGTGTCCAGAAGTTGAGGATATGTTCACTTTCATAAAATCAAAGAGTAGTGAGAATATTACTTCTCCCAGCAAACACGTCAAATATATCACTGACAAGGCGTTCATCGAATTGGGCTCAAGCTCAGAATCATTGACTCCCGTGTTACCTGCATTAGAGCTGTCCAAAATTAATCCCTTGGTGATTTTCCCACCTTCTCCATTTTCAAATAATAAGACTAGGGCCATTTTCAGTGACAAAAAGAAGCCTTTGGTCGATTTCAAGAGATTGACGTACGATGAGATCCAGATGATCTTGGCCGATAAGAATTTTAGAGATTCCAAGGGCAAATACGGCAAGAAATTACCCAAGGGTCTCACTCTTACTAGAGACACTAAAAAGCCCGGAATTAACAAGTTTCTTCTTCTGAATGTACTTGATGGTATTGTGAGACTCGGAAAACACAAGGAGTTCGTTTGGGCCATGTGGTATTCTTTGAACAAATGGGGAGGACTCGATATCCAAAATGAAATCGATACTTCTCGTGATGGAAGAGTTCTAGATTCAAGCAAGTATCCCCAGTTTTCCTCAGAAAAGCCAACATTGCCCAAGGATTCGACAGCAGCTATTCTGAAGATCAAATCCACCGATGAAAGCATCGTCGACATTCTCTTGGTGGAGAATTTGATCTACAAACTTAATGAGCAGTTTAAGGTCAAGGGACTCAGTGCCAATTCAACAATTGTTGAGCTCCTTTCTGCCTTGGTAAGTAAGGAAATCAACGTGGGCAAATCTTTAAGACCCAGATTTAAGACCGTGGACGTCATCTTTTCTAGTTTGATGACGGATTTGCATTACTTCAATGATTTCACCTACAATCAACAGGCACAAAAATTGAAGAAAATGGACAAAAAGCCTACAAAATTCATTTCTGTGGAGCAATTATCTGCCTTCCTTCCTAGTCTTTCCAGATTGATGGATACCCTATTGGTTTTTGAGTCCCAGAAGAGTTCTCAGGAAAAGTACTTGCTTCCTAATATGTACATGAATTCCTACTCCAATATTGTGACCCGGCTCTATTCAACCGCGTGGATAGATGCAACAGAAGAAGACTCTATGAAATTCCACAAGAATATCATTCGGTCTGGAATTTTGATGTTCCGTCCTAGGGAATTTATAGATCCTAGAGAAAAGCTTGAATATTCACCTATTCAGAAGTCTTTGGCTGAATTTTATGGCTGGTTCAAGAAAGAGAAGAACTTATCCAAGGAAAATGTCCGTTTGGGTAATTCAATCAAGTCTTTGTTCCAATTGAGGAAAAGTGATGCTGACTCTGAAGATAAACTCAAATCTATTCTCAAATCTATCTATCGTCATTCTGGAGAGCAAGCAATATTGTGAAAAAGAGCCCAAAAAATTCTGAAAAAAGCTCCTTGACGTCTGTTTCCGACCAGAAGAAAGACACCCAAGCCACTGTTGAAACCATGGTGACGTCGCCTTCCCCAAAGACCACCTCTGTTTCAAACTAAGTGTAAATAGTTCAAATTCCTGTATATAGTGTCATCAAAAAGATATACTTTCACAACCATTAGCATCCATAAAACCACCAATGACACATCCAGCTATTCTAATTGGAGACTATAACGCCGATTATTCCGGTTTGATTGCTTTTGTGCTTGAAACGCCGGTGTTTCACCGGTTAGATCTAGTGATACAAACCAGAATAGAGGACTCCACTACCTTAAACTTGGTCATATCCAAATTGTACCATTTGACCAGATCCTTGGCTACTTCTGCAGGATACGATTTCAGACTCGACATCAACGTTCTCTTCAATGTTAAGAACTTGCCTAAATTGACAAATGGTTGGAATATTCTCTTCAAGCTGGAAACGGACACTCTTTCCGTCACTTTGCCTTCACATCTTAGGATCAAGGATATCCTGGTTTCTTCCTTGAAAAAACCGGCTGGTATTTCTGAAATATCCTTGGTGAAGCCTTCTCTGCAATTGAAGCCTCAGCACTACCCTCAATTGAAGCCTCAGCACTACCCTGTTGTGGCAGTGGGAGGAACTTTCGACCATGTCCATGATGGCCATAAGGTGCTTCTCTCATTGTCGTCTTACTTGTGTCGTTGCAAGCTTATTGTTGGAGTAACAGGTCCAGACCTCTTGACCAAGAAAAAGTATGCCGAGGCTCTCGAATCATATGAAAAGAGACAGCAGAATGTGCTAGATTTCTTGGGAATTATTCTGAATCCAGGTGACCATTCGGTAGAAATCTACAAGATTAATGACGTATGTGGACCCACTGGGTTTGTCAGAGATATCGATGCATTGGTTGTTAGCGATGAATCGAGTAATGGAGGTGACTTCGTCAACAATTACAGAAAAGAAAGAGGATTCAAAGAATTAGACATAGTCAAGATCTTTGTGATAGGAGGAGAAGAGTCTACTGCAGAAAATGGATGGAAGGGAAAACTAAGCTCTACGGATATTAGACAAGAATTATGTAGTCGTCATTGATTTCCTACATCATTCAGAAATGTGCATATTTAGGCTAAAATGGGAGTATATTCAAATGTGGTTTAATTGATGGAAATTCCCTTGTCAAACTGGTTTTGACGACGGGGTGATCTGTCGGGGTGGTCCAAAGCGAAAGAAATGTTGGTTTGAGACTTTCCAACTTCATCAAACAATATCAAATCATTCTTCTCGTGGTCAATGTAAACACCCTTGTCTTGGCTATCGGCCAAAGCAAACTTGACCTTGTCAAATGCTTGAATTCCCAATCCTAGTTTCTTTCTTAATCTTTCTTTGGTTTCACTGAACTTTTCGTCAGGATAAACAGCTAAAATAAATGGTACACCGTGATGGTAATTGCTATTCTTGTAGAAGTGGAAAGCAGGTATCAAATTTAATGATTTGCTTAACTTCTTTGCCACCACGTATTCCTCCTTCTTGAAGTCGTCATCTTGAAAGTCGTCCAAGCTGACAGGCTCATCTGAGAATCTCTTGATCATGTCATGCGACGACAATATTTCAACTTCTGCTGGGAACACACCGACGTAAATCTCCAAACGCTCATCAATGCTCTCAATAGGTTTATCAAACTTTATCAAATCGCTGTAAGTTTTGTTTCTTCCACTCCATGCAAGGAGGTGCTTGTAGTCTTTTTGGGGAAGTTTGACTTTGTGTACTAGCTTGGCAATTAAGTCAGAAACCAATCCCTTCTTAGGGACTAATAATTCAAATACTTGATACTGAAGGAGACTTGTAAGCCAATGAACCTTAATTGCCTTCAAATCTTCGTAATCTTTCAACTTGATATTCAAGACTTCATACTCAAAAGAATACACTTGATTCACAGGACAAATCTTCGGAAATATTTGCGATAATTGAAGATGACTCTTCAAAGGATGTCTTACTCCTTGATGATTAACCACAAATATTCTCAAGTAGCTTGGATCAACTTTAGGTTCAAGTTTGCTTGCAATTTCACTTGCCAATTCTTGGAATGTGTACAAGGTTGAAATCCAAATGTCGAACGACTTACTGATCTGCTTAGCAACTTCTATCTCCATAGCAGTTGCTTTATCATCAGAATTTCCCTTTGGAGTTCCATTCTCGATATCTTCACTTTCATCAGCAACAAAATCGCTATCTTCCTCGTCTATTTGTGCTTTGAATGGCTTGACCAGGATATGCATCCTAGTCAACAAGAATTTGTAATAATCACGAAGATCTTTAAGCTTCTTCTCACCTGCAAGTTCAGCAACATTTGCAGGTTGGACAGTGATAATATCACCATTGCTCAATTCATGCTTCTCGAAAGTAAGGCTTTGATTGATTTTTTCAATCTTTGAATGAGACAACTCTTCGTAAAATTCAAGTTCCAATGACTCCTCGAATCCCAAGAATTTGTTGATATGGCCAAGAATCAGACCAATTTGGTCGTGTTTTGCGACGACGATATGTGTCAACCCACGAGTTGTTTGCGAAATTGGATCAAAGTATTTAACGAAGATTAAGATATGCGTGGAGTTATCATAAAGATCCACTAAAGTAGACTCTTGGTCAACCTTGGTGCCAGTAGAATCAATTTTGGCCAAGATATTGTCAAAATCAAAATCCTTGGGAGAAATCGGGGGTACTATAGGTGAGTTCTTGTTTATGTATTTCATTTCCTTGTTCACCTCCTCAATGAAGAAAACCATTTCATCGCACTTTCTATTGAAAGACTTTGCGTAGACTTGTGCAATCGAAGAGTCAACCAAAGATGGATCAACTGGAGTGTCGGCCCTATTTGTATGGTTATTCCGATGCATGGTGCAAATCAATCTGAAAGGTAAGTTTGATAACTTAACTTCGTCAAGTTCTGCGTCTTCATCTAAGTATTGCAACTTCTCACCGACCAATTTGTACAACGATGTGTAAGGGTCTTCCTTGGCAACTTTGGAAAGAATTGGATCAGCATTGGTTCCAGCAAGAGACTCATCATAAAGTTTACTAACAGTAGAATCTAATGCCAAATCAAAACCTGTAAAAGAATTGAAGGTATTTGTAGTTATGAATTTAGCATTCATATAGTAAACAGCTTCCTCCATTGACTGTTCCAAACGCTTACGCTCTTGGATTTCCAATTCTATTTGTTTAGGAATATGCTTTGGTATAGCTTCATTGATTGAACCCTCATCTTTGGGCAAAATATTGTCCAATTCAGTCTCGCGGTAGTAAACCAACATATATGCAGACGTTACTCTTCTGATCAAGTTTTCTTGTTGTTCCATTCTAGACAATTTGGCGAACTCTACCTGAGATAATTCGTCCGCTCCAAAATTTTCCTGGAATACTTGAGTTGGAGTCACTTTCCAAACTTTATCATCATCATATCTTAACCAAGTAGATTCATGTGCGTTAGGTTTAATCATGGCATAATAATGACCATTTGAAATACTTCCTTGGTGAACCAACACCCCATGAAGCTTGTAATTCCAATTTTGAGATCTAATTTCTTCTGAAACCTCCTCGTCCAAATAGGGCAGTAAGTCGATTCTATCAGGAAACTCGTACAAATCATCAATCTTTACCAAGTCATCAACCATAAAATCGTACTCGAATCTTTTCAATTGCAAATGTAAAACTGGTGGGAATGATTCGAAAACCACACCTTTCTTGGCATCCTGATACCCGTGTTCATCTCCAGCTTGATACTTGTTCTCGCCTGTCAACATCTCAATTTCAATATAGTTCTTGAAAGAGTCCTGCAATGTGCGGAATCCCTTGACGTTGAGCTGAATGTCCCAAAAGTCCTCCACTCTCGAAGATTCGTATGGAACGTTGACACACTTGATGTAAGATTTCATCTTCCCCACAAAAATATCATTGAGGCTGTTTTCCACCTTGGAGCCCTTCATAGCAATCTCTAGTTTATCCATCAAAATACGATTGAGTTCCTGGACATCGTGCTGAGTGAAGGCATCGGAGGAATCCCATCCAAAGGATTTGGTGAGCTCCATGGTTCCAACCGGTTCGTCGGACGTACTCAACAAGTAAAAGATTCTTTGGAGAGACAAGGCAACAGAGGACTTGTTATTTTCATTGGATGAGTCTGTGGGAATACGGTACACCATTTCTCTGAAGTTCTTGGTGGTGAAGTAACTTTGCAACAAGGAATTGAGGTAGCAGGTGGCACCCTGGTTGTTCAAACCCACGTAGGACGTCGACGTCTTGGAATTGTAGTCAAGAAAGTTGTGCCACAACACGCCGGTCGAGGAGTCATCGATGAGTTTGACGTAGCCAGTGATATTGAGCTTGTTATTCTGGAGAATGGGCGCCAGTTGCACGGGGATCCGGGGGTTGTTGGTGTTGATAACCTGGAGCTGGTGGGTGTCGACCAATGACGAGAACCCCCAGTCGGTCTCGTTGTTGTTGAATCTATGGCTGGAGCCACTGGGCAAATGAGCATCGGGGTGGTCGGGGTTCCAGAGATCCAAGCCGAACTGGGCACACGCGCACCATTCGTCGCGTCCGTCTATGGGGTGGGGCTCCATGTAGATCGAGATGGACGAGTTGTTGCCATTGCCTCTGGGAAGTAGGAGGATGTTCCACTCGAAGTCGCCGCACTTGTACCGGGGCGATCTCACCTTGTCCTGGGTCGAAACGGCCGACCAGTTGGCGATCTCCCACACAAAGTGGACCTGGTCTTTTGTGGGATAGTCGGGAACCGGCTTCATGAGCTTTTTGGCCATGGCCTCGAAGTCGTTGGCCAAAGGTGGCAGTGTTGCCGATTTGGCAACACTGGATCCAGGAGTGGCGCCAACGGTGTGATTGTCCAACATCTCGAGATCCTCGTCCTCCTCCACGTCCTCCAAGTCCTCCTCCTCGTCGTCGTCCTCTTCGTCATCTCCCACCACTTCCACGTTTTCGAGGCTCACATCCACCAAGTCCAACTGCTGGCGCTTAAGCTCCGCGTTGTTGGAGTTAGGGGATTCAGCAGCCATGGTAGTAGTCCAGATCGCTCAATATCGAATCAAACGGATCAATTGCAACACACAGGCCTAGGGAGGGATCCAATGACACAAATTGGTAATGGATGTAGAAAGGAAAGATATCAATTGCTTCAAAGCAACAAAAGATAGATGTGCAAAGTAGTGAACTAGGAGTTTTTTCGAGGGGTCAGGTGTGAGAGTGTAGTATATAGAGGAAAGAAAGAGGGAGAAGTGGATACAGAAGGGTTAATGGGGAGGAAAGTGTGGGTATAGAGTGTGGGGGTTGGTTAGGAGGGGCTGGGGATAGACAGGGACGAAGGGGGGGAGAAGGGAAGGAAAGGGAAGTGGTGGTATGTTGATTGATTACGTAAGCGCTTAGTCAGCATGATCCCTACCCTCCTTCACTGTATCACCAAGTCACTATGTCACTATGTCACTATGTCACTGTCGGTGTGCTGCCATTGTGTCAGATTCCACTCAATCCACATGAACATTGTCCACTTATCTGCAAAGCCACTTTCCCGAAAAAGCACCAATGTGTCTTCATCAAATGCTGCCCAATTGCCCCATCTATACTAATTGGCTGCTAAAACAGAACGGCCCCGCTTTTGACCCTATAAGCGCCTTTCACGCTCCTCTTCAAAGTCTAAATTATCCACCACTTTCTTCTTCCCTTTTTCGGTCCATTTGCAACCCATCCTCGTCTGTGACGGTCCCATTCACTCTTTTCCGCCATCCGTCCGTCTCACTCGCGCCGTCCACTACAAGGACCACAACACTTGATCCCAATCGTCGAATCATCACCATTGATTTCCAGTTTATTCCTTCGCTCAGTGTCCCTGCTATTACTGTCCCTGCTAATCCTGTCCCTGCTAATCCTGTCCCTGGCTATCGGCTCTATCCGCTATGCCCAGGTACAGCATCGTGCTAGACGCCCTCCTCCTCCTGGTGGTGGGCTACCACTTGGCCGTGGCGCCCTACACCCAGATGGAAGAGTCGTTCAACATCCAGGCCATCCACGATATCCTCAACTACGGCATCTCTTCCGATAGCTTGGCCAGCTACGACCACGTCCGCTACCCCGGCGAGGTGCCTCGCACCTTCGTGGGCTCGTTGTCGTGGGCGGCATTGGTCAAATGCCTCAACCACATCACATCCTTGTTTGACTTTGACATGTTTGCCCAGCCCACTCAGGCCAACTTGGCCCGCCTGGCCAGAGGGTTGTTGGGGCTTGCCAACGTGTTTGGCTTTCTCCGCATTCGTGACGCCGTCAACGAGATTAATGTCCGCGACAAGGGCAAGACCCGTGGCGTGTGGTTCGTGGTGTTGCTCCTCACCCAGTTCCACATCTTGTACTACGCGTCCCGGACCTCGCCCAACTTCGTCGCCTTGCCCGTGGTTTCGTTCGGTTTGGCCAAGATCATCAAGGGTGCCTACTCCGGCTTGACGTGGATGGCGTTTGCAGCCGTGGTGTTCCACTTGGAAATCGGCGTTTTTGCCGTGTTGATCGCCTTCGTGTCGTCATTCGTGTTTGGCCAGTCCAAATTCTACCCCAACGTGGTGTTTTTGACTGTGGGTGCGTTGGTAGGCGCCGTGCTATCGGTAGCCATCGACTCGTTTTTTTGGGGCAAGTGGATATTGCCTGAGCTCAATGCCTTTATCTTCAACTTCGTGAGAGGCAAGTCATCAGAGTGGAGTGTCGAGCCTTTTGACATCTATTTGAGGGAGTACATATGGTGGCTCCTCGGGTCCAAAGTGATGATATGTGTGTACTGGCCCGACGCTCCTGTCGAGGATAAGACCAAGGAGGCCAAGTTCGGCAAACAAGGCAACAGACAGGCTCACCCGCCAAAAACTCCTTGCGAATCCTCTTCGTGGCCTCGATCTTCTTCTTGTTTGCCATGTCGTTCCAGCCTCAGAAGGAATGGAGATTCATCGTGTACGTCGTGCCTGTGTTTACCTTGCAGGCTGCCAACGGACTTGCCAGCTTCTTGGACGATTGGGGAACCAGCACTGTGGTCAAGGTCTACTTTGTAATCTTTCTGCTCTTTGCTTTCGAGTCGTTTGTCCTTTCCATCCTGATGGGCTTCTTGTCCAGATACAACTTCCCTGGAGGTGAAGCCTTAGACTATGTCAACTCCTACATCGAAAAGAACTATGCCAATACTACCGTTGTGGTCCACATGGATACCGCTGCGTGCATGTCTGGTATTAACAGATTCGGCGAGATTCATAACGAATTGATCACTTACGACAAGACCAAGAACGTCGATGATTTATTGCAAATATGGACCAACATCGACCTCTTGATCAAAAAGGATGATATGGGCATGATCGAGGTCGACCAAGGCAACATTTTGATGTATGAAGAAATTAACTGGGAGTTTGTCCATATGTTTCCTAAACTCAAGCGAAGGTTCCTTGAGAAACATATCAACTCGGCTCGCATGGTCAAGTTGCGAGGTCAAGTCACGCGGTTCAGCAAGGTTGGAAGAGGCGAGCCCGACACTTTTCGGAGATTCCTTGCTTTGTTAACTGTTGATGACGAGTATTTGCATGTTTTCCGCCGAGTTGATAAACACGATGAATTAACCTACATTGCGTAAAACAGCCCTCAACAGCAGGACATCTTCTTCGAGGAGGGAAGGACCCTCGAAGTAGACCCCGAGGTCGAGAGCGCTGTCAATGGAGAATTTGAAAAGCTTGAGGCAATTACCATTGAGCACCTTGAAAACACTGAACAAGTTGACAATGCTGAACAAACTGCCAATGCATAACATGCCTATTTGGCAACACTGGATCCAGAAGTGATGGCAAAAGTATGATGGTCCAACATCTTTTGACCGTCGTACTCCTCTACATCTTCCAAATCCTTCTCCTTTAACGTCCACCATTCTCCCCTATGAACTCCTCTGTCTTTTCGAGTTCCTTCGTTATAGCCAGTGTAGTGTTCCATTGGTGTAAGATTTCTTTCTCTCTGATCCTGTCACTTCTCTCTTCAAAATGGGACCATGACCATGACAGGTATAATGTCAATATTGCCGATGCAACGGTGACAGTCTTGCCCCGAAGCCTGGAATATGCTTAGATCTGGTCTTCAGCCACCTCCTTGTGCCAGTTAAATATATCTGGTGACGCTTGGGTCTTTCCTTCGTTGGACTCTGATATGGGTTCTTCTCATATCCATAAAATCTACCAATGGGTGCGAATAAGCACCCATAAGGTGGATGAGTACATGCATAAGACATGGCACAACTGGACCGAAAAGAGTTGCGAATTTCATTGGGCAACCCTTTCTGAATGAAAGCCCACCACAATTGTAGCAAATCCATGCTTCAATTTACCAAATTGGATTTAACTTTAGCATTTAGGAATTTCATTCAGTGGGGCTGAAGGTTGATGGTGGAACTATGGGGAAGCAGGTGAGTTTGCGCCGCAATCAGAAGGCGGCGACTCAAGAAGGCGCTCAAGTATTAAGCGAACCACAGTGATCCCTGAAACAGCACGATGGCATTAGGAAGAGGGCTGAAGAGAGGTTGGGCTCCAAAAGGAGGTGAATAGATATGGAAATAGTTGGAAGGGAATGTACTGAAGCAGTTTGATGTATGGGGAGATCAAAGGTATGTGGTGAAATCTGTGAAGAGCATGAAACCCATGGAGAGAAAATATGCAGCACTTGAAGCATGATAATTGCAGTAAGGAGCATATTAGAATGGAGATCATCATCGAGATGAGAATATAGACGAATTGAAGATCACCATCACAAGCGAATGTCAATTCTCAATGCTATCATAGAATTTGAACGCAGAATGTCCATTTCAATACTAGGTAGAGTATTCTACACTCTAATGGCTGCAACGTGGTAGCCCAAGTGCTGAAACTTACAGTGTCTGGCAACTCCGGAATCAAGAATGAAACAACCCCATTTGGATAGATCGAAGCTATTAAGGTGATGGAAGCACCGTGGCCACAGTTTACATGGCCTAATCCTAAAGTAGCTGTAAGGGCTCCGATTCCAGAGTCGATAAGCATCAGTTCCAAACCCCCCTTTGATACGGTCCATACTAACTTGTTGGGGATTCAGCAAATGAGTGGCCTTCCTTATGGGAGCTATGGTTAGCATCCATACCTGAATAGGTCAGAAGTGGTCTCGATAAGGTTCGGCTAAAGGAGGGGACCCGTATCGGGAAAGATACGACAATCAGAGGGAATACACCAAGGGAAGAGGAGAAATTTAACATAAGTAGAAGAGGAGAAAGAGCACAAGTAGAAAAGGAATTAAACCAATTAGAGAGGAATTAACCCAATTAAAAGGAATTAACAAAAGTAGAAAAAGAATTAACCCAGGTAGAATACAGATTAACCCAAGAGAAAAGGAATTGACCAAAAGAGCATCCGACTTAGCCTAAATAGAGAGGTTAGAGGAAGTTAATGTAAAGGAGAAGAGGAGGTAATCTGAAGGGATAGAGTAATTAAGGAAACAATAGAAAGTTGACTGTTTGGAGAGAAGGAACCAATCTAGACCTATATACCAAAGTAGCAATTTTGGCAGGATCCAATCAATTGCTTGATCGGGAGCTTCGTAGAATTGCGAAAGCCAAAAGCCAAAATCGACAGTATGGAGGAGAAGGAGGAGGTTCAATAACGGGGGAGACACATGGTTTCGATGACTTGCTTCATCATGTTCATCAGGTTCTTCGCCTTATTTTGGGTATCTTATTACTGGGCAAAAGAATGTGTGCTTAAAAACACCACACAGGTGCTCAGTCCACCCGGACCACGCCGAAACAAGCGGTGAAAAAGGCGGAGCAAGACTTAATCTCCATCTCGACCTTGGCCTTGGCCTGTGGTGGTGTGGTGCTTGCTGGGCGGGCCAGATTGCTTTGCCTAGAACCAAGCCCAATTACAGGGACAGAATGTGAAAAAAGTGAAAAATCCGAAAAAAGCGAAAAGTGGACGATTTCATAACCCGAATAAAAAAAAGCAGTTGAGCCCAGGACCCGAAGGTGAAAAGGATCTCGTACGCACATGTAATTACAAAACACTTTGAGAACTCGAACGAGGCAATTGGAATGACAGAAGGGAGAATGCAATTCGCTAAAAGTGGAGGTAGCGATTCAAGCGAAGCGCATTCCGAGATGCGACCGAGGTGAAACAACCGAGAGATGGCAATACATCACCAAACGTCACAACGGCGAGCAGATGTAGATTTGAAACACGGGCAAACGACGGAGCAACACACGACAAGGCCACAAACGCTGCACACCGAAGGAAGGAAGGTGGAAGTACGGGAAAATGTGGAAAAAGCCGGACCACATACCGAGATAGCAGAAGTCTCGAAGGAGGTAATTTCCGGAGCAACGAGCCATGAAGGGTAAAGTAATGAGATCTGATAGGAAAGAGAGAGGGAGAGATAGGGGAGAGATTGAACGAGAGTGTGAAATGTCAGCAGCGTGAGCAATTAGAAACAGCAGAGAAGAAAGCATAGATCAGATGAGAACGTAGCATCAGGTGGAGCTCTATTAGAATCAGATGGATTAAACAGCTTTAGTTCTATCATAATCCGTTGCATTAAACACCCTGAGTTCTATCATAATCAGCTGTTAGATAGGTCTCAGCAGGTGGACATGAAATAATCAAGCATGATGATTATCATGGATGATTTGCAATCAAGTGTGTGGTCTGAGATCAGTAGATTTGCACTAATTGGAAATTTCAGCAAAATCGAAGAGATAGCAGCGATAGAGGCTTTGCCGACACACACCACCATACAGACCACTAGACACATTCCACATTGGCAAGATACACTCCACATTGGCAAGGTACACTCCATTTCTTGCTCCATCCATCACTTGGGCAACACATGTGCCATCGAGGCATGTCGTGGCACCACGCACAGATCGCATCCATTCCTACAATTGTTACCCAGAGGACACAACCACGCTCATCATACATGATACTCATACATACATAGATACATCATACTCTTCATCATACTCTTCTTCATACATTCATCACCCTCTTCATCATACATACATTCATAGAGCATTGTCGCCATCTCCTCCAACCATCAGCCCATGCCACTCGACGCGTGCACGTGGACCGGTCTGGACCGCACCACCACCACCACCACCATTGGGCAGTGGCCGTACAGTGACACGCGGCATCCTGCCACGTCTTCACCACATCACACCGTGTAGCGTGAACCGTTTCACATCGTTCCCACTACATGGACCCAGGACACGGTCCAGGACACGGTCCAGTACACTTTCTCCTTACTCCTTTCACCCTTCGACCTTTGACCCTTTCACTCTCCCTTTCACCTTCCTCTCTCCTGTCACCTTCTACGTATGCAGAGTCTATTAGTCTATTCTGCCTCCTTGCTTAAACCATACGCATCCCTTCAGCCTCCTCAACAATGCGCCGAAGCACGCTCGCAACCGCCCCGTTTTGGGCATCGCTTGGCCACAAAACGTAAACATTTTTTGCTCCTTTTTCGCCGGCGCACGCCCCGCTAGACGCCGTCCTGTCGCAATATATATACGTTTTCGTTTCGCACCTGTTTCTTCTTCGTCAACTCTGGTTCTTCTACAGTCACTCCTTCCACTCCCTAGAAACACCGTCGTTCGCGCCTCCCGCTCCTTGCCATGTTATTCAAGTCCATCGCTACCGCCGCCCTCGCCGCCGCCGCCGCCGCCGCCCCCGTCCACCAGCACCACCAGCACGCCAGAGACGTCGTCACCCAGACCAACGTCGTGGTCGTCACCCCCGGCGCCCCTGCCCCTGCTGCTCCCGCTGCCCCCACCGTCCCAGCTTCCCCCGCTGCCCCTGCTGCTCCAGCCAGCGCTTCCTCCGGCTCGTCCTCCGGCTCCTCTGCCCCCGCCGCTCCTTCCTCCAGCGGCGACTTCAGCGCCGGCTCCAAGGGTATCACCTGGACCCCATACGCCGCCGACTCCTCGTGCAAGTCCGCCGACGTGATCAAGTCCGAGCTCGCCCAGATTTCTGGCTACGAGATCATCAGACTCTACGGTGTCGACTGCAACCAGATCTCGTCCGTCTTGGCCAACAAGCAGCCCAACCAGAAGATCTTCGCCACCATTGTCAACGTCAACTCCATCTCCTCCGACATCAACACCTTGGCCTCCGCCGTCAAGGCCGCCCCCGGCGGATGGGACAACATCCACTCCGTCTCCATCGGTAACGAGTTGGTCAACTCTGGCCAGGCCAACCCCGGCCAAGTTGCCGGCTACGTCGCCGAGGGTAAGGCTGCCTTGAAGGCCGCCGGCTACAACGGCCCTGTCGTCGCTGTCGACACCTTCATTGCCGTCTTGAACAACCCCGCCCTCTGTGACTTGTCCGACTACATTGCCGTCAACGCCCACCCCTTCTTCGACGGTGGCATCACCGCCGACAAGGCCGGTAACTGGGTCCTCGAGCAAATCCAATTGGTCGCCACCAAGTGTGGCTCCAAGAGCGTCTTGATCACCGAGACCGGATGGCCATACCAAGGTAACAGCAACAAGGTTGCTGTTCCATCCATCGAGAACCAGAAGTCTGCCGTCCAATCCATCAAGTCCACTTGTGGTAACGACGTCTTCATGTTCTCCGGCTTCGACGAGGCCTGGAAGGCCAACGGTGAGTTCAACGTCGAGAAGTACTGGGGTTTCCTCGGTCACTAAGTGGCCCCGCCACCAGATTGAGCGGCCCGGCCCCTGAGTTTAGCACAACTTCATAAGCCAGACCTTCCCATATCTACATATTGTTTTATTATACCACTATAAATGCTGGCGGTTTCACGGATTTGTTTGTTGCCTTCAGTTCGTTCGCTACGGAGCACGAGCAGGGAATGAAGAAGCCCCGGCTGGTTGCTCATTGACCTCTCTACTCTTTGTTTAGTAAGTATATGGGCTATCGAAAAATTTCACCCTGCACGCGTTTCGATTGTTTTTGTCGCGTTTGTAAATACACCTTTTGGGTAATATTCCTGTGTGTGTCTGACAGACAGTCAGTAGCGATGCTCCTCGAATTAGTTGGACTACTGTTGCTACTAAATGGACACGAATAAAGGTAAATATGGGCCAATTGGGCCATGCACTTTCGCTTAGTGCAGTAGGCTAAGCATTTGCTGTTATCTTGCAAAAGTCGTACGTGAGGTTGGCCAATGGCGATGCCTGATGGCGTGGTAGAAGTGCGACATTTTCCATATTACAATCACATTTGCGTTTGCATTTGCATTTGCATTTGCTCCATTGCATTTGCTCTATTGCATTTGCTTATTCTGCTGATTATTTACTATCAAGTCTGTATTGTGATTTTATGAAAAGGGCAATGCTGCTGCGACATTCAGCAGCAAATCCGGACCTGGGCAGTGTCGTGCCCAGAAATGCCGACGTCTCCGTGTGTCTCCGTCGTGTGGAGTTGGCGATAGTTGTGACATTGTAGCAGGTTTTTGGCGCGAGGAAGCGGGCCCCAAATGCGGGCATTGTTTTTGTTATTGTTCTGGGGAAGTGGCCCACAGTGAATGTGACCAAGATTGATTGACGTATCGATTGTATATTGTGATGCAGTCCAATTGGTGTTATTGTAGGGGATAGGTGGACCGAGAAGCGTGGAGAACGCGGGTCAAAGTGCCTGATCTATCGCATGTATTCTGGTCTGAAACGTCACAGCACCGATCGGCATCCCGCACAGACGAGCATACTACGGAGCACTGGCTTCGAAACCTTAACCCAAACCCAACAATCCAGATGGGCCCACTAACCTGCTGGAACAGCAGGCAGACCTAACTGCTGGAACTGCGGTATAGGTCCGATTCCAGCCTTCTCTCCTAGTGATCCACGCTTCGGAAAAATTCTCGATACCAAGACCTTTGCTCATAATTGTGTTCCGTGGGATGTCTTGTTATTTTGCAACTAGAGTCTTTGCAGGTGGAATTCACACGAACGTCACCTCGAGGTCGTTCTCAATCAACCTGCTTAAGAATTCCTTTCTCTGCACAATCAATTTCTTGTTTTGAATTTCCAAGAGCTTCTCCTCTTCGTCGGTGCCAAGATACGCGTCCAAGTGGGAATCCCAAATACCTGGCATCTCTGTCTGGGTCAGAAGATACTCGCGATGATGGTCCACCATGCTCACGTCACTATTATTCCACTTATCGCTGTTGACGTAGTCTGAAATTCTAGAAAGTATTTCTTCAAGATAAATCACCATGAGGTTTTTGTTGGCACTGGTGCTCATGACAATATGAGCAATAAACCGTTGCTTGAAGCCATATTCAACGAACGTCTGGAACAAGTTTCTTTGGCTGGTGGCGTGTTTTATCACAGGCTTCAACTGCGCAACCGTCTCTTCCCAATTCTCGAGGAATTCGTATCCGTTGGGGTAAAGAATATCGGAAAACCTGAAGGAGGGATCGAGATACTCGACTTTTGCCAAAGGTTCGGGTCCATCAAACGTGGAGATGGAGTCCTCTCCTAGGTTGTAGCTATCGACTTGGGAACCATGTGGGGTTTTGAATTGAGTCTGAGAGTCGATTTGGGAGAGCCCGAAATCAAGTGTCTTTTGTCTCTTGCGGTCTCCTTCAATGGAGTCCCCGTATTGTTTCAAGATCTGTGGTAATTGTTGCAATGCCTCATCTTCATCTTCATTGGCAGTGGAATAATCTTCTTCGTGGTCACTTGGTTCTGCCACATTCACGCGTTTACTGTCGCCCAAGAACACCGACCCAGACAGGTCCAGGTCTTGGCTTTCCCCCGTAAGATGAGACCGGAGGTGGGGCAGGTTACGAGCGGAGTGTCTCAAAGCGACATCAATGTTCGAACTCTTGGTTTCTCCAATTTCTTCATCCAAGGCACTTTCACTGTATGACTCGACAGTCGGCTTGCGGTACTTGGATCCAATCAAATCTCGAATTCCGTTGTCTCCGTTATCTCTAACAATAGGCAAAGGCATGGGCTGGATTCTGTCGGCGATCGACTGCTCATAGTACTGAATATAATCGGGGATGGTTCCTGCGGTCACGTACTTTCTGTAGTGGTCTCTCCAGGAGTGAAGACTGTGCTTAGGAGCCTTTCTGTGAACATCACTAAAAAATGAGTAGGGCAACTTATTTGCTTGCCCCAAGGGCTTATTTTCGAACAAAAGGAACTTCTTGGCCTCGACACACATGATGTAGTCTTCTTCAGCCGTGAACTTGTTCTTGATGGTGTCTGGGAGCTGGTCAAGACCCAACTTGATCTTCTTGCCCTCTTCATTGCGAACAGGCTTTCCATTCTCGTCTATCTGGTAGACGTACAACAAGTTTTTCTTCAAGTGCTTTCTGTAGCGGCTTCGAATGGAGTTTCCCGTGTGGTCACTCAAGATGTCGTCTCTGGCCAACTCCTCGAAAAAGCTGTGGCTGTCTCTGAACTTGGGCTTCATGCGGATTCGCCTCAAGATGTACTCGTCCTTTTCGGGGGTGAACTTGCTGTGGCCACGGGTGGCCTTGGCCGGCTTTCGTTCCTGCTTGAGATTTCCCGTGTCGAACTGGTAGTCTTTAGGGTCAAGCAATTGGCCCACGGCCAAACAGTCATCAACGTACTTGATGGACCAAACGTTTTTGCCCGGAAGCGGCTGGTGGGACAAGTACATTGCATTGTCTGCCTGTTTGGTTCCCTGTCCACTTGGACTTGCATCTATGATGACACCTCCATTGCTGATGATTTCCGTCTTGTATCTGTAGCGGTCGGGCTCATTTGGAGGTAACACGAATAGCATGGCCAGAGAATCGGGAAGAGTGAACAACTGAGGACGCGTTTGGCCCACTGGGTGTGGAATTGGGCCTAGGACCTCGTTTTCGTTGATGGTGTTTGCACCTTCTTCGGTGGGGTCGAAGGATACGGTTTCGAAACTCATGGAAAGAGGATGGAAATAGGGCACGTGATGGGAAGGAAAAGGAGGGAGGGGAAGGCGGTTGATAGGAGGAGGTGTTGTTTGGTGGAAAGCGACGGTGATGGGTGGGATGAAGTGTGAAGTTGCAACCTGATGCTTGGATGTTTACATTAGCAGTACGGTTGTTTGGTGAACGTGATAAGTCACGTGACAAATGGGTAAGTGCACACTTATATCAGGTGTTCACGATACAGAATATTATGGTATTCACCTAGGGTGTTCACAACACTCAATATTATGATATTCACACTAGGATGTTCACGATACACAATATTATAGTATACACTCTAGGTATTCACGTTACTCAAGATTAAAGTATTGAAGTATGGGTATTCACGATACTTAATATTATAGTATTCACTCTAGGTATTCACAATACTTAATATTAAAGTATTCACTCTAGGTATTCACAATACACAATATTGTAGTAGTAACACTAGGTATTCACGACACAATATGATAGTATTCACACTAGGTATTCACGATACTCAATATTATAGTGTACATTCTACGATGTTCACAATAAACTCAATATTCACAGTATACTGAATATTCACAATATACTCAATATTCACAGTACACATATTCACAGTATACATATTCACAGTACACATATTCACAGTACACTCAATATTCAGTGCTCTGCAATTTCAAGTAATTCAGAAACTGCTAAATTCCACTAGTCGAGACTATCACGTGACCTATTCACTACACTCTTCACACAGTACATACATAGCTATAACATAAATCGTAAGCTGGCTTCACAACAAGCGCTCGCCGGCCAAGCCCACCACGCCAATAGCGAAACTGGCCGCCGCCAACACCGAGCTCAAGCGGTACGCGGACCCCAACGTCTCCAACGCCTGGACCGTCTCCTTCTTCACCAACGACGCCTGCACCTCCTGCTCGATGGAGGCGGCCGGCTCCGATGCAGCCACCAAGGGCGAGTTGTTGGCCGACGTCACCGGCGTGGCACTGGTGGTGGTGGACGACTCTTCGTCGGAGACGTGGATGTAGGACTTGCCTAGGGAGTCGTCGTCGCGCGCTTCCTGTTCGGGGGCCGGTGGGGCAGGTGCCTCTGCGCCACTGGAACTAGCACTGGCACTAGCGCCAGTACCATCACTGGAACCAGCACTGAGCGTGCTCTCCTGTCCCTTCTGGCTGTTTGCAGCAGCGAGGAGCCGCTCCTCCGCAGGGTACCCCTGGTGGTACCAGCCGAGGAAGGAGGCCGGCACCCCGAGTGCGGCATAGAGGAGGTACGGATGCTGCCCACTGGGAGGCGCGTAGTAGTACGCCAAAGCAAGCATGGAGCCAGACACGGAACCCAACACCCACGACGCCACTCTAGAGTTGTTTATCAAGGCGCGGATGTGGATGTAGTGGGCATGGAGCGAGCCGCTAGGCGAGTAGTGGCGGGTCAAGTCGCTGATCAACCCAGGGATCTGGTGGCACGAGTGGTACGACAAGGCGCCGGCCCACAAGCCCAAGGACGTCACCCCGATGACCTTGACGGAAGTGATACACGACATCTGGACACAGGCAAGGGAAGTTGTAGTTGATGGAGGGAGCAATTGGCAATGGACGAGTCGGCAAAACCAACTGGACAGCAACGGGGTCGAAGAAAGCGGAGTGTGTTGCCTTCGAGTAGCAATGGATGGCGAGGCCTGGTTGTAGGGTATGGGCTTTTGCCTCGTGACTCAATCCCTTGATTACGTAACCGAGGTGGCGATAGGGTGGATGTTAGCTATAGGAAATACACGAATACGGAGGCGTGCCTAGGGCACAAAGACGGGGTATAGAGGGCGATGGTGTGGCAGACGGCACACAGCGGGCAGGAAGAATGCATTTGCCCTTTAAAATCGGCATTTTTGGGGCCTTTTCCACACAGCAACAGCGACATCGGTGTTGTTTCTATCTGCAACGATACCGGACCTTTCCTCCCAGCAACAGCGACATCGGTGTGGTTTCGCTGTCGCTGTAGAAGTTCTCTGATATTTGAATCTGTAGTTTTGGGAATTCTCTGATATTTGAATCTGTAGTTTTGGGAAATTCTCTGATATTTGAATCTGTAGTTTTGGGGCCGCTTCTGTATTTACTTAGCGAGAGTATGTCCACAGTTAGCCAGTTTGGAATTCCCCATACGATCAGCTATTTCGGGGAAACTACCGCTAGATTACCTCCAACGTCCGCGTCATCTCATACTCTTCTTCTCTCACATCTTTATCTAACGCCAACATGCATATTCATCAACGGAACTGCGTCCTGGCTTCGGGCCCCTTCAACCATTCTGGCAACTTTTCCGGGTCGATCTTGACCGAGTTCATGTCGAAGCTCTCAATGAGCAACTCCACCAAGATCCGGCCGCCTCGGGCGCCGGTAAACCGCCTGTACTCTTCCGACACACTGGCCAAGTTCCAGCCCTGTAGACGTCGAAGACACCCTATCACGGTGCCTGTGCGGTGCCGCCCCATGCCGCAGCACACGAGCAACGGGTAGTTGTCCTTATTGACAATCAATTCCAACGCCTTCTTGATGGTGGCCTCACTCAACGAGTCCCATGGGTTCATCTGGTTGTGTCCATAACTATCATCCAATAGCCCGACGAAATGGATCTCAATGTTGCAGTCGTTGCAGAACTCCAAGAAGTCCTCCAGTGGCTCTTCACTGGCCAACCATAGTATCACCTTGAGGTTCAACTCTTGAAGAAACGATTGGTTGATGATGGACGGTTGGCCCGAACGGTAGATTTGCCGTTCAACAGGACAGAAATTGAGGGGTGGGATGATACGGAGCGTAGGAGGCCTCACAATCTTGCGGCCTTTGGGGCCTTCTGGCCCTGTAGTTGGCGCTGTAGTGTCTATGGCTGTCGGTCCTGACAGATTGGATGGGTCCATGGTAGGTGTGGAAGTGCCGAAAGGAGGGTTGTTTTGGACGTTTTTGGACGCGATTCGAGCGATGCAGAATGTGGACAGCTGCTATGAGTAGAAGGGAAGCAGTGAAGATGGAAAGAGATCTTTGTAGGGGCACTCGAAGATGTTGGACATCCACGTGACCCGGGTCACGTGACCCAGACCATACTGAAAAAGTCGACGTGGACCTCTACATCCACTCCAGTACCATGCCAACCAAGGAGGCCGCCATCAAAAAGGCGCAAGCACACACTTCCAGCAGTGCCACAGGTGTCACTGCCGTGCAGACCAAAAAGTTGGGCAATTCCATCAGCGAATTGTTCCTGTCCTTCAGCATCACATATGACGACTACATCCACACCTTGACCCCCCGGTTGAAATTGATTGATCTCTTCTTGGTGTTCTTGGTCCTTTTGGGGATCTTGCAGTTTGTGTACGTGATTTTGATCGGAAACTTCCCCTTCAACGCGTTCTTGGGTGGTTTCATCAGCTGTGTGGGCCAGTTCGTGTTGCTTGTCAGTTTGAGATTACAGGTCAAGACGCCGGAATTGGCATCGGCTCCTGCCGGAAAGGACGTTGACGGCGACATTGAGGTGGTCGATGTTGCTGACGAAAAGATTTTCCAAGGAATCTCCCCCGAACGGTCTTTTGGCGACTTCATCTTCGCCAGTTTGATCTTGCACTTTATCGTGTACCACTTTATAAATTGAATAGACGGAACCAGACCGAGCGTAGGAAGGCAGAGAGTGAATGGAGAAAAAAAGGGTCAATGTGAATGGATAGATTCAATGGGAAAGGAAAGAATCAATGGAGCAGGTAGCTTACAATTCAGGGTCCAAAGACAAATGAGAAGTATAAATGAGAAGATAAGCGATGGAGAAGAAACTTGGATTTTTTTGCAATTGAACCATTGATCCAAATGAATTGACACCGGAAGAGCGGTGTATTCAATATCAACATTGTCTTACATAAATTGTCTGCTTAAAAGTCAAGAGTCTACCACATGGTAATTATAGTCCTAAATTTCAGTCTCCAAATTTTATGGTTTTAGAGGTCAAAAATTTTAATATCCCCTCAATTCAGTTGTGTTCATAAGTTCACAAACTTAGTTATCCATAATGCCAATAACTACTAAATATATTTGCCCAAATTTCTAATTCCATTTTCATAGTTCTAGTAGTGGGTGAATACTCGCTAAAATTTAAGTAATCAATAATTAATAGCCCAAACCATAATCTTATTACTCCGAACGAAGTACTCCACTATATTTGATACCAATGGCCAATTATCATGATAATTTATGATCTTCTCAAGACGTATTCACAATTATTTTTCATTCAATTACGTAGTCATCTATATTCTTGTAGTCCAATTCCATAATTTAATAAAAATCTGTAATACAATATGGTCCATAAAATAGCGCAAATTCTAAACTTAACGTTACAATATTAATATGCATAATTTGATAATTTCTTCACCATACATAAGTCAATTATAATTAGTCCGGTTCCATAATTGATCCAATCAATACTCCGAAGTAGAATTCAATTACTTCGTCTCAATCTTTCATAGTCAAGATTAGTCCATAATATAATATTTCAATATTATCCATAGTCAATCCAGTATATAATGTAATCATTCTCGTTGACACCTCCATATTCAATAATTCCAAAATTTCATTCTCATCACTCAATCAATAATATTCCATACATTTTTAGTCACACTTCATCTCTCAGTCAATATTTAATCATCGTAATCTCGAATACTAGGTTAAGATTTGGTTGACGGAATTACCCGATTCATTAAGTTGATCGAATAAAAGATTCAAAGGCAAGATTCATTCCCTTATTAAAATAAACAACCGGGAATGACTCAATATGACTCAATTCCTTAATTTGTATTCATGACCAATTCCTTAGATTATTCAATTCCCGTGATCAATTACTTGACTTAGCGAATCCACAGGATTCAATTCCCATGATCAATTCCTTAACTAATCAATTTGATCAATTCCGATCAATTCCTTAAATAATCAATTTGATCAATCCTGATCAATTCCTTTACTAATCATTTCACAAGATTCAATTCCATAATTTTATTCTCATTTCAATTCCTCAACATAATCACAGTCTCATTTCAATGCCTCAATTTATTCCCTTCCCATGATTTGACTTAGTCAATCCACATGATTCAATTCCTCAACTTAATCGCTTCCTCAATCTATTCCTCAATTTAATCATATTCTCATTCTAGTTAATCCTTTCATTTCCATTGCTCAATTTAATCAGTCTCATTTCAATTGCTCATTACAATGATAATTCAATAAAATCAACTCCAAGAATCAATTCCTTCATTCCTTAACATTTTCATTTCATTTCCTCAATCAATTTCAATTCCTTAATTTATTCTCAATTCATTCCTTAATTTATTCTCATTCCATTCCTTAATTCTTCCATTCCATTCCTTAATTCTTCCATTTCATTCCTTAATTATTCTCAATTCATTTCTTCCATTTCATTCCTTATTCCTAGATTCTTCCATTTCATTCGTTAATTCTTCCATTCATCTCACAACCCTCTACACATTCACTGGCTCATCCTATAATAAACTAAACAATTAACAAATACAACACACAGTGTATTGTGAAGAAATAGACATGTCGTGGCCCGAGAGCCTTTTGGATCATCGCCTAGACAATCACACAGCAGCCGGACTTGTCCTTAGCAGCAGGGGCCGAGGAGGCCGGGGCCACCAGCTGCTGCTTTCTGGGGGCGGGCTTGGCGGCAGGGCTCTGGGCCTTTTCCGCGCCAGGGACGGGGGCAGCAGGGCCCACCGGGGCCTTCCCCGCGGTGGGCGACACGTCGCCCGAGTCGGGGGCGGTGGCGGCGGCCGCGGCAGCGGGGGCGATCTTGTCGTCGGCGGCAGGCGCAGGCAGGTCCTGGTCACGGATGGACCTGACCAAGTCGAAGAAGGCCTCCTCGACGTTGATGCGCTGCTTGGCGGAGGTCTCCATGAACTGGCAGTTGAAGGACTTGGCCAAGGCCAAGCCCTCCTCGAACGACACCTGGCGCTCGATCTCCAAGTCGCACTTGTTGCCGACCACGAGGACCGGCACGTTGTCGGCGTCCTTGACCCTCAAGATCTGTTCGTAGAATGACTGCAACTCCTCCAACGAGTTCTTGGAGTTGATGGAATACACGAGCAAGAAGCCCTCGCCGGTGCGCATGTACTGCTCTCTCATGGCGCTGTACTCTTCTTGGCCTGCCGTGTCGAGAACGTCCAAGAGCACCTGCTCCTTGTCGATGGTGCACTGCTTGCGGTACGAGTCCTCGATGGTGGGGTCGTACTCGTCGACAAAGTGGGACTGGATGAGCTGGATGGTGAGGGCGGACTTACCGACACCACCGCCTCCGACGACGACGAGTTTGTATTCCTTCATGATGCGTGGATGTGGATGTGGAGGGTGTGGGTGTGGGATTAGCAAGCGAGGGTAGGTAGGGAAAGAGGTGATGGGAAAAGGAAGGGGAAGAATCGACGAGAAAGTGCGTAGCGCGACGGTTTTGTCTGGTTTTGAGGCCGCCGCTACTGCGCAGTGTTTTTTCGCTTTTCGCTTTACGTTTTCTGTAGTGACGTTTTCGTCATAGAACAACGGGTTTTGTGTGGTGAAAATTTTTACCCCCACTGCAATGAAAGGCAACGAAAGTGGCTGGCGGAGCACAGGGGTTGGAATTGGAATTGGGAGGCGTGCGAGGGGCTAGGGCGGTAGTGGGACGAGGCATATAGATTGCGAGGTGGGACGGCCATCGGGGCTGTCCCAGTACAGAGAGAGAGAGTGTGTGTGGGTAGTGAGTAGTGAGTATTGCAGTATGGATTTGTGAGGAGTGAGTGAGAGTGTGTCTGTGTGTCTGTGTGTCTGTGTGCTGTGTGTTTGTCGCGGTAGTAGGCGGGGGAGGCTGGAGCCTACAGGACAATAGTGCGAGGTGGCCACCACGACGAAAGCACTGGCGGTGGTCCAATGGGGACAGAAGGGCGGGACAATAGTGGTGGCAGACGGCGAGGCATGTTGCCGGGACACGGCCAGGGCGGCACGGTGTCAGAGAGGCAGCATGCCAGAGTAGTGATAAAATGCTCACTCATGCAGCACTTAACTCCATGATATGGAGAGATAGTACTCAATTGACCACACTGCAGTTATTGCTGTTACATCTAATGCTATTGCTACTTTACTCTTTACTCTTTACTACTGTTACCACTATTTCCTCTATTCCTCTATTCCTCTATTTCTCTATTTCTCTATTTCTCTATTTCTCTATTACTCTATTCTACCCACTATCTTATTTCATTCTCTACTCTATTTCTGTCCTCCGCTGGCTATCTTGGCACCTGCTCCTAAGTCCACTTATCGCAAACAAAGACCGAGACCACGCCCCTGTCGGCACAATCCGTATTCACCACAATCGGCTCTCCATTGAGCCCACTCTGCGTATTCTCCCATTTGGCACAATGGCCTCCACGTCCCGGTCCTCACTACGCTTCCTGTTCTGGCAAATGGGCCTTCCTCCTCCTCCTATTGTTCCATCTGTCATTTCACAGTGCGCCTCCCTAACAATCGGGCTGTAGGCGCGGCGTTGCAGTACGAGGTTTGGCAGGTCCACTCGTGTGAATCCAGAGAGAAGAGAATAAAATCGAGAGTAGAGAAGAGAGAAGAGAGAGTAAGAATAGAGAATAGATTATAGAGAATTAAATCTGTGGATACATGTATTGGACATGTTTATGTACACATTATGGTCCTGGAGTAGGTAGATGCTGTGGCTAGCTCAATTGAATTATTGCCCCATGGATTATCTAATCGTCCCCTGATTTGATTTAGTACCCTGATCCATCCTCGTCCTGTTCTCTCTACATTGCCCTACTGTCGCTCTTTCATGGGCTGAGCCTCTGCTACGGCTCTTTGAAGCAAATTGCCCGTTGCATTGGGCCATGCTGTCGGGGCAACCCCATGGGACCCAGACGGACGCAATACAGCGCCCAATTCCAGGCCTCTTGCCTGCCGTGGAGTGGCATCCGGGGTGTCGATTCGCGGTGGAGCAAAGAGCCCTGGCCAGCGAGAAACGGCCCCGAGGCAAGAGGTTGTCCCTAGCGAGAGGTTGCGGTGGTACTGGAACGGGTAGCTGGAGCGAGCAAAGAAGGAACAAGAAGAGAAGAAGAGAAGAAGAGAAGAGAAGAAGAAGAGACAAGAGAAGAAGAGAAGAAGAGAAGAAGAGAAGAAGAGAAGAAGAGAAGAAGAGGAGAAGAAGAGACAAGAGAAGAGGAAGGTCCATCGAGGAAGTTAACAGGCAATAGATGTACACTGGATCACTTCTTTGTCCATTGCAACCTCTCTGTCTGTTCCGCTTCCATTTGCATATGCTCGGTGGTGCCCGGTGGCTTCGGAATGTACACTGGCACCGCTTGGGTTGTGTGGGAAGTGGTTGAGGCGGGATGAATGCATGTGATGCAATGGATGGAACAGTCTGATTGTAGAGACAAAGTATTCGTCTAGTTCCATCGTGGATACTGTCTATAATTATAGCTCTAATATTGTAGTGGTTTGTTCGTAGTATTGAAGTACGGATTTACTAGGATGAATAGTTATACTTCAACAACATCGAATTGCTCTTTTCTGTGAATTAATTCTAGCTCTATAAGTATAGAGCTTCGTTTTCTTGTCTCTGCCTTCAATCCTAGTGTCTCTGTATCTCTCTGTATCCTTTCCTACTTCCATAATTAATTCAATTCTGCCTCCTCATTTCCTGTCAATGTCTACTTCTTCATTCCACTTCTTCTCTACAGCGTTTTGCCTTCCATCCATGGTTACATACTCTGTATAGATCTAACGGTGTGGCACGAAAATGATCTAACGGCTATTTATACCAGATCCACTGCCCACGGTTGAAACTGCGCACTCTTCAGCTTGAAGGTTTGCTAAAGTTGACACTTAGTATTGACTTTAACTTGATGCTTTGTTGATGACGAACCGGGTCAATAGAATGAGACCACACGTACTCTGTAGATTGAGACCGCTTTTTGACCGCACTGCTTCTATTCGTACTCAGTGCATATCCGGCCCTGGTCTCGTACTTTGGTGGCTGCACTGAGCCCGATCTAGGCACAACTAGGGCCTCTTTGTGGTTCCCAGGGCCCAATATAAACTCCGGGCACCGATGCGCAATGGGCCTGGCATCTTCCGGAAGCGGCTTCTGTCTTAAGTCCCGCGACAAGCGCAATAGCGCATTCTTTGGTCTCGATGACATTGTGTCCCTGGAGCCACAAATTGGTTGGTTCTTGATTTGATTGCATTTGATGTGATATAATTTGATTTGATAAGATATGATATGATTGATGTGATATGATATGATATGATTTGATTGATTTGATCTGAGCTGATCTGATCGAGCCTAAACCTTTCTCAACTTCTTCATCTTGGCAGAACAATCGTCACAGTACCACTTGCCTTTGGGAGGGTTCTTGAAACCAATGCACGGCAAGTGGAACCATTCACGCTTACAATCGTCTCCATCACATCCCACCATTTCGCCAAAGGAAACCTGGTTACAGTAACAGTAAGTGGGCTCGTTCGATCCAGACTTGGCCCCGGCATTGGGCTGGTCCAGATATTTCGACTCTGCTTTCGATTCACCGTCGGATTGCACCCCATGGCTATCTTCTTTGCTCTTGGGCTTAGTCTTCTTCTTGGGTGGGTGTCCTGCCGCAGAACCAGCTCCAAAGCCACCAGCTCCGGGCGTGGTGGGTCTCTGGATATCCTCATGCGGCTCCTTTCTGGGCCTCTTCTTGTTGGTGGTAGTGCCATTGCCATTGCCCGCAACACGCGTTTCCATTGGGGTCACTTCCTTGGTCTTCTTCTTCTTGACCAACCCATTTTCTTCAATGATGTCTTCCTTGCTGGCCTTCTTGGCTGCCAACGCCTCTCTGCGGCTTTCACTGCGCTGGGACTGAGCTGACCGGTCTGCGCTGGACGTCGACGCCGACGAGGAGTCAATAATCATGGCGGGATGGTTCAATGGTCCTATCCTGATGGATTCGGGGATCTCGTTGTTGTTGATGATGAGCTTGTAGTCATTGTTGATCCGAAACATGTGCTTGTTCAAGAGCTCGGTGGCCACAGACGTCACATGCATCTTCTCTTCCAAACACGGGATGATTTCGTTGATCTTGTCTTTGATGTTGCTCAAACGCTTGAATTCCTGGGCCTTGGGTCCGTTGGTCTTGTCTGAAGCTCCACCGTTGGCTTTTGCTGGCGACTTGGAGGGGCTGGCTTGTTTCTGTTCCGCGTCTCCATTGCCGGAGTCTGACGTAGACTTGTCTCCCGGCTGGTTGTGCAAGTCCTCTATGTAGTTTTCAATTAGGTAGTTGATCTGGGGGATGGTGTTGATACATTTGGCGTCGATTTCCTTGAGGAGCGTGGAGTACTTGATCAAATCTAACGGCAATGCCTCGAACGCATCGCTTATATCATTGAGACCAGGCAAGAGCTCGTTGATGTTGGTGATGTTTTTGGTCCTTTGCTTGTATTGCTGGAACTGTTGGTGTGTCTGTTGCGTCTTGAGGCGGTTGATGAGTCTCTGAGACTTCTGCCGAGAGGGAAGGTCGGGGTATGTCATGTTGGAGGAATTTATCAGAGAACTGGGATAGGGATGAAGAATCGGTGAAATTTGGAACTTCTGAATGAACTTTCAACAGTAATATGGAATAAGAGGTCGTGCTATGTCAAAAAAGCCGGTTGGCACCGATACGGATGGAGTTTTGGTCCTCTTTGTTGGGTAGATGTTGAAGTTGGAGATGGTGAAAACAGACGCTCGGGATATGGAGAAGCGGTAGGGACACGACCTCGAGAACAGGGAAGGCAAGTTAGAGGCAAAGGGAGCAGAGACGGCCGGGATAAGGCCTCTTCTGGAGCTGAATGCATCGCTTTTCACTTTATTGGGAGGAATTGATACGTTTAGGCGTTTTTCTGGCGAAATTTGGCCCAGAAGTTACACTACAATAGATACGCACAATCCGAGAACCCCCTCCCTAATAGGGAAATGGCCCGAGAAGTGGAGGCAAGGAAATAGGCATGAAAGACAGAAACGGGATAATAAACTCCACACTACTCGGGTTCACGTAAGTCCAGTTTCATGCAACAGACATTGACAGTATTTTTCACGTTTTTCGGCAAGTGTTTTGGCATATTATGGTCTAGTTGAAATTACTAGCCAACCTTAATCAGGCCATGGAAGGAGATATGTAGATATGGCCAGAATGCAAGAAGTGTCAAGCCTCTCGAGGTCATCTCTGGTGCATATTTGAGCATGAATAGTCCAAATGAAGGCCAATTGTGGAAGAAACATGGCTGAAAGAGTGAAGGCAAGAGGCTGAAATTGGCGAGAATAGAGTGTTCCAAAGGTTGTCAATACGATGAGGTGTGGCCGAAGTATGAGTTATTGCATGGACCGTGAGCCAGAATAGATAAAGAGTAACAATTGGTGAGGACATCCTGGAACAGTGACGATACGACTAGTTCTGAAAAGGAACAGTCCGGAAATACGAACAGTGCTCAAAGGGAACAGTCTGGAAATACAAACAGATTTTTAAAGGAATAGTCTGGAAATAGCATTGAGGAAGTCGAGGTAGACGAAAAAGGGAAGATGGGTAGATGGGATGTATGGGTAGATGGTAAGATGGGAAGATGATATTTATGGATAGACGATGGACAGTCGAGAGGTGGAGTTTGTCAAAATGGAACCACTCAAGCTTCAATTATCTCGCATTTATCCAGCGATAAGTTCTGATTGATAAGAAAAGAGAAATATGCAACGGAGCCTAAAAGATAGTTGATGATTAGACTGAACAGGCTCAACTGGATGAAAGTGATAAAAACGATGCACTTGCCGCAATTTCCAAACATCTGGACCCAACGAAGCGTACCTCAATTAATTGCACCATATTCATTCACAATCAGCTCTCCCATCTTCAATACTCCAGAACAGAATAATCTCTTTCGATGCCATTGATCATCTTCACCCAAAAAAGGCAGATATTCACACAACAGCAGGATATTCATTTTCATGAAACCAGACAAAATTCTCACGTCCAATGCCATTAGTGTAGACTCTGATCCATCTGGTAATTAATTTGCCTCATTAGCAGGCCAATGACGAATATTTCTTGGCCCGGAAAATGCATTGCCCGAAACTCCAGTAATTACTTAATTTATCCGTCACTCCAGCATTGGGAAATTCCGCGTTGGATGGTTTCAAGGCTGGAATGTCCCACAGTTACAGACTGTCATTTCACAGACCAATGCACAGACCAATGCACAGACCAATGCACAGACCACCAATTATCAAAACCTTCAAATACAGCCAAACAATTCTCATAATATTTCATATGTCAAGAAATCACTGACAACCCACATCTTCCCTACCACAAGATACTATATCTCCCTTAAAACCATGCAATTAACTCTTGTTCCCATCTAGTTCTACTCTTCATTTGGGACTGACATGGTTTGCACCCAAATACCAATAATTGCGAGAAAATGACAAAAATAGCAGAATACAAAGAAACGCGTTGGTCGGACCGGAGCTAACTCCCTAGCCCGAACAATGCCTAGACACCATAGGTACATTGCACAATCCAGAGAGTCTACATTCTAGTAATGTATGATGCTATTAATGTATGATGCTAGTAATGAATGATGCTAGCAATGTCTCTATCATAAGTGTCTCTGCATCTCTGCACTATCTCCCTTTTCCATCCTCTATGTAAGCGAGCGAAAAAATGACAGCTTCTTGACATCGCTGTCACTATTCCGACACCATCCCTATTTCTGCATTCCGCTGTGGTTCAGGCCAGGACCCTGCATGGCCTGTATCCCATGCCGGATGTGGCGTCGGGCCACATCCCAGCCCGCCATTCCATGGGCCAGCTCGCAATCCCAATTAGCACAGATCACGTGACTCACTATCATCGTGGTGGTAAAAGCCCAACCGCCAATTGCAAAACCGTTCCCTCCGGTGTGCAGCCCTTTGTCGTATCGGGGTCCCCAAACGTCCAGCCCCAGGCCCGTCCCGTCCCCTAGCCGCGTTACATCCCGCAATCTGCCTTTGCCCACCCCAAAAACCGCCCCTTCTACCCACTGTTCTGTGTCTCTATAAACAGAGTGCAACACCCTCCACCACCTCCACCCCCTTGGCCCAGGCCCGTCCCTTTGCACTACAAACTGCGGTCGCCACCTCGTCCGACCCCAACGGCCCCCCATACACTCCCAGTCCGTCGCCCTTTCCTCCCCACTGCCAGCAACTGCTACTGTGGCGCCTCGCGTTGTTGCCTACCAGTGGGATTTCATTATTGGCCTTGTCTATTTCATTATTGATTCGTATTAACACGTACCACATCACACAATTGCCCTCGGACGCGGCCTCTGCACACACGGCTCCGCCTTCCATCCATACTTATACCCTCGATCGGCCCCAGCACCCCCCATTGGCGGCGTGCACCCCAACAAGCTCTCCATCAACTCGACCTCCAGGCGCCCCCTCTGCTCCAATTTCCCCAGAATCGGCTCCCTCCTCCCCCGATACCCGCCGTGGCCCCCAATTAGGCGTTTGCTGATGCCCGAACCCCAGATCGTATGGAGCACAACAAGCCACAGTCGGGCAAGCACTTGTATCAGAGGAAAAAGGTACTTATACAAGACCCGAAGCAATCGCCGGGCGACTATGAACTGAGCGCCGAAGACCCCAAGTACAACTACCTACGATATCCCATGTTTCTGCCCCAGCCCAGGCCGACAACGCCGTTGGTGCTGAGCTCTCCGCCCTCCAAACGCGCCAGAAACGACTTGCTCGACTCGCCAAACAACCCCGGGTCCTCCAACCTCAACTACTTCCTTCCCGAGCGGCACAACCCCGGCCAGATCGGCCAGAACGTGTCCTACACCCGAGGCTTCTCCCAGCCTGCAGCTGCACCAAAGACCCCGGTGGAATACTCCAGAGAACAACGGCCCGAAAAACTCCAGCCTGGTCCCGAAAGCGACGAGGACGAACGCTTCTTGCGCTTGGCCCGCGAGGCGTTGGTCGCCACCGCCAATGGCGTCAATCCGTCCGGGTCCACGCTTGTGGATCCCACCATCCAGGACCTTCTCCGAAGATTACAATATGCCGCCTCACCCCATGGAAATCCCATCAAGCGCTCGGAAAACATCCGAGCCAACGAAAACGGCCAGTTGATGATCCAGGGGTTCTACCAGCAGTTTCCCAACTTGAGCAATGATATTTTTGCGGGCAACGGCCGCAAAGAAACCGACCTCGAGGATACTGGCAAGAACGACCGCAGGTCACATCATCCCAGCTCTCACAACGACGGGTGGAACTTCTTGATCGGAGAACCCGTGACATTGAAGGCGCCTCCACACAACAACAGCACCGATTTGAAGGCCAACGGAAAGGATAACGACAATTATGATGACGACGACGACGACGAAGACGCGGATGATGAGGAAATGCACGATGAGACACAGACCAACGGCAACTCGAGGCGGGACTCACGGTCTATCGATGATCCCACCAGGAAGTTCTTGTGCCCTAAGTGTCCCATGTCGTTCCGACGCTCTTCCGACTTGAAGCGGCACGAGAAACAGCACTTGGTGATACCTCCGAACATCTGTGAGCTTTGCGGCAAGGGCTTTGCCCGGAAGGATGCGTTGAAGCGACACATGGCCACGCTTACTTGTAAACGGAACGCCGACAAGAAGTTGTACACGGAGAATTTGAAGTACCTAAAAGATAGACGGAGCAGTGCTCCGTTTATTGAAAGGTAGCAGAGTAGGAAGCTCTGCAGTGTAATATAATGAGGAATATAATTGATAGGAATGAGGTGTGTAGTACCGGGCGAGCTAATAGTGTAAATTACACAGGTCAAGGGTAGTAGTGTCAGAGTGAATACTCAGGTTAATGGTAGTGTCAGAATTGAATACTTAGGTTAATGGTAGTGTCAGAAATGATTCCCGAGGTTCATGGGTTAGTTGTATCAGAATTGAATTGAATAACCTGGTCAATGGGCAGTAGTGTCAATAAAAACCCGGGCACATGTGTCAGAATTGACAGGTGAAGATGTGACAGGTGACATTGACAGGCGAAGAAGTATCTGTGGAGTGACAGGTCACAATTATTTTATGAGGGGACAGGTGAAGAAGCTTATACTTAATTATTTCTGTACTTTTGACACAACAGGATGAACCTGCACTGTAATGTAATTAGAACGAGACCAAGTAGAAATGGTAATTGCATATCGAGAGTTTTGGCAAAGTCCCAAAGTCCAGACGAGTTGACGGATTATGTCATAAGATATTTCAGGAGCTCTTCTCAGTGCATACACATGAAAGTAAATAAACTTTGCGAGAATATTGTAATCAGAGAGTTACCATGACACTTTAGTCGCATGGATCGTCCAGTTTGACATATTATAGGTGATTTCCTGAGAAGAGGGAATTAATATTGGACCAATATTTGGGGAGTAAAAAGTGGTCCATTCTTAACCACCGAGTGCATTTGAGCCATGGCCTAATGGTGATGGATGAACATACTTGCCAACAGTGGATGCAACGTAGCATTGATGAGAGTGCACGTCAAACGTGACATATTTTCACAGGACCCTGAAAGTGAGGACATCAAAGGTGGTAACCTCGACGTCAGAATTGATAATGGGAACCCCACTATCTGACATAGAGAAGCTAGTCTAGAGGAAATTTCTGTAGAACTAACTCGTGCTTCTGTCCAATTCGAGTAAACGATTTGGGCCGTTGGTGAAAACGAGCAACTACAACAGAATCACAGCACGAGCCTGAAAAATACACAAGGAGCCAGAAAACACACACGGAGCCGAAGGAAACATTTCAATCAAAACAAGAAGGTCCAACGACGAATTGAATGCCCAGCCTCGGCCATAGCTTGCTTGTGGCTCGTATCAGTTCCATCAGGCCGATTTGGTCATTACGTCACAGTACATTCGCCCTTACCTAGACGATTGAAAGACCTCCACAAAACCAGTTTGTTCAGTGACAGACCCACAAGAAATTGGCACTCTGGGTTCGACCATAACCGTCGTGCTTCCGCAGCTCCAGCAGTTCACTGTTTTGACCGAGACAACTTCTAAGGAGAGGTCAATTGAAGGAGAGGATAGCACGAAAAGTGAGAGATAAGAGATAAGTGAGAGATAAGAGGCAAGTGAAGATGATACTGATAACTGGAAATTATCCGACAGTCGAATGATGTCAAATACATAGAGTTGTAGAAGCTTAATCTAGATGCGAGGTGTGGTTTTGGGGCCAAGGGCGAATGGCTGCTCTGGAGTGAATGTGATTTACAGTTATAGAAGGCTGGAGATACGGAACAGAATAGCCTGGAGGGCATGGCCAGGGTAGAGGGAGAAAGGGAATGTATAGGGTAAAGGGAGGCAATAAAGTAGTAATCAGCCGGAAATGAAGTAGTAATCAGCCGGAAATGAAGTAGTCAACAGAAGGCAGAAACAAGATGACTGGTAACCGGATCCCAGTATCGACAGAGTCAGCGATTTAGCGCAATTGGAAAAATGTCAAGAAATATGCACTTGCTGAACAAGAGAGAAGCAACAGATGAGGTAACAGAGTAGCAACATGAACATCTGGATAGCATTACATCATCTACAAATATTATAATCCATGTAGGGTCATCAACTTAGAATAATACCGGTCTCAACAGAATAATACAGGTCTCATCAGAATAATACAGGTCTCAACACAATAATACAGGTCTCAACATAATCATGACCATAGAATATATAATAACTATAATAACCATCTCAACAATATGTCCAGCGCCTGCACAAAAAGGTCAGCAGTGTACAATATCAGCAGTGTAAAAGTTCACCTGTGTACAATATCAACAGTGTACTGTACAATATCAGCAGTGTACATTATCACCCAGATGAAATGTCTATGTAGTTTCAGAGTAGCATCATCAATTTCAGTCCACCAGCAATGTCGCAATGTCTTCAAAGTATCATTAATGTCCTCAATTATCAATGTACGCACAACATAGCATTCTATCTCCTCCTTTCGTCACACTCTATCTCTATTGGTGCCTGAAGCCGACCAATGCGGGGCGGCTACACAAGACCGAGCTTGCCGGAGTTGCTGTTGATTCGGTTTCACGGAAAGCCAAGGCCCAGGGTCCCGATGGGCCAGCTCCCGTGGCCCGAATCACATGGGCGCGTGACCTCCGGTCACGTGACCCGCGAGTCATCCTCGGGACGTGCACACCGGTTTCGGGGTTGTGTCCAGCCGCTTGTTCGGGGCCGCCTGCAATGGGGCCCCCGGCCCCGGTGCTGGCCAATCAGAAGCGCCAACGTTCCCGTGCCATTCCGAGCTGTCGTCTCCCGTTCTTCCCGCGTTTTTCCGCCTCCTCTGCCCCGCTCTGGACCCTCCCGTGTTGCTCCCCCAACTCCGAACCCCAGGCAATTTAATCTCTGCCCTTTGCTCTCCTCGGTCCAGTGCGCCTGCGTCTGCCGAAAAGAAATTTGCCAGGCCGTTGTATAAATACCTCCATCAGACACCCGAGTGCCTCCGTAGTACCAGACTTCGGAATCGCCTTCCTCCATCACCACGTCTATAACTAGGATCATCACGTCTTAACTAGGATCGTCACGTCTATAACAGAACGTCCTTTCACGTCTATAACAGCACGTCCATCTCACCTCCTCTACTCTTCACATTGACACGAGCCTTGCGTGGAAGTCTTCCAAGTCCCAGGAACGTTTTTAGAAGTCCCAGATCTAGAATCATCCCTAGACCAAGCCTCAGCTATCCTAGAACCTATCCCAGCGTCAGCAATCCTAGAACGTATCCCAGCGTCAGCAAGCCTAGAACCTATCCCAGCGCCAGCTTCAGCACCATCCATTGCACACATCCCCTTCACACATCTCCTGTCACAATGACCCCCGTCGAAAGATTGAGCCAGTTGAACAACTTCTTGGCCCCCAACGCCACCCGGGCCACCCACTCGTTGACCCCCGACCACCCCTTCAAGATCGCCGTGGTGGGCTCCGGCAACTGGGGCACCTGCATCGCCAAGGTGCTTGCGGAAAACGCCCTCGCCAGACCCCACTTGTTCAAGCACTACGTGCACATGTGGGTGCACGAAGAGAAGATCGACGGCCGCAACTTGACCGAGATCATCAACGACAAGCACGAGAACGTCAAGTACCTTCCGGGCGTTACCTTGCCCTCCAACTTGGTGGCGGTCCCCAGTGTGGTAGACGCCGTCAAGGATGCCGACCTCATTGTGTTCAACCTTCCCCACCAGTTCCTTCCCAAGGTTTGCCGTGACCTCAAGGGTCACGTCAAGCCCACATCTCGCGCCATCAGTTGCCTCAAGGGGCTCGAGGTCACGCCGCAGGGCTGCAAGTTGTTGTCCACCTATATTAAGGAGCACTTGGGCATCCATTGCGGTGCCTTGTCGGGGGCCAACATTGCGTCGGAGGTGGCCCGTGGCAAGTGGTCGGAGACCACTGTCGCCTACCACCTCCCCGAGGACTTCCTCGGCGTGGGCAAGGACATCGACCACGCGGTGTTGAAGGCCGCCTTCTACCGCCCCTACTTCCACGTCAACGTGATCGAGGACGTGGCGGGGGTGTCGGTGGCCGGCGCGTTGAAGAACGTGGTGGCCTTGGCCGTGGGCTTCGTCGAGGGCCTCGGCTGGGGCGACAATGCCAAGGCCGCCATCATGCGCGTGGGCTTGTTGGAGACCATGAAGTTCTCCACCACCTTCTTCCCCGAGTCCGAGGCCAGCACCTTCACCGGCGAGTCCGCCGGCGTGGCCGACCTCATCACCACCTGTTCCGGCGGCAGAAACGTCAAGGTCGGCAGGCACATGGCCGAGACCGGCGCGTCGGGCGAGGAGGCCGAGAAGAAGTTGTTGAACGGCCAGTCGTGTCAAGGAATCATCACCGCCAAGGAGGTGCACGAGTTGTTGACCAACGTGGACAAGTTGGACGACTTCCCCTTGTTCGAGGCCACGTACCAGATCATCTACGGATCGGAGTCCATTGAGAACTTGCCTGCCTTGTTGGAGAGAAGATAATGTATTTTAGATAGAGACCGAATAGACGTAAATAAAGGGAGGTGTCGAATTGAATGAGATTAGTGAACTAATTGGACTTGATCTGCATAAAGTCAATTATAATGCAATAATATGCTGCCAATGATAATTCTGTCATCAATGCTGTCATCAGAGCTGTCATCAAAGCTGTCATTAAAGCTGTCAATGATAATGCAATAAAAGCAGTCAATTATAATACTATCAACTAAGACTGTCAATTATAATGCTGAAATATTTTTAATTGTGCAAAGTGAATTAAATTAAAAACTTCAAAAATTGTTCAAAATTTCAATTAATTCTATATTTCAATAAGTACGAATTGAATCATGTTGGTCCAATGAATGTCAATCAATACCAAGAAACATTTCCAGAATAATTAATAGACCAGAGATGGGTTTCTTCATACATCAACGAGTACCATTTCGACCATCAGTCAACCAGCAGTACCTGTAAATTAATGTTATGGCAATATTTCACCGATTGCCAAAGCAAAGAAATCCCGATGTAATATCTTGTGCATTAATATACCAGATATTAATATATTTATTTCAATTAATATACTAGGAATAGATCTTTGACTAACAAGATGATAAAATTTATACTCTTGAAAAAGATCTTGACAAACAGTTGATAAATTACAATAAATAATCTTGAAAATGATCTTGACTAACAAGTTGATAAAATTAATACTCTTGAAAATGATCTTTGACTAATAAGTTGATAAATTACAATTGATAGATCTTTGACTAACAAGTTGATAAAATTAATAATTTTGAAAATGATCTTGACTAACAAGTTGACAAAATTAATCTTGAAAATGAATTTTGACCAACAAGTTGTTTGAACCTATAATTTATCTCTGATTCAAGAACTTGACTTTGTCACAATAATACAGCCATCCAATCAAAATTTATAGATTAATGAATTCACTTTCCATTTCGTTACTTCTCTTCGCCTACATTCTCTTTGCAGATTAATTATTATCCTAGACTATTTATTCTTTACAGTGACAATAGAACTCATACCTTTGCCTTTTTTTGCTCCTTAGTATCTCCATCTTCCGCCTTCCTCTTTCTTTCGTGCTTGGCCCGGTACTTGACCAAGAACTTATCCATGAATATAGTACAATAATCCTTGACCTTCTTCAACTTAGAAGAATCTATTTCCTTGGGCGGACTTGCTTTGGGATCTTTCTTCAACTCCTTGGCCACTAATATCTTAACAATGTCCTTGGCACACCCCTTCAAATTGTCCCTTCCTATCTCTGCTTCATACTTCTTGATGTAGTTAGGAGTATGCTTGGCCAAGACATGAGTCCACTTCTTTTCCAAAACATCTTGCGCCAGTTCTGCTCCCTTATTACCACTCTTGGACCGCTTGTTCAACTTGGCTTTTCTATACTCCTCCTTCTTTTTCATCTTCTCTTGCAACTTGAGTTGGTCCTCTAATTGCTTCTTCTTATGCTCATCGCCCGATTGCTTGATTAAAAGCTGGAGCTCCCTCTCCCTCTCCTGTAGCTTCAAGAACTGATCCTCTTTCTCCAGCTTTAACCGCTCCTCTTCTTTCTGGGCCATGAATGTGTCCCCATGGAACTTTTTGTGTGGGCCATCCTTGCCTCCAGTGTTGTTATTGCTATTGTTGTTATGATGTCCTTGATGGGAAAATCCATTATGTGTTTGCTGTTGTTTGGACTTTGTATTCTTGAAATCACCAGTCTTTGGCCCGGTAGGGACCGAGGCAGTGGGTCTTTCCCACCTTGAAAGGTTCAATTCTCTGTGATAGTAGTAATTGCTTTTGGTGTTTTCATCAAACGCCATTTCCCATCCATCCGGAAGCGGCTCGTCGGTTTCAGGCTCTTCCGAGACTGCCTCCTTGGTGGGAGATCTAGACCCCTTTCTTCCGTACGAGGAAATGCTGTCGGACTTGCTCTTGGGAATTCTGTAGGCCATCTTCAAATTGCCCCATTCTTGTAACAATTCGTCGGCCAAGTTCTTAATTTCCTCGTTGGGACTGGAGTCCTTGAGGTCCTTCACCACGTTTTCAATTTGGGAAGACGAGATCTTATTTCTAGTCACCTTGGGCCACTTGTTGAGAATACTCAAGATCTGGAACACCAAGTCGTCGTCCACACCGCGGAACTCTTTTATCAAGGTGGACAACGTCTTGTAGCCATGGAACCGCACGATCAACGAGTTCGCCGAGGGCTCGTTGGTGATATTGATTCTGTGGATCAACTTTCTGACAATCTGAATATCTTGTGGCTTCATCAAGGCACCCATGACCTTGGATACGTCCTGCTCTTCCAACGCCTCGACCTGGATGGTCTTGATGAACATTTCGTTGATCACGGCACTGTCTTCCTGCTGCTTTGAGCGGAGATGCTTGTTTTCCTTGAGCCATTGCTTTTCTTGTTTGGCTGTGACGCCCAAGGCCTCGGCAATGCCCTCAGGCAAGAGCAAGGCGGCATCTGTCTGGGTCTTTCCACCCATGAACTTGACACAGTTGGCCTCGCCACAGTAGCAGGGCTGCGACTGGGCACCGTAGCGGTCCACGTTGTAATCAAAGGTGATTTCCTCGCCCTCGTGGATGGTTCTTTTGGCAAAAATGCCCATTCTCAACTTGTCACCCACCACCCATTTGTCCACATAGGCATTGGGGTTGCACGAGTGGTTGCAGAAACGGGCCAAGGAGCCCTTGACGGTGGCGTCGATGAAGGAGTCGGGCGTCAACATCATGAAATAGAAGTGCTTGAAGTTCTTCTTGTCGTAGTCCAACATCCTGTTGCGGAAGGTGGGCTCGTCCACAACCTCGCCGATATACTCGTAGATGAAGGCGGATTCGTGGATGACCTTGGAGGCCCGCAAGCCGTAGCCCTTGAGTTCGGTCTGGAACACGGAAACCGAGGCATACTGGCGTTTCTGGAACCGCTGGTTCTGACAGTCGGTGCCACAGAGACAGTTGTCATTCACACATTCCACGGACGTGACGCGGTTTATACAGTTGGTGTCGTCGCCACAGGCGAGGTTGCTCTGGGTGTCGGGGTCCCAATGCTCCTGGCAATCACAGGTCATGAATTCCTGTTGGTTGGACGAGCCGATGTGTTTGGGGCTGTAGACACATTTTTTGATCTCCTCGAAGCGGGTCTTGGCCTCGAGCGTCTTGTCGTCGGCAGTGGCGGCGTCCATGGCAACTATCCAGTAGTGGCGGCGGCGGTGGGGGGAGGAAAACGGACGTGGCTGGTGGTGGACAGCGTGTGGAGGAAACGACGGCGCCTAGGTCAAAACACGGCGAAAACGGCGGGAGAAAAGGGGAAAATGGTCCTTGGGAGACGAGGATGCGGTAGAGATGCAAACGGAACCGAAAGGAACACTGTGGGAGACGCTGGGATCGCTAGAAGGCTTCCACAAGGAGGTGGAGGAAAGTGTAAAATTTTCAACCTAAAGGGAAAAATGCGTATATATAAATAACGAGAACGCCATAAACAGAGAGGAGGACTAATGGGGATCAGGGCGTCTGAGGCCCAAATGAGAAGGGAGGAAATGGAGACTGGGGTTAATTGGTTAAGAATGGCCCAAAAGGGAATACTATGATAGAACATAGTATAGAATGGTGATTAGAACATAGTATAGAATGGCGATTAGAGTAGGACAATTGGAACAGACACAGCTAGGAGATCGACTGATCTATCTGTAGGTGTTTGACGGTTATATTTGTAAAATTAGTATCAACTGTTATGGAAACTGTTATGGAAACTGTGATGTCAACATATGTAAACTGCTTTGTCAACTGTTATTTAACTGTTGTGTCAACATATGTAAACTGCTTTGTCAACTGTTATGGAAACTGTGATGTCAACGGTTATTTATCTGTTAAGTCAACTGTTAAGTCAACTGTTGAGTCAACTGTTATTTTACTGTAAGTCAACTGTTATGTTAACTGTTATGTTAACATATGTAAACAGCTTTGTCAACTGTTATGTCGACTGTTGTGTAAACTGTTATTTCACTGTTATTTCACTGTTATTTCTCTGTTACTTACCTGTAATGCCAACTGTTTATTGACTTACCCGTTGTTGTCTGTATTAGCATTGATCTGGTTGGGCCATATTGGTTAGCCCCACGAATTGTGAGAGTGGCATACTATTGGCGTCGATTCACCCAGAGAACCGCTCGAAATGTATTAGTACCCAATATTGCAGTTATAGTGCAATTTCAGACAATCACAAACTCTGAACTGCAATATTAGTGCCATTGAGCCCGAATGAGTCCTCTAATCTCAGAAAAGCTGATTCGCAGGTTTGTAATGGTATCAGACTTATTCTCTAGCACACTAAACCTCTGAGTTTTGAGAATCTGTACTAAACCTAGTGTTGTGATCTTTATTCACAGAATGTTGCCTCATATCATACTAAATCTCTAAGCTCTGATCTTTATTCACATAATACTCTCTCATATCATACAAAACCTCTGAGTTCTGAGCTTCATTCAGAGAATCTGTACTAAACCTAGTGTTCTGATTTTTATTCACAAAATGTTGCCTCATATCATACTAAATCTCTAAGTCTGATCTTTATTCACAGAATAGTCTCTCATTTCATACTAAATCTCTAAGTCTGACCTTCATTCATAATCCTGTCTCTTATCACCCAAATCTCTTAATTGTTAGTTTCATTCAGATATTCTTGTCATTTCTTTGTAAATTTCCACTATTGTCATCACAACTTTGTCTCAACACTCTCCCTCCATTTCTCCGCTACATCGTCCATACCACGCGTGTCATTATGCCATATTGACCTCTATCACTTGGATTCCAGCTCCTTGTCGCCCTTGTCGCCCTTGTCCGTGTAGCTGGACACTCTGTCCTTGTTCTCCGTGGCCGCATGCACCAACTGCACAAACGCACTGGAGGCCACGTCCGACTTCTTGCCCTCGGGCTTTTCTACATGGTGCAACGCGTCCGAGAGCTTCTTCCAAGACGACAACGACTGGCCGTCGGCCAGGCGCGCGTCGTCGGAGCCCGAGTCGTTGAACAAGTCGATCTCGTTGGGGTCGTCGTCGTCGTCGGTCTGGATGGACTTCAACTTCTGAATGCGGTTGTTCAACTTGACCATCTCGATGGCCTGGCGGAACTTGGCCTTGGCGTCGAAGTTCTGCTTGAGGTTGGGCAACAAGTCGGTCTCCTTGTGTTCCTTGGCGATCTCCACCAACCAGGGGTCGTCCAAGAGCTGTTGCGCGGTGGGGCGGTGGTCGGGGTTGAACTGCAACGCCTTGATGATGAAGCGCCGGGCGTCCTTGGACACGTCCTTCCAGTAGTCCGCGTGGAAGATGACCGCGTTGTTGTGCTTGACCTCGCTGACAAAGTCCTGGACGTTTTCCGACCGGAACGGCGAGTAGCCGCAGAGCAACGTGTAGGTGATGACGCCCAAGGACCACACGTCACACGGCTTGCCGTGGCCGGTGCCGATGATGACCTCGGGGGCCGCGTAGCCGAAGGACCCGGCCGACGACGTCAACTTCTCGTCCGGCGACTGCAAGCGCTTGGCGATGCCAAAGTCCGCCAACACCACGTTGGAGTCGGCCTGCTTGTTGAGGTAGAGGATGTTCTCGGGCTTAAGGTCGCGGTGCACAATGTTTTTGCTGTGGAGGTAGCGGATGGCGTCCAACATTTGCAGCACAACCAACAGGGCGTCATGCTCAGTGAAGCGGCCCTGTTGCACGATCCGCTCGAACAACTCACCGCCAGTGGCCAATTGGGTGACGATGTAGAACTTGTCCTTGGACTCGAACCAGTCGCGGAAGCCCACGATGTGGGGATGGTGCAATTCCTTGAGGAGGTCGAGCTCGTCAATCACCATTTGTTCGTTGCCCTTGAGCGCCTTCTTCAAGATGATCTTGACCGCCACCTCTTCGTTGGAGAGGTTGTCGCGGGCATAACGGACGATGCCGAAGGAGCCGGCACCCAAGGTCTTGCCAAAGGTGTAGTGTTGCTTCCTGGAGTAGGAGGCGGGCTGGCCACTGAGCTTGTGGAGGAACTTCTTGAAGTCTTCAGACATGGGAAAAATGGCGAGGAAAGTGCGGGCTGGGGCTGTTATAAAGTAGGGGTCAGCCCACGAGCGCGGGGAGAAAGAGAATAGGGAGAATAGAGAGAGCGAAGAAAGAATAGGGAGAATAGAGAGAGAATAGGGAAGATAGGGAGAATAGAGAGAGAATAGGGAAGATAGGGAGGGAATGGAGAGGGGGATTAGGGAGAATAGGGAGGGAATGGAGAGGGGGATTAGGGAGAATAGGGAGGGAATAGAGAGGGGGATAGGGAGAATGGTGTGGGAGCATGAGGTGAGGAGGGGAAGATAGGGAGAGGTGGTGCTACGGCGAGGGGAAGGTAAGGAGGCAGTAGGACGTGCTGGGGGTAATCTGAGAGCAACATACCGAGAAACGGTCAACCGTTTCAGATGATTGCAGTGGTGAACTTTCAAAGTTCGTTCCATATCCAATAGTCATCTATCATTATTGTGAAGATACCATGGCATATACAGAGCAGTAGTGTCCATACAGACAGCAGTAGTGTCCATCGTAGCTACTGGGTAGTATGGTAGTCTCCACCATAGCTGGCTAGCATGGTAGTCTCCATCGTAGCCAGTAGGTCCACAATGACCCTGCCCTTCACTAGCAACGTCCACTAGAGCGAATGACACTTCCTCGTGACACTCCATCATGACACTTCCTCGTGACATCATGACACTCTATTGTCTATTGTCTCTCGTAAGCGGCTGTAGTCCCGTACTTGGCCGTGGTGGTCTGGACCGACCCGGGCCATTAGTCCTGGTGGTTCTACTTTTAGAACACCAATGAAATTACATCTCCGAAGCCTCGATTGAAAACAGAATCATAGATGTCAACAGTGCACAATACTACGCAATGCACTACACAATTTACCACATCAAGTGTGTACCCAAAGTAGCAAGTGCCTGACATCATGGGACGTCACCTGTCTCTTCTTCCTGACACTGTTTCCAGAAAACTGCACGTCTGCGAGAGGAAACAATAGGCTAACAATAGAACGTGTCGTGCAATGGTCGTATTGGACTGGAACGCAGCCCCACTACGATGTCTATGTACACAACGAACTGTCTTCCTGTCACTACTGAAGGTCTTCACGACACGAGGACCCGGTAAAATTAGTGCAATCGCGTCTTGTGGCTTGACAGGTTCGAGAAGTGGAAACACCCTCAAAGTTGGAGACTTTAGGCGTTTGCCAATTGTGGCACAATTTTAGTTCTTTTGGTTTGATTTGGTCTCGCTAGCCGAAGCCGTTAGGACGTTTGACGTGCAAACGGATGGAAAACAAGTAGCAGAATGCCGAAACTACGGGAATTCAATGCATTGTCTACTTTGCAGCATGTGAATTGGAATCATATCCAATGTGGATTCTAGCAATACGAGCATGTGAGTTATTCGAATATTGGAATATTGGACTAATTTCTGCTTGGTGCATTTGCATTCTCGAATATATGCACACTTGTCAATTCCGGTCTAAGCCCATAAAATACATATTGCCACATATTCGAACTCTCTAGCGAGTCTAGCAACGTTGTAGATTCAGACGGAAGAGGAAAAGCTAGATAAATAGACCGGTTTGGTGAAAATGAGATTTGTTGAAGGCTTTTCCAGTTTAAAATTGTGAATTTTGTGACAAAAATAAAGTACGAAAGAGAAATGGGTTCTTCTTACTCCTGTTGCGGCTTTCTGGTGTTTTTGGCGTCACTCTATGTAGCTTCTTAATATAGCAAACTGCTTTAATTGCTCCTTAACTTCTGCAATTTTTTACACCCCGTATTTTTTACCATGACTTGATTTTCTTAGATATAGTAGAAAACTGAACGCTAGTGCAATTAATCTCTCTTCTCTATTATTACATTGCATAAATAAATATTTCGTATTAAATTATATTGAATTGATTCAAAATGCTTGAATGGTAGGATATTCTAATTAAAATTTGGTAAGGTTCGAAAAGTCTTCGATTGTCAAGTTGGATCTTTCACACATCTGCTGGAAAATAGATCCATCGGCTTTGAACAAGTTGATAGGAGTGTCAAACTCCCTGACCTCTCCCTTGTCCAAAACCAAGATTCTATCATAGTTAATGATAGTCTTCAATCTGTGAGCAATACACAAGATAGTGCATTGACTGAATTCCTTGATGATGGTTTTTTGAATTTTAGCATCAGTCTCGTAGTCAACCGACGATGTAGCCTCATCCAAAATCAAGATCTTGGAGTCTCTCACCAAGGCTCTTGCAAATGCAATTAATTGTCTCTCACCAAGTGAGAAGTTACTACCTTCATCCTCAACGTACTGGTCCAAGTGGAACTTGTGCAACTCATTTTCGTCTTCAGATCCTTCTGTCTTGACTTGTTGCTTGATAATATCTAATCTGGCGCTTTCAATCAAGCCGGTTCTTCTTAAAGCATCCCATAATTTTTCATCAGAACTTTCACCGAATGGATCTAAGTTCTTTCTGATCGATCCTCTGAACAAGACTGGGTCCTGAGGAATGATAGACAACTTAGATCTCAAGGCTTGTAAACCTAATGTCGAAATGTCAATTCCATCAATCTCAATAGAACCTTCTTCAAGTTCGGTCAATCTGTAAAGAGCAGTCATGATAGACGACTTACCCGCACCGGTTCTACCACAAATACCAATCTTTTCACCTGATCCAATCTTGAAGTCCAAGTTTTTCAAGACCAATGGCAAACCTGGTCTGTAGGCCATACTGACATTGTTGAAAACAATTGTACTATTTTCTGGCCAGTTAGGGTGAGGGGTGGTTTCTGTAATAACGTAAGGAGCTTCTTCAGGCAAATGATAGGCATATTGTGACAAACGCTCGGCCGAATTCATTTCATTTTCGACCTGAGTAAAGGTTCTGATAAGCAAGGACAACTGAGAGGCAATTTGGTAGACATAAGATAACAACAAACCAACAGAAGCAGGACTAATATTGAAAACTCTGCAAACACACAAGAGAGAAATCAACAAAGCAAACAACGCTGCAAGCACATCCATGTGAATAGCCAACCAACGTTGATTAGCAATGGAGAGATAGTATGCCTCATTTTGGACATCAATGTACTGGTCATTCTTCTTAATAAATCTTGGCTCAGCTTTGTAGGCTCTAATAGTGTTCATTCCGTTCAAGGTTTCATTGAAATTGTTGTACACAAATGATCTCTGGATGGCTTCCAATCTCTTGATTTCTCTGGCAGAGGCCTGGTAGTAATTGGCCACGGCGACAAACAAGAAGCCCATAAATGGAATAGCAATTGCAAACCAAGGTAAATAAATCACACACAAAACAATAACACCAATAATATTCGCCAAATTGAACATAAGGAATCTGAGTTGTTCACCAAGCTCATTATCCATCACATCAGTGTCTTTGGTAAACCGGTTCAAAATTCTTCCCATAGGAGTGACATCCATGAATGCCATAGGAGCATGTAAAATCTTCTTAACGGCACGAATGTTCAAATTGACAGCAGCAGTGTTGGTCACAGAGACCAATAAGATAAACTCAGCGAGCAAGAAAAAAAATGACAAGACAGTGAACATCACATAAAATCCGATGTAGAAACCATCAGACTTACCCTTAAATTTATTTTCGGTCCAGAATGAAAGCCAAGTGTTGGAAAACAATTGACAGAAAGTAGCCAACATCATCAACAACACAAAGGAAGGAACAAAGAACCAAGGACTGACTGCTTGAGATCCGTCCTTGACGTAGTTAGCATAGACTTCGAACTTGATACTGTTGACAGCTCTTTCTTCGTCTTCCACCAATCTACCCTCTTCAACGTCGTTCTTGAATTCTCTAAGGGAATCTTCACCGTCATCCCTAGAACGTTTAGCATCTAATTTGCCTTCAATTTCGTCGAGTTCATCTTCCACTTCTTCTTCTTCATCCTTGGTCTCACTACTGTGAGCCATCAACTTTTCAAAGCCAGGGTTATTTTGCTTCAATTCTCCCAAGGTACCGACATCGACAGAACCGTCACCGTTCAAAAAGATGATTCTGCTAGCAGATTGAATAAGAGATAACTGGTGAGTTGCCAAAATTCTAGTCTTATCTTTAAGCATACCCATGATACAGTTATTCATGATATGTTTTCCGACACTAGCGTCAACGGCAGACAAGACATCATCCAACAAGATAATGTCATCGTTGGCATAGACAGCTCTGGCCAAGTTGATTCTAGCCTTTTGACCACCAGACAAGGTGATACCTCTTTCACCGATTTCGGTTGCATCACCTCCTGGCAAAATCTCAAGATCTGTTTCCAATGAGCAAGCATAGATAGTTTCTTTGTATCTTTTCTCGTCAAATTCACTACCGAAAATAATATTGTCACGGACAGTAGCATTTTGAACCCATGGATAACCACAGAGTAATAAGGAACCATTGACACTGACACTACCGGTAGTTCTCTTCATGAAACCGGACATGGCGCTCAACAAGGACGATTTTCCGGAACCAATCAAACCCGTGATGACCACAAATTCGTTCTTTTCAATTTCAATGTCGATGCCTTGTAATCCCAGGAAAACGACCTCACTAGAGGCATCGGAGTCAGTTTCAAACTTCTCTTCATCTTTGTCCAGCTTGTCCTCAACGTAATGTTCGGTCTTGACCACCTTGTCCTTTTCTTTTGATTCGCCTTTCTTGTCGTCAGATTCTTCATCTTCGTCGTCTTCATAGGTTTCCCATTCGAAGGAAGCATTTTCGATTTGAATGGCGAGGTTTTTCTTTTCCATTTCGGACTTCTTAACGTCATCAGCTTCGATTCTCAATTCGTTCTTATTGACTTCAGGAGCACATAAGTAGTCTCCGACTCTCTGCAAGCCCAACAAGGCATCGGAACCGGTGTTCAAGGCCATGGGCAACAAAATGACCTGTTGGGTCAAAACACTGAACAAGGAAAGGGAGGAGAAAATGTCAGCAGGGTTTCTCTTGTGTGACTTGAGAGCATACAAGACCAAGAAAGCCACCATGGACGAGAACAAGGTCATGGACATGGCGGCAGCAATGACGAAGTTTCTCAAGAGTTGCATCTTGTAGATCAACTTCATTTCCTTACGTCTGACCTGGGCAATGTTTTCCTCGTAAGGGGGCTCCCACGAGTAGTACTTGATGACTTTTAAGTTGTTCAAGGCCTCTTTCATGTAGTTGACTCTGGAGTCGGTGAACTTCATGGCGGCGAATCTGATAGCGAACAAGTTCTTGGCGGCGAATCCTATAAAGAACAAGAAGCAGAACATGAGGCCGATACCGACCAAGGATGCAACACCGATGTTGATGATCAACACGGCGATGGCAATACCGATGGGAATGGGGAAGGTGAAAAGGAAGGGCTGAAAGCCCAAGGCAAAGTCGATTCTGGCCAAGTCGGAGCCCATCAACGAGGTGATTTTACCCACAGGATACTTGTGCTTGGACTCGGGGTTCAAGCGGAACGACTTGTCGAGGATGGCCTTGGTTAACACACCCTTGGTCTGGGCACCGGTCATCATGGAATTGTGGAAAAAGTGGTTGAAGAAGACTCCGATGACGAACACGATGATGGAGGCACCGAAGGAGTAGCCGATACCCTTGCCGGCGTGGGTCTCGATGCCGAAGGCACGGGCCTCGACGAACTGGATCAACTTCCGTGTGAGCAACGGACTGGTAGTCAGACCCACCATGGACAAGGACAAGTACAAGCATGCAAGAAAGTAGCGTCGCCTAAAAGTGTAGAGCACGACGTAGGCAGTGGAGAGACGGTTCAACTCGAAGTCCTCCAAGTCGGCTTCGGGCGACACCGACGATGTCTCTGGGGTTTCGCCTCTTTCCTGGCACTTGGCGGCAATGTGCTTGGCGTGGGCCTTGGTGACCATGGCCAGGAAGTTGGTGAAGAAGCCGTCGGCCAAGGTTTCGATCTTCAAGTCATTGCTCAAGGTGAACAAGTCTTCAGGTCTAAGTGTCCGCTTGTAACCGGTGTGCATCACGGGATGCAACCACCAGAAGAAGATTCTGGACAAGATGTTGGCGGAGTATTCGGGGTAGGGCTTACGTTCATCTTGGGAAGGAAGATGGGGGACTTCTTTTGAGAAGAGAAACGATAGCATCCGCTGTTGACTCTGGAGGTTGGATGCTTCTGGATCCGACATGATGCAAGGAAGGAAGGAAGGAAGGGTGAAGGTGAAGGGTGACGTTGATAGCAAGTGACTGCAAAGGAAGGGGTAAGTGTGACAGTAAAGTAAGTGGGAACTGTGACTTCTTATGTGTGCAGTTAAGAAATGTCACTCTGTTGCAAAAGTAGGCAGCAAGTCAGACGGGGGCTAAAAGTAAGGATCGGGTATAAATGACAGGGATGCCTCCTAGTTTTAGTTTCGAAACACTTAGGGCCTCGAACTGTCTTCAGGGTCTCGAACCTTGTGAATCCGATACGTATGAGCTGCACTGGAGTGTTGCTGCTGCTGGAGTTGTTAACTGTTAACTGCGAAGTGCTAAGCGCTCACGGGCGTTTTGACTACTGATCTGGAACGGTTCTAATTTAAATAAAGCAGACTCTCGATACTGAGCAGAATAGATCGGGATCGGCGTGTGCTGGAACGATAAGTTGGGCCTTTGTTGTTGGCGATGGCGATGATGGGTGGCAGAGTGCAGGCCGCTAGACCACAGTCAGTGCACTGTTGAGACGAAAGCGATGGCTCTTCGGCAAGTGCGAACGGGAAGGAAAAGGGAAGGGGCAGATGAAGGGGGAAGTGCCACGGGCAGATTGCACCTAATTGGGGGAGAATTGGGGCAGAACGGGGACGATGGGGAAACAGGAACGGCCTATACACCGGGAGCCGTACGGGAATTGCCTCTTATATATAGTGCCATCGAAATGGCCCGACGGATTAGGAAGGTGGTCCGTCGGTAGATGGCGTTGCGCAACTCGCATTTCGAGATTGTCAGCACGGATTTTGGCGGACAACAAAACGGCCCGGGGATGCAATGCCAGGCATTCACGCAGGCACATGATGCATATGCCACAGTGGCATGCAATGGACCTACAGCGGTAGCGGTGGTGCTGGAGATGCCAGTGGAGTGCCGTTGGTGGCGGTGGAGGTGGAGCTGATTCTGATGACGGTGATTGGGGATTGTGGGTTCGGGCGAGTTCCTAACTGGGGCGAGTGGAAGGGGCATATTTGCCACCGTTTGCGCCTCCTTTCGTTTGCCAGCGAAGAACGGCGGCCCTATGTTGACACAGTGGAGGCAATCAATCAAACCCGCATCCAACCTGCAAACTGCACATGCGCCGGCATTTGCTGGGATTTGGTGGCCTATGGCCGCGCAGGCTGCAGCCACCACAGGTGTATGCACCATGCATGTGGGGCATGGATGCAGTGGAGCATATGGGCATTGAAGGGGGTTGAGACTGTACAAAGGGTTGTGTCTGTCCACAGGAGTCGTTACAGCCACAGGGATTGGACTGTCTGGTGGGTAAATGGGCTGCAGGGAAGAGGGGGCTTGCCCGGGCTGTGGCCATCAAGCGCCGCACGTGCGAGGCTGAAAAAGCACGTGAATAGTTATCACGTGTTTGTATCACGTGACATGTGTCCTCCCACCCGCCGCTTTTCTTCCGTTTTCGGCCGCAATTTACATGTGGGGTCGTTCGCGGGGCACTTCACCACCTCTACCATTCCAGATCTTTCCAGCTGCACCAACTCCGGTGCCAATTCTGCCCCAGAAACGACCGGATTCCACACTTGACCGGATTCTGCACGTCTCATTTCCCACCTCCAACTTGTCCTATACTCTCAGGTGATCTGCAGATGTCGCCATTTGCAGTGGCATTCTCTGCCCAGGCGCGACTTTGCTCCAAACTGTGGAGTCTCTGATTGTCATATAAAGCCCCAAAAATTTAGTCCAGGTTCCAATTTATTCCTGCAATTGTCCACTAGCCATGCTGATTGATTCCGTGGCCATCATCGGGGCCGGCCCTTCCGGTCTCGTCTCATTGGATGCACTTATCAGAGAAGAGAAGTTCAGCCGCATCCGGTTGTTTGAAAGAAAGTCCGAGGCAGGAGGGTCGTGGGTATCTGATTCGGGTCCACCCGAAAGACTTCGAGACTTGGACACCTTGGCCCATCGGACGGCTGATGCGATCGATCCAGTACCCGAATCGCTCCCTGCGTTCGTCCCCAAGACCAACACCCAGCGTTTCATGGATTCGGCGATCTACCCCTACCTCGAGACCAACGTGGACGCCAAAACCATGCAGTTCAGTGAGGAGGTGTTTCCCGAGACCCGGACCTCCAACACCGTGGAGAAATACGGGCCCCAGAGCCCGTTCCGGCACCATACCGTCATCAAGTCGTGGGTCCAGGACTTGTACAAGCGCAAGGGCTATGACGACCATCTCGAGTTCAACACACTGGTGGAATTGGCTTCCAAAAACCCCCAAACGGGAAAGTGGGACCTCGTGTTGAGACGTTTTGGCAAGAAAAAGGACTACGTGTGGAAGGAGAGCTTCGATGCCCTCTTGGTTGCCAACGGCAAGTTCAACGTGCCTTATGTCCCCAGCATTCCCGGACTCCAGGAGTTTTCTGATCGCTACTTTGACTCGGTGGTGCACACCAAGTCCTACCGGTCCCGGGAGTACTACAGGAACAAGAAGGTCATTGTGGTGGGTGCGTTCATCTCCGCCATGGACACCCTCCACGACATTCTCCCTGTGGCCAAGCTCCCGGTGATCTCGTCCAAGAAAAAAGACACCAAGTTGACCGAGGTATATGGTGACGCCCCATTCAAGCACCCAGGCATTGAAAACAGGGCCCAGATTGACCGAGTTGACCCGGAAACCCGTACAGTACACTTTAAAGACGGCACCAGCACATCCGACGTCGACACAATAATTTTCGGCACGGGCTTCAGCTTGAGCTTCCCATTCTTGCCAGGACTTGATCTCTCCAACAGCAGAACTCACGGGTTTTACCAATTGGTGTCCAACATCGAGGATCCCACCCTCGCCATAGTGGGTTGTGTCACCGGAGGCTTCACATTCCGTTCGTTTGAGTGGCAGGCCGTCTTTGCAGCACGTGTGTTCTCAGGACGGGCCAAGCTCCCCTCGAAGGAAGAGCAGTACGAGTGGGAAAGAAACAGAGTTGCCAGGAAGGGCGACAACCACAACTACCTTTTCATTGAGCCTGAATTCGAGGAATACTTCGAGGGCATCAGAGAAGTGGCCACCAACGACGGCCCCGGCAGAAAACTTCCCAAGTTCGAGCCCCATCTTGTCAATATCTTCTTGAGCGGGTTCGAGCGCAAGATGAGGCGCTACATCCAGAACAGCTACACTGGAGGCTCCACCAAGTTGTGAGCTAGAACATTAGTGGAATTACATCGATCGAAAACACGACGTCCCGATTCAGTACTTCGCCGAAATGTAGTGCGAGCCCTGGCCCGACCTAACCTGCTAAATGGAACTTTCCGTCAGCCATGGGGTTTCAGACGGGTTTAAGGAATACAAGTGGCTCAGATGGAATGGAATCTCCGTAGATAGAATAGACCCAGTGGCGACAAAGGAGCCCTGTCTAAAAATGAGTCATTGCTACATCGCTTCGAGATCTATTGCCGTTCATTAATTTGACACAATTGAGAAATCAAGGTGAATTATGGAGTTTCCACAACTTCTGGAGTAATTGAATCCATGTAAGAAAGAGGAAGATGGGGAGGAAAGCGTGCAGCCATGCAATGTATCCAATTCAATTGACCACAAGATACATACCTCAATCACAACTTACACTACATACCTCAATCACAACATACACTACATACATAACATACTCTACATACACAGCTACACAGCATACTACTCATCACAATTAACCTCCATACTTAATCCATCAGTTCAATTGCCTACTCCTGATAAGCACCGGGTATGCTGGAAGCAGCAGTAGCAGATAGAAAAGGCAACTACTACAGAAAGGACTGAAGGGGCAATGGGGCTTGCATCCTTGAAACCTCGAATTGCAATAGCAATTGCGCTAAAGAAGCGATAGTTCCGTCCAAGTAGACTCACTATCTGGGTCTTTCACTATCTACACAGCCTGGATACTTGAAGCCCGGACAATAGGGTTTCGGTTTACTAGACATACACGATGACTCGGGACGTACAAGCGCTGACTAATCCGAGGCGGTTGACGGGATGTTGCCAAGGGGTGGACTTTATGTCAAATGAAATAGGACCTAGAGGTTACAAATCCCGAAGTGAGAACGCAATTATAAACACCGATGGAACACCGAGATAGAATCAGGATTAATCTATGTAATTATTAGCTATCTATGTGGTTATTAGCTGTGATTTTCTAGATATGGAGTGTTGTGTGATGTTGCTCTGGATAATTTCATGTTCCCAGTTAATTTCATTTCCATCGGTAGAAGTTACATGTAAATCTGCCATTATCCACGGTGCTTCTACTAACCGTCCGTACATACTATTAATGCGTTATTTGTATAGAGCCACTAGAGTAGAGCTAATCCGAGCCGGAAATTTACCACTACCAGGCTGATTTTCACAATTCTTCTCTAGTACTTTCTGGATCCTCAATTATCGAAGTTTCGGGAATTGAGAAAAATGGATATCCATAAAGTTTTTACAAAGGAGCCAATTACATAAATTGGACCTGCTCATCGTATCTGATGGTATAAGTCACAAGAAATTACATCTGATAACATATCTAGTAGACCAATTGCCGCAGCGCTGGCCATACAAGCTCCAAGCGTTAAACTTGCCCATTCTTCATTTTCCACTGAATTCTGCAGTAGCAGATCATCAGAATTGTCCCAGTTTCAGATAGTTGGCAGAAAGGGAGGGCATGGTCATGTTGATGACCAACGGCGGTAGCCGACCAGCCCCATTCCCAGGTTCTGAAATGAAGCCTAAACATAGAACACAGTCACCCAACTGATTACGAGCAGAGCTTACACTTTTCAAACTTTTCACACTTTTCACACTTTTCACTCACCGGTTTTCGGCGTTGAAGCTTTCTCCGAAGGTGTGCAATGAGGGGAACAGAAGAACGGCGCCGTTTCCCACAACGATCACTCCTATTAATAATAGACAGACCTGTTCAGAATTGTCAGTCTTCCGTGTCAGCATCCGTCCTAGCCAGAGACATCGCACTACAAATACTGTAATTCTTAACGAAACAGAATGAGACCAGATGCATACAGGCACAGTAGTGAAGACGCTTCGTTACAGTCGTTACAGTCGTTACAGTCGTTACAGTTTGTTACAGCATCCAGAGAGGCGTGCATCTACAGTGTTGGGATGGTGTAGCTTGGCGGGAGTTTAGGGGTGGAATTTGGTAATGGTGGCGTGGCAAGAAGTGGAGTTGAAAAAAGTGAGGAGAAAACTGGGGTGGAGTGATTGGGGAAGATACAGGTGGATTAAGTTCAATGGACGTGACAGTGAAATTTCAGTGACAAAGGGTAATGGAGTCCTTATTAATTACGCAGGGATTTACGGAGAGAGGTCACTCCTTGTACGAAGTGTAGCAGGTAAAGTGATACAGTGATATGTGATGAGATAGATACAAGACGGCATTATTGAAAGAGGAGAAGCATCATAAGGCCCGTTTTTGCTATGACTCACCAGACACACAGTTCGGGACATTTCTATCCCCACTACCCTTCGCATCGTGCCAGATACTATCCCTCCCATTATGCCAGATACTATACCTCCCCTCATGCCAGATAGAGTTGTTAGCGAGAACTGTAGTGCAGATTACCGAGACTTCTCGGGAGAGTTCTCGCTAGAATTCGCGGGCTAGTGATGATCACAGTGCTGGCTACAACGACGGAAATGGTCAATAAGCACTTATTCGAACACGATGCCACTCCCTTCAACCATCAACTTTACTCGTCCTCGATTTCCCCTTTTCCTCCTTTCTCTCTACCCACTCTCACTGTAGCTAATTCTCCTCACTGTAGCTAATTCTCCTTCACTGTACCTTCACTAGAGCCCTCACTGTACATTCTCCTTTACTAGAACACTCTACTAGACCCTTCATTGTACCTTATTCTCCTCACTAGACCCTTCAATCACCATTGCCCCTCGTTGGACCCTCTCCTTTGTCTTTGTAAGCACATTCTTCTTCTTCACCTTCTTCCCCAGCTTCCATGCGTCCTTTTAGTCCGCATTTTTCTCCCTATTGTCCGGTGATGCTCTTCACTGTGCCACATACAGAACCAGGAATGTCACAATGCCACCTCGAAAGCAGTGCATTCCCAATTCCACCCCGTGGCATCCACCGAGGAATCCAGTTCCTTGCTGTGGCAAGATCCACAATGCCGGGATTTCGTCGCAATTCTCGCGGTAGCACACGGAAATGCTCGTGGTAGCTCGTAGTATTATTAGTAGCGCACAGTATTTCCGCCAGCACCGAGTCCTGGACTCAATTTGTCCATCCTCACCGAGGACTTGCAATAAGTCGTGGCCTCACTACATTCCCCATTTTATCCCAACCCCCTCCACTCCTTGGTGGCTGCTTGTCCTCGCCTGCCCACCCCATCCGTTCACCCTATTCTTTGCCCCATTCACCCCATAATTCACCCTATTATTGTCCCTATTCTTTGCCCCATTCACCCTATTATTCTTCCATCAATTCCACGTCCAACAGGCCAATTCCAAGTTCTCCACTACCACAATTCCATGCACTCATGCCACGCTTCCGCCTCTTCCATAGAGTGACATAATGAGTCCAAGTAAATGGTAGTCAGTCCACTGTCCTTCATACTGCAACACTGTCCCAATAGCTCTATGCCTACTGTCCTAATAGCTCCATGCCTACTGTCCTAATAGTCTTGTCTTCTTTAGTCTGTCTACTTCTTCTCTGCTTCTTCGCTACTGCTCTAACTTCTCTCCCTACAGTCTCTCTTTTCTCCGTACAGTCTCTCATTTCTCCCTAACAGACTTCTCTTTTCTCCCTAACGACTTCTCTTTTCTCTCGCTATTCTCACTATTTTCTCGCTATTCTCACTTTCTCTCTATTTCCTCCATTCCCGCCCTACGTCCGCCCCGTGCCTTATCTCCTCCATTACGTAACCGCGACAGCCGTTCTTCCAATTTAGTTAAAGCAAGCCTCCACTTTCCTCTTCTCATCTTCCACCTTTCTTCCTCTTCTTTTCCTCCATCTTCACCTTCTTCCATCGCTTTCCACCCTCTGGCTCTGCCTTCTTCCCTCCAGTCCATCGCTTACCCCTTTCCCCCGTCCTGGTGACCCTTGCCACCGCTTTACCGCCAGGCCTCCCTAAAGCGACCCCAGGCCAGAACCGTTGTCCATCCATCGTCGTCCTCGTGGACTGCCTCGAAGTTTCGCCATTTCCGACCCTTCCCAAGAGCTGCCGTTGCGGTTCCTCGTCGTTGTGGCCATCAAAGCCCCATTTGCCTGAACTCCATTCGCTTCCCATTCGCTTCCACACTCGCTTCAGTGCTTGGTTCAGTCGCTCTCAAAACAGACCCAGTCCCACCAGGCGTCAGAATCTAGTGTCAGAATCTAGTGTCAGAATCCAGTTCCTGAACGCCTTCACATCCAGTGTCTACGTCTCGTTTGACTATATCCAGTTTCTGGGAGCCTTCACATCCAGTGTCTCTCCCGAGTTTCAGTATCAGTGTCATCCACTCATCGTCTTCTACCATGTCTGATAGAGTAATGACCAAGAACCCCCCTCCGCCTCCGTCCATGAACCAGCCGCCCCTCATGGCGTCCACTCCGCCGTCCTCCTCCTCCTCCTCGTTCTACACCCAGGCAACGCCGCAGTTTATCCAGCCCTATTTCCATAGCCCCGAGTCAGACTTCAGTCCCGTCATGGCTCAGCCAGCCCTGTTCTTTTCTGCGCCGGCATCGGCCGCAAACTCCAACGGCCAGTTCTTCGCCACCCCCGTCATCCCCGACTCCCGCTCGTTCATCGCCTCCAACTTCTCGCCAGTGGCAATACGGCCCCCACATCCCGACCCCGTGACTTACGCCACCGACTCGGCCCTTCCGTTCTACAGCCAGCAGGTAGCCCCAAACGTCTCCCACGTGAGCTTCGAAGCCCCCGAGTCCATAGGGTTGGGTGTCTACATCGACAGCCCCTCCAAGAACGAGGCCGCCAATGCCTCCGACGAGGCCATCGGCCACTACAACCCAGACGCTCACATCCAGGTGCCCATGCTCCATTCCTCATCCGTCGACACCATCGATGAGGAATTCGAAAAGGAATATCCGTCGATGAACTCCAACCCCACGTCCAGGAACCCATCCACATCCAATTACCCTTCTACATCTAATTATCCTTCCACATCCAATTATTCCTCGGGCGAGTCCTACAACCCCTCGTCCAACGAGCCCACGTCGGTATCGGTGCACAACGATTCGCCCACCACCATCGAGCTTTCCAGCCCCCGTTCCTCCAACCACGACCTCCCGGAAACAGATATCACGGCAGATGATATCTTGAACAGCGACCCGTTCGAATCGTTCAAGCTGGAGCCCGGGAGGCACGAAAACGATGACATGGTGTTCAGCTTCGTCGACTTCGATCTCTCGGGAGACAAGTCGTCGGAGGAGCCCGATGTCGTTGAATTTGAGTCGGCCAACTTGCTGTCGCCATTGAAATCGTCGCCCCCAGAAAGCACCACCAAAGAGGTCACCAAGAAACCGGCCGCCGCACCGCCACTCAAGAAGCAAGCTTCGTCCTCCAAAATCAACAAAAAGGTGCTCAAAAAGGCCAGCTCGTTCAGCGGGCAGACCTTTTCCATACCCTTGACCAATCTCAAGGACTCCAAGAGAGCCCAGCCTCCGCTGATCTCGTTCCGGGAATGCTCACAGCGGTTTTCTGTAACCACCATGAACAACAAGTTCTCATTTGTCTATGAGAATGCTGGAATTGAAGTCGAAGCCTTACCTAAGTTGAACAAGTCCCAGTCCTCCGTGTCCTTGAAGCAATTGCAACAGTCCCATCGCTTGCACCAAAACTACCAGTATGACAATTCTGGCGCTCTGTCCAACAAGGACAGCACGCCCTGGCTGTTGAGGAATATGAAAGCGGGCATGGTGGAATTCCAGGTGAAATTGGGAAATTCAAAAGGAAGCTGATTTCTAGATTATTAGCTAGCAAGCCTAGCTTTTCTGTACTAACATGATTAATGATACGCAATAGGGATACCTATTAATTCGGATTTGTAGAAGTTCAAAGGATAAGAGAGTTGTAGATGGTCAAAAGGAGAAGGTGAATATAAGACAAAATAAGACATAGAGTAACTATTAACGGTATTGAATTTCATGCCTTGAAATGAAGGGCATTAACAATAAGGCGTAAAGGTGGAAGAATTGGTTGGCATAACGATTCTTGGAATTGACTCCTTCGGTCACTTCTGGTCATTACTTGAAGATAACCGATACGGACACAATGTGACTGACGTTTTCAAGAGTGGTTGAGGTGTATGGTAGTAATTGAATTATTTGTTAATATGAGGCCCTACAACTTGGAGTGAAGAAGTGAAGGAAAGGGTTGGTTAATTTATAAATGAATGATATGAATGATTGATCTAAGCGTCTGTCCTTCGTTCATTTCATTAGTAGATTCTCAGTATAGACTACACTCTATGGGTAACTCACTGTGGAACCATACAATCATAAACCACCATAAACTGGCCATAACGAGCATAAAATCTCTATCTATGTTCTTAAGCACCCTTCTCCTTCATATCCGACCGCTTTCTCTGAGCAATATCCGTGATTTTCACTTCTTCACCATTTCCACTTCTTTCACCATTACTTTCACCATTCCACTTCTTTCACCATTACTTTCACCATTTCATTTCCGCTTCTTTCACCATTCCACTTCTTTCACCATTGCTTTCACCTTTCCACTTCTTTCCCCATTATTTTCACCATTTCCTCTTCTTTCACCATTACTTTCACCATTTCTACACGGGTTCAATATGCATGTATTGTGACATTGTCATGGTACGGAGAGCCGCTTCATTCTATATGCGCCGTAATGTGTTGGTCTGCTCTCAGCAGACGACTTGCAAAATACATTGGAGCAGCCATCGCTACTTTAGGATTAGGAGGTGCAGCTATAGGAATAGCTTTAGTTTTTGTAGCGATGTGGGCGGTAATGGGAGGAGTTCTTCCACTAGAGTCATGGACTCTGTAGTCCAGTTACCTTCTGTCAAATCGTCAAATCGTCCCTTTCACCACCGCAACCTCCAAAAACTTACAAGTCCTTGTCTCTGGGAACGTAATCTTCTCCACTCAAGATTCTCTCCTTTCTGAATCTTCTGCTGAAGCTCAACTGACCCTCAGTGCTGTAGGCGTAGGTGGCCAAACCAAATGGCACCAAGCCCATGAAAACCACGTTAAAAAGCGCGGATCTGGTCTTGAATCTGAAGTAGTGGCCCAACTTCTCCTTGGCGGTGTTGAAACGCTGGAACTCGGCGTCTGGTCTTAAAGTAGCAGCCATGGTTGATGTTGATGAAGTTTTGAAATGGTGATTTTTTATTGGGTGCGCAAGAGGTGAGGGAGGGCTGCGGAGACAACGGGGGTAAAGGGGGGATATTCTATGGAATTGGAACGTGGAATGGGTTCAATGGAGGCGTTGTATGGGGTCTGGGTCTTTTCCGGGCCAGAAACGGCGCCAGGAAGGCAATACGGTTAATAAGGGTGATTTCACGTGATCTATATCACGTGACGTAACACACGTGATCAATAATTTCTATTTTTCACGTGAAGTATTGCACGTGATTAATAACCGCTTGTATTCTTCACGTGACAGTGTTTGTTTATCTACACCATGACTTCCATCGACTACAGAGTCACCCTGCTCCTAACGGAACATCTAGGGTTCCCGCCGTTGGCCCTCATCGATGATGTAATCAACGCCGTCAACGAATTGCTCTACAAATGCACCCAGGCCATGGAAACGTACCTTCTAGAAGTGAGACAGAAGAAGCTCGACCAGAACCCCAAAGGAGGTGTAATTACCAAAGAAGAGATCCAAATTGGCACCGGAAAGCTCGAGACGCTTCTTGAGAGCCAAGTGGACAACAATTTCGACAAATTCGAGCTCTACTCGCTCAGAAACATCTTCACCATTCCTCAAGAATTGGTAGAAGAAGGATGGATCAAGCTCAAACACCACGAACACATCGACTTTAACGACAAAACCGTCAAGTCCGAGGTCGACGACAAGATTGCCAAGGTTGTCCGCAACATCAAGTTGGAATTGCACTTGCGCAAGGTGTTGAAGTTGCAGATCACCAAGGCCAAGAAGATCATCAAGACATTGCGGCTTTTCCAGACCAATTTGCGTTTTCTCAGCAAATCCGACGATGGAGGAAACCAGTTGTCGCCCGAGGCCCGTGAGGCGTTGAAATCGCTATCCCCTATCGACGAAACCCTCTACTTTCTCCTTAGTGAAGTGGAGGAGTTAACAGCTCAAACGAGGACCCTCTACCGCAAATTGGGCGGCAGAGACGACACAATCAAGGGCTTCGTACCGGATATCAGAGACAAGTACATCTACGGTCGTGTGGGAGGCATTGTGCAGCGATTAAACGGGAGCTTGGACTCTAGCGAGCACATTGCAGAACCCAAGCAATCGGAACTCGACTCCACTTTCCGTATCGACCCCAATGCTTCGCTGGATTCAAAGCTCTTGGGCGATTTGTCGAGTATCTCGGACTTGGAGATAATACGTGACATTGGAGCTGCGATGAGTAATGATGTCGAGAACGATGGAGAGGAGTCAATGCAAGTGATTGAGGTGGAGGTGGAGGAGACTGTCAAGGAGGTCGCTTCGGAGGTTCCAGACCAAGAAATGGATTAAATCCAAGAGAGAAATTGAATAAATGCCCAGTGAGAGAGTCGTCAGCTATTACTACCCTTCCATTCTATTACTACACCCCAATCCATTCTATTCTACTCATTCTACACGATGAGACTGTCCAGGGGGTCGTTTCGGAGTGCCAGACCAAGAAATGGATTAAATCCAAGAAAGATAGAAACTGAAGGAAATTGATGGTAGCAATCGCATCATATCACATTTCATCACTTCAACGATTTAGATCAACAGATTTGATGAATCCCATACTTCACGATGTCAAGGACGTCGTTTCCGAGGAGAAGTGGAGATCCACAAAAGAAACAGAATAATGGAGTGATTCTACTGGATGGATAGGATCCATTACTGCACTATGCCTACTATTCTACCCAATTTGCAGAACAGATTCGATAGTGTCAGAACCTGTCAAAGTGGACCGGAATAATTATCTGCAAAGAAACATCCGGACCTTCACTGCCGTTCTCCTTGTGTCCGTACCGAACTGGAACAGAAATGGACAAAGGGAGCTGATAGTCCGAATTCCACTCAGTGCGTTTCAAATCGACCCATTTCTAGAACCGTCTAATCAAAGCTCCCAAGACACACATTCACACCCGATTGAGAAAATGGACACCTCCATTTTGTCATGTGTCAAACATGCTCCAACTTGTGTTTTCCCGAGAAAACGGCTGTACCCACTTGACTCACCTGATTCTCGCTTTTTCAAACACCGAGCCCGTCTCGGCCCAAAGGAAAGTATACAATAGCATTGCAGGAAACCTTTGTGGTAACCCTTCCACACAACCTGTGTACAAACCTTTCCATTACCTGTACTATTCCATCTCTATGTATTATTATTATATGCCTATTCTTCTGTACCTTATCTACAGTGCGAAAACGGAATTGGACGAATACGGAAGCTTCGAAAATTCACCTTTTCTCACCTTTATTCTTCTCTTTATCTCAACAATACACCCCCATCTCCAGGACATTTCTTCAGCATGGGCTTCAGCTACTTATACCTGATGATGGGTGGACCCTCCCTTATCGAAACATCCAGTTTGGCCTCCAGCAGGCTCCAGATTAGTGGAGTTATGGGCTCTACATCGTACGTTGAAAACAGCACCAACACCAGTTGCTAGACGCCAACCAGTGGCCTATTCCTCTAGAAATCTACTAACACCCAGACTCGCGTGCTGGATCGTGTTGCTAATGCCGCAACTCATCGAACAGTGGCGCTTGCAGTCGGCAGAAGGCATTGCCATCGGATTCATCGCCATCTGGTTCATGGGCGATGTGTTCAACTTGATAGGAGCCGTTTGGGCGGGATTGTTGCCGGAAGTGATCTTCTTGGCCGTGTGGTTCTGCATCGCCGACTTCTTGATGATCTTCTCCTACGTGTACTACACGCACATCCACAAGAAGCACCGGGCCAAGAGCAGAAGAAGCTCCCACCACAGCAACAGCGACAGGCAGCCGTTGTTGAGAAGACGCTCGTCCACGTTGACCGACATCGCATTGGAGCCCCAGGACCACGGCATCTTGTACAAGTACGTGTTGCCCATTGTGTTCGTGGTGGCCGCCGGGTTCATGGGCTTCTTGTTGTCGGGCTCCAAAGACGCCTCCACTCCCGAACCCCCAGCCGACGACATCAAGCTCGGACCCCAGTTGATGGGCTACTTCTCTGCCCTCTTGTATTTGGGCGCCAGAATCCCCCAGATCATCCAAAACCACCAAAGAAAGTCGGTCCATGGCCTCAGCTTGTTGTTCTTCTTGTTCTCCACCTTGGGAAATTTGACCTACGCCGGCCAGATCTTGTTCTACAGAAGCGACGCCAACTACATTAAGCTCAATTTGAGCTGGTTGTTGGGCTCCTTGGGTACCATTTTCGAGGACAGTTTCATTTTCTTGCAATTCTACATGTATAGGGACAGTGAAGAACAGCACGCTGCTCTCGAATAGGCGGCAGACATTCAATTCTTTGTACCAGTACAAGCCGTGGGCCCCTGTGGCCAACAATAATATACAATAACAAATGAATAATTGTAGAACAGAGAAAAGGAAGGGTATAAAGTGGTATGTGTATGACAGAATCTTATACAACTAGAAATCATAGGAACTGGAGTCTATGACAAATAGAATTTATGGAGAACAAGAGTTTACAAGTCGATATTATTACACCGAATTGGAGTCTATGACAACTAGTAGAGAACTGAGTTTAGGAGTCGAAGCTTATTGCACTGAATTGGAGTCTAGACACAGCTATAATTCTTAATAAACAAGTCAATGACATCTAGAATTCATAGTAAACAATTCAATGAAATCTAGAATTATATTGTTGGAAGTCAATGACAGCTATAATTTATAGTGAGCAAGGCTGGAATAAATGGATTCTATGACATGCTGAATAATTCAACTAGAATCGATGAAGTCTACAATAATTTACAGTGATCTGGAGTCTATGACATAGCTAGAATAATTCAACTAGAATCGATGAAGTCTACAAATATTTGCAATGATCTGGTATCTATGACACAGCTGGATAATTATAATCGAGTGGAGTCTACAAGTCTAAGCATTTTAACATTATCCTGGAGCCTATGACAAAGCTTCGAATAATTCAACTACAATCTGTGAAACTTACAATAATTTATAGTGATTTGGAGTCTATTACACAGCAGGAATAGTAATGGCGAACTGGAGTCTACAAAAATGATTGAAATATTAATTGGAATCTAGAGCTCATAGTATTCTTATAATGACTATATTCTCGGTTCAGAAAATTGAATAACATTCTTATAGTGACTGCATTCTGGGGTCAGAATATTGAAGTCCATTCTTATAGTGACTGCTTTTATTCTCGGTTCAGAATAAACAACAATTATAGCCTGGAGTCTGATGATTTTGTCTGATCCAAGAATATGGACGTTGGTGCATCGTTATGAGGACTTTCGATATTTAAAGCCCACGATTGCCCACAGGGCTCAATTGAAGCGAGAGTAAAAATAAACAACAATATAAACAAACAAGTCTTTGGAAAACTTCACTAATTGACGGAGTACATGGATTGGATCCAAAGTCCGAATTTTCACTTACTGTATCATTTGCTATATTTAGGCACTTGGACGAGTTAATCATGTAATACATTATTCGAATCAAAAGAGCCGTGTAATTAATAATCTGACTTTAAACACCCGAGAAATTAACAGTCCGAGTTTAAGGAATTGAGCATTTCATAAGCCGGGCTATCCTAAGAAGTGAACATTCCAAGAAGCGGAGTCCAGTAGAACGCGTTCTTCATATTGTAATGGTCCGAATGGGGAAGCTTAATGAGCCGAGTCTTGTTCACTAGTGCCGCAATGCTATTGTAAGTTTTGACTCCTCCCATTCCTTCCACGCCTAGATACAATTGGTTCTGGAAAAGCCATGAAATTTCTTGAAATTATCTGAAACATTGTACAAGCCCTGAACACGTCGAAGACACGTTGAAGTAGAATGAATCGGGTCAAAGAGTAAACAGAGATAGGGTATTCATTTGACATCGTGAAGTCCGATTTCATCAATTGCTCAAGACTAGTATATATTGATAATTCTTGTACTGTGAAAAGTAATTCCTGGATTCTTCTAAAATATCTCCTTTGAGTAACTCTGTAGACATTTTGCAGCAAGTTAATCTGAATGGGGCTGATTTCCTCGAAGTGGAATCGCTATAGTAGTTTTTCAAATATTGGAAAATTGTCGTTAGTGATTTAATCATATTTGACTACCTTTAATCATATTTGACACATTAATTAAATAGTGACGTCAATTGGAGATTTTAAAGATCGATTAAAAGTGAAGTCAATTGGAGATTTGACACATTAAATAAAAAGTGACGTCAATTGGAGATTTGAAAGATCAATTACTTGGATGACAATTCAAAGGATTGGATTTTATCAATCAATTCTCCTTCAATTATTTACAATGATTTATCGCTTGATCTACACTTTCTTGACTTTCACTGATACATTCAGTATATACACATCCGCCATTTGGGACACCCCCAAATGGCTAAGTATGGCGTTTTCGCCTTCCCGAACCTTCCAACCGTCCGTCCATAATAGTAAAAAAGAAGTAATACCCCAAAATTAAACTGAAGAAATAAACCAAAGAGGTATAATGTACAACAAATGAATAGAACTAAAATGCTCAACTTCACAAGAACTTTTCAAAGTGTTCGTCGTTCAACCATCCCACCTTCTCAAACGCAGCAAAGAGTCTGGATGCCTTGTTGACATCGATTCTGCAGGCCTTCTGCGCGTCGGTACGACGGAAATGCTTGCCCGAACGCACTCTCTGGAGCTTCTCGTGGAAGAGCCGTCTCTTGGAGTCGAGGTACACGTTGACTGGGAGCCTCAAGATGGAGGCAAGCACCACCTCGGCAGGATGCAATTTTTCGAGGTTGGGGTCGGTGGACAAGTCCATGGGCTGGCCCTTCCACTCGATCTTCAAGCACTTGGTGTTGTTGGCAGGCAACGTGGCGCTGGCGTCGGGCGAGTAGTCGGGAATGGACTCGTCCATGAGCATCTGCTGCTGCAAGGCCACGGCGGAGTTGGTGGCCGGCGACTCTCTTCTGACCTTCTTCTTCTTGGGAGGAGGAGTCGAGGGGATCTCCTCGAACTCCGAGTCCAAGTCCTTGGACCGCACCACACGGCGGGTGCGGACGCGTTCCTGGTCCGACGAGTCCTGGTCCGAGGTCTCTTGCACGAGGCGGCGCTTGAAGCGCCGGGGCACCGTGTATCTGTCGGAGTCCGCCAGACTGGCGTTCTGGTACTGGCTGATGAAGTGGAGGTGCGACGCCTTGTAGTTGGCGCCGAGGTGGTTCCAGGGCCGGATGGTCAACTTGTAGTCCTTGTAGTTCTCGATGGTGAAGGGCGACCTGGTCTCGAGGTACGACTTGTCGTCAAGCGCCAACGGAGGGTGCGACACGGTGGGCACCGTGCGCTGGTAGGGCGAGAGTGGTGGCGACAAAATGTTAGACGCCGTGGAGGCAGCCAAACCCTTGGTGGGTTGGGGTGGTCTTTTGGTGTAGGCGTGGCCTCTGCTCATGCTGGTGCCTAGTTCCTTGTCTTCGACCTGGTTGGGCGTGAGACATCCAGAGATGTCTCGGGTGCTTCTGGAGAGCGGCTGGTAAAGTAAGGACATTCTAAGGGGGTTTATGAGGTGTAGGGGCGATCTAAGCGCTGGAGAAGCCGGGATTTGGCAGGGTAGTATGCGTTGGGGGGCCGGCGATGGAGTCAATGGAGGGGCACACGAAAGGCCAGGCAGAAAGGGGGGAGATTTGGCGTAATTGGAGGTCAATGGTGGCAATTGACACAGTAAGGGCAGGTAGGAAAAAAGTGAAGAAGATTTGTTTCAGTCATCTTATCTGCAACTTGATATATATATGCTGAGATGGGGTTTGTTTTTTTTATTTATTTTTCTGTGGGCCGTTGCTTTTTTATTTCTTTTTGGCTTTCTTTTTTTGCAGCTGCAAAAGAAATGGGGAACAAATCACAAGGCGGGAGGGTCAGCAGGGTGTGTGGAATGGACTGGAGGAGTGGGTTTTTGGCCAAAAGGGACCTGGCGCTTAGTCCAGGACGTAGGAGCCTGATGTCACCTTTCGGTGGCAGCAATTGGCGCCAAAAATGGCCAATTGGAAGACCCGCCAAATGTCGTGGCCTGCAGGTAGCCGGCCTCCCTGCAGGTCCCTGCACGCTGCAGTGCAAGGTATGATATATACGCACCTCGCACAGCACATTGGGGAACGCATTTCTTTTTGCCCATGATGAAATTGGCATCCACGCCAATGCCATGCCTCGCCGTAACTGCCCAAACCGGAAGTGCCTCGTCCTGAGACAAAGGCGGAGATGACACTTTGGAGAATCGGCACTACCCCCTCGGTTTTCGCCAGCTTTTGGGGTACCGTCGTTTCGGCCTGAGCCCGGATTGCAGGTGATCCGGCTGCCTGTTTGGGGTCAATGCAAGACGAGAGCCCAATACGCAAGGCAAATCGAGTCAATGGGCTAAATCGAGTCAATGGGCTAAATCGAGTCAACCGTGCCATGGCATGGCGTTGCATTCGCGTGGTTGTGTGGTGCTGAATGGGGATCGTATTGTCGACTTGTTTCTGTTATGATTTCATGCTTCTATTTAGAGAAGAGTGCTATGTGGAAGGTGTCATACTGGCGTTGTTTCGGTGGTTTCGGTGGTTTCGGTGGTTTCGGTCGGTCGGTGTGTTGCTTGGCTGACGCAGATTTCCGACTGCTTGCCACCGGTGACGCTGCCCCCGGTCAGCGATGATGCATGCACCGGACCTGGGCCGGTTGTGGGGCATGCTGATCTCATGACTACGTCATCCCCACGTCGTCACGCGATACCTGGATCTGAGATTGGAGATGCACCATGCATGTGGTTGCGGGCCCTGGCCCGCCAGACGTTCCATCATCCGGGGCAGGCGCCGGTGCAGGCCCGAGTGCCATGCAAGTGTCAACACAGCCATTGGTGCCATTGATGCTATTGCTGAAGATTGTGTGTTGTAGCTGACGTGTTGACGTGTTGATTGTTGACGCGCTGATTGTTTCAGCTGTGTAGCGGTGCTGCTTCTTCTGTTGATTTATGCTGCATCTCCACCTTCCTCGGTGCGACGTGCGTCCGAGGTGCGTTTCGGGGGTCCGATAAAAGAAACGGCGTGCTCGCTGCGTCGCATAATCGCCAGGTGCAGAAACGGAACAAAGATACTGCAGCAAGTGAAGCATGGGGAACACCAGCGATTCCGGACCAATGGACCCGTAAACGGCGTAATCGGACCTCCGTTTGCGTGCACGTGATGCCAGGGCCCCCCTACATGCCCCAGTGTCCCTTTTCCCCTTTTTCCAGGCGCCAATTGGCGCCAATTGGCCCCACTGTCTCTACGACCCCCGAACCCCCACACTCGCTCTGACCTTTGGCACTTCCCTAATTGGCGCGATACCACCCAGGCGCGCAGCTGCAGCACATATCCGGAGACGCAGGTGTCGGATTTTCTTTTTGACGAGCCATTGTCACCAATTGGGCAGCAGGAAGTTCTCCACCACTGCCCCCACCGCGACCGTGTTGCCGTCACCTCGCATTGCCATTGGCTACCCAGTCCGACCTACGTCCACCACCCCTCTCTGTTGTCCAGAAACTCCGCTGATCTGCACGTTGGTGCGACATCAGCTGCTACTTTAGCCGTGCTCCTGTAGATGGAAAATACCCGGAGTGCATGATGCAGCTGCAGTGCGTAATTGCTGTAATTAGTGCGTCAACCGTCGGTAGGTGCGTATGCAGGGTGGGTAATTTCGAGGCAGGCGGTGCTATGAAGAGAAGAGATGATGCCATGTGAAATATGAGAGATGACAGAAGGTTAATGATGATGATGTTGGATGTACAATTGACAGAATTGGGTTGTAGTGGTAGTTGAAAGTAATTGATAGTAATTGAGGGTAATTGATGGTAATTGATAGTAATTGATAGTTAATTGAGAGTATTTGGATTGGGGAGAGTCAATTGACACAATGAGATAGAGTCATTAATTAATGAACAAATACTATATTAATTAATGAACAAATACTATATTAATTAATGAACAAATACTAGATTCATTAATTAAACAAATACCAGATTCATTAACTCCTTCATTTCTTTCCATTTGCTATTTCCAGATCATTGCTAATTCACCTCTACCTTCTCTGCCTTTGTACAACTGCACTAGCCTCCTTTCTCTCTTCTTCTGCTGCATCATTTATTGCCCAAAGCCTCGACTCCACTTCAACAATTCTGCACAAGGTTCCACTCCATAAGAATCCCATGAAGTATTCACAAACACAAGCAGCAAGCCATATGAAATATTACAAAAATCATACTCCATGGTGTATCTCTATATCGTAGTCCATAGTGTATCTCTACACCATACAAGTAGCTTACTAAACGACAATTGTCTATTGCTCTCTATCTCTCTCTCTATATATATATCTCTCTATCTCTATATATATCTCTCTCTATCTCTATCTCTCTATCTCTCTATCTCTATATATATCTCTCTCTATCTCTATCTCTTTATCTCTCTATCTCTCTATATCTCTCTCTCTATCTCTCTATATCTCTCTCTCTATCTCTCTCTTCTTGTTTCTCTTTTTCTCACGGTTGTGTCCCATGACGTGTACGGGGCTGTTGCTGGGAGTTTTAGGTTTACCTGAGATCTGGATGGGGCATTTACGAGTTATGGGCCCCTCAGGATGTCTTTGGCTCATACCGAAACCGGAAATTCCACTTGGCACAAGCCATACAAGACTGTGAAACGGTAGAAGAAGGAGGGTGAAGCTTTGTCTTGACTTTGACTTTAGCTTTGTTTCAGCTTTTAATTGTCGTCGGCTTTGGCTTTGGCCTTGTCTTTGTCTTTGTCTTTTCCTTGTATTTGGTCTCTGGAATTGCAGAAATTACAGAGGGCATACTGGCGAAGCTTGGTGCCCCTTAAGAAAATATTAGATGAGATGAAACTGACTAAACTCTGTTTGGAACCCTTTTGGGTTTAGTGGATGTAGTAATTGTATCCGGACCGGAGTTGGGGAGGAATACGGGAGTGAAAAGTTGAGAAATGAAATCGACTACAGAATATACTGGTAAAGAACTGTGGAAGTGACTATACTGGTAATTACAGTGGAAGTGACTATAATGGTAATTACAGTGGAAGCGACTATACTGGAAATCGACTTTACTGTGGAATCAACTGGATCCTCCTGGAACTACCTGGAAATTGACTTGATGTGTACTCCCACGAAAATAGTGCCACGAAAAATGTGGAAGTATCCGGAAAATAGTGGAAACACCATGAAAATAAAGGAAATGCCCTGAAAATAGTGGTTATTCCATAGTAATAGTTACCTTGACCATTGCATCTCCTGGTGACTGACTGGCTCGAATGGCCCTATATCAGAAATACCTTATTCTCTACCCATTCAACTGTTCCCGGTCTCCTAACTCCATTATCTGGAATACCTTATTTCCCGGTAATTAAGCCTTATTTCTCCTGGTCATTTCGCCGTATATCTCGTAGCCTATTTCGCCTAATTTTCTTGCCTATGGTTAGATTTATTTCTCGCAATTGGTTAGTCTATTTTCTCGGAACTCCATGTCTTTGCACTGGTCTCATAACTCAGCCAATACTTTCACATTCGACTTCAGAACCTTAACAGTGGTCCGAAAAGGGCTGCGCTGTGTACATGAGCATGTTTTCTTTGTTTTGAATGTGCAGCTGTTTAGGTGGAAATGAGATTGTGGGTTCTCTTTCGAATATAATTCACCATTAAGTTGGTAGATTTCTAAGGCAAACCTAATCTTGCTCGTTCCTTATTTTGCATCTTAACTAATTTTCTGATTCCAACATTCGAATTTCACCTGTCTTATTGTCTCCACTCGAGCCCCTGTTTCGGAATCTTCGAATCCAACACGGTAATTAGAATATTCCGGCTTGTGTAATTCATTTGTGCCTGATGTGAATTATTCGAGAAGAGAGTGAATATGATGGAAAGTGTGTTAGAGAAATGTGTATTTACATCTTTCTGCAGTGATAATTCTACTGGTAGCAATAGAATTTACGGAGCTGTCACTGACACAGCTTTTACTTGAGAATTACTCGGTCCACTGTGTAATTTCTTGCTGATCTTACAATAGGTGAGGTAGTCATATGCTTTTGATGAAATCCGAGAAATGAAAGTGTAGGCAATGGTACAAGAATTATCTAGTTTTAATCCATCTTAATTGATCCATTATTCCAGATCAATTCGTTATGGTACTTCTAGTGTGAAATTTAATAATATACTTGACGTGAATAGTTGTCAAATGAAATTGACAGTCTCATTGACATTTTCACTCTGTCTAACCCAGTCTTACCTTTCACCGTAATTGAATCTATACTTTTCACCGTAATTGAATCTATACTTTTCACCGTAACTAATCTATACCTTTCACCGTAACTAATCTATACTTTTCACCGTAACTAATCTATACCTTTCACCGTAACTAATCTATACCTTTCACCTTAATTTAATCTACCTTCCACTCTATTCACCTCGCTCAACAAGTAGTCCACAATAATTGTGAAAACATTCCAGAAATTACCAAATTCCCTCACACCATTGATCTTCGTCTCTTTCACTAATTCATCCACTCTCCGGCCATTTCCGTCCCCATTTCCAGTTCTTCCTGCAACTACAGCTGCATCCTATGCTATCTGTGGTCGTGCGCGCACCGTTTTTACTTCATCGCTACATCTCATCTTGATCTTGATTTATTCTATAAACCCACACTTCTTTACAGGCGCGAGCCTTTTTGCGTTTCCAAAGAGCTACAATTGATCAAAACGTCCATAATTCGTGTCAGATCACTTTTCCTTTTCAATCCACTTCTCTAAGCCTACTTTATTTCCACTTATCGACACATCTCATCAAATCACCAATTCATACATATACCCCCAAATCATGGTTAACTTTGTTGGAAAGCTCTGTCTTGCGCCCATGGTCAGGTCCGGCGAGATCGCCACGCGTCTTTTGGCATTGAAATATGGAGCCGACTTGGTGTGGACGCCAGAATACGTCGACAAGAAGATCATCCAGACCAAGAGAACCGTCAACTCCACCATAGACACAATCGACTATGTGGTGGACCTGAACACTCCGCCCAAGCCGGGAAAACCCAACCAGAAGGTCATTTTCAGAACCCATCCACCCACAGAGTCAGGAAAACTCATTTTCCAGCTAGGAACTGCAGACCCAGACTTGGCAGTTCAAGCTGCTTCCAAGGTCATCCAGGATGTGGATGGTATCGATCTCAATTGTGGCTGTCCCAAGCCATTCTCCACTCATTCTGGCATGGGTGCAGCGTTGCTTTCAACGCCAGATCTTCTCTGTTCCATTTTGAAAGCCTTGGTTGAAAAGGTCGGAGTTCCCAACAAGAAAACCATCAGTTGCAAGATCAGATTATTGGAGGACTACGAGAAAACGTTGGAGCTTGTGCTGAAGATCTGCGATACCGGAATTGCCAACTTGACCATCCACTGCCGTACTCGTCAAATGAGAAACAGACAGGACCCCATCTGGAAGTTTTTGCGCAAATTGATTCCTTACATTCAAAGCAGAGGCATCAGTGTCATAATCAACGGAAATTTGCAATCCAGGTTGGATTTCGAGAATTTGCAGAGAATTTTCAATGACCAAGTGGGAGGAATGATTGCAGAATGTGCAGAGGCCAACGGTTCGGTATTTGGCAAGCCCACAGACAGCAAGGATCTGAGTGAAACTCGACTTCCATTGATTGCAAAGGATGTAATTTGGCAATATTACACCATTGCCAAAACCTATAATTACGACGCATTACCCAATACGAAGTTCATGGTGTTGAACAAAACTCCTGGTAAGTCGAACTATTACAAAAGATTCTCTCAGCTGAGAACATACGAAGATTTCGATAAAGTTATGGAAGATATGAAAGAGGACACCTCTGACGTGCTCATGAACAAGATATATACCAAGGATCTCCAGAAACAAAAGCTGTTGACTGCAGATGAATATTACGAGTTCATGAACAAGCGGTGTGAATTGATGAAGGAGATGGTAAAGGAACAGGAAGAGCAGGAAGTTCCAGAATCGAACAAGAGAATAGAAGAACCTGTTTTCAATGAAAAGGTCAAGGTTCAGAAGACAGAAGTTAGCATATAATAGAAAATCGAGAGATTCCCTTCATCTTCAACTGGTATAGGATATTTATTACAAAGAAGTAGAATTATATTAGGATGGAAGTAGAATAAAATTATTTAAGTAGAATTATAGGAAGGATGTAGAATTAAATTATTAAAGTACAATTATAGGAAGGGTGTAGAATTAAATTATTAAAGAAGTAGACTTACGTTAATAAAGTAGTAGACTTACATCAATAAAGTAGTAGACTTACATTAATAAAGAAGTAGAACATTGATGAAATAGAATTACTATTTCAGCATACCTTAAGTTTTAAATCATGGAAGATTTCTAATTGGGAAAAGTTTCATTTGAACAATCTACGATGCAATAATTAAGCAGAATGAATTGAAATACAAATACTTCACTTCTTTCCATTTGCATCCTAATTACTGCACTCTTGGTCTAATATCATGAATTCTCATATTTATTCAAACCTCATAATACGTGTGTATAATTCAAAGAATAATAAAACATTTGAATGTACAGCGTATCATTAACAACATGATGTACAATCATTATGAATAGCAACGTTATCAGGCCCACCATTAGAGTAGTCCACCATTATAGTAGTCCCAATATTATAGTAGTCCACCATTAAGACCACCATTATTACCATATCGTGTGAGCCTTCCTCTCCGAGTCGGAGTTCCTACAACTATCCAGCATGCATGTCTTTCTCTACACACTAGATAGCTGCCACGGACTCCTCCCTCTATAAGTGTCTATGTACAAGTGAGGATTCACGTTCGACAATGGCAGCTGGGACCTAGAACTCTCTGGTCCGACACAAGCGACATGACTCACTTCAACATGCGCTTCAATCCACACCAGGCTCCGGCAGCTCCGGTCATCAACGCGGTGGAGTATAACATGGGTCTGACACCGGCGCTTCGTCTGAAAAGAGCACCGGCAAGGGCAGCAGCACCAAGAGAGTTGAAGTCGTCGTGCACGCCTCTGGCATAGTCCAAGGAGGAGTCGAAAATGTTATACGTCAATGCCAACACACCGGCCGAGTTACCCAAGAAGGGGCCTCTCTTGGTGATGTGATTTAAAATGGTGTTCAACTGCAATCTGGGAGGAGCGTTCTTGGGCAAGTTCTTGACTCCCTCCTGGAACCCGTAGGCGCCTCCGAGACCCAAGCCCATCAAGTACACGGCACCGGTTCCGTAACACAAGTCGTCGGACCAACTTCTGGAGGGAATCAATCCCTTGGAGCCCTCGATGTCGTTCAACTGCTCGTCTTGCAAGTCCAAGTATTCCACTCCCTTCTCCAATCCGGCCAAAGGATGCAATCTGGAGGCATCGAAGATGCCGGGGCTATTGATAATGCTGGACACATCGGACACCTGGGCTGGGTCAAAGCCCAAGGTCTGCTTGAGGTCTTCTTCCTTGGAAACGGGTTTGTTGCCACCAAACAACCACGACATAGTTTGTTCTGGTTTTTTTTGTGAAAAATCGGTTCAGAACGGTTTACTGGAAGTCAACACGTTGTATGGAGTAATGGTAGTTGAAACCGAGGGGTGGGGCTGCAGAAAGATGGAGCAGTGATAGTTGGAGTTAAATATTTTGAATAAAATTTTTACTTGGTGAGCATGCTAAGCTGTAAACCGGTTTTGCAGGTTGTGGCGGCTGCAATTAGTATGACAGAAATCGGGGACGATAGGTGGGTTGGAGGGGGCATATTGGGGGTAATGGATTACTGGAAGTGATGGAGTGGGTAATTTGCAAATATTCCGATTGAAATCAGGGCAATTTTTGAAGTTTTGAAAGAGTAAGGTGAAAGAGTATGGTGAAAGAGTAAGTGAAAAGGTTATACTAATTAATTACCACATCAATCATGGTATGGGTTTCACATTGAAAGAACTACGAAGAATGGTCTAATAAAAATGATTATTATTGGATAAGCATACTAATACTTTTTCTCTTTCTTATCTTGCCTATTTCTGTACATTTTACATGTGTGTTCGACTTGATAAAACTTTCTTCGCTCTGGATTTGCCTAATTCGAAGCTAAAGGGACACTTTTAAAAGGAATCGATAGCATCTGATATTCTTAACTGTTATTATAGCTTTAAAGTTGTAGAAGAATGGCATACTGGCCAAAGAGGCCCTTCTATATTGTCACGTGACCATTACCTTATGCTAGTAGCAGAATACCTTTGTCACTATAAGAAGACCCTTTTCCCCTCCTCCAATACCCATCATGTCCATCCACCTACTTAGGGTCGTTGACCACCGATTCGACGTTTCACTTGATATTGATTTCGACCGAAATGCCATAGATTTATCGGATATTTCATGCGATCTCACCAACTCCACTCCAACAATTACGGCAGAACCATATTCGCCCAGCAACGACAAGCAGTTCACTTATCAATACTATTCGGATAGTATTTCGGCGACTCCGGAATATTTACAGAAACTGGTATCTCGAAGTGCCTCGCATAATAAAGACAATCGAACATACCATGATATTGACATCGGAGAGGCCTGTTTGCCTCGATATCGTCCAGCAAGCAAACGACAACTCATTTCGTTTCAGTTGTTCACCGATGCATATCTCCGGGCCAATTCCCTAGTCATTTCTCCTGCAAAACGGCCCACTAGACCAACTGTTCCGGTTGCGAAAACCAATACCAACATGGCCAGATATTTTCACCGGCTCTACATATACGAGAAGTACGTGAAGGAGGAGCTCAAGAGGAACGCGGTGAATCGTAACAACAGTTCCCTTTTCCGGGTCTTTAGTAGAAAGGTGAATACTTGCTCCAAAACGACGTTTAATCCGGGACAGGCCATATCTCGAAATTCATCTTCAGCTGCCAGCTTCGTCCAACAGGAGAATTCCATATCTTCGTTAGTAGATAGATTGGAAGATCTTGCCGTTTAGAATTAGTGAACGATAAGTGATAATTAATTATTATATTAATAAATACTATAAAGTATTCAAAGGCAAGAAAATTAATTAGATAAATTATGAATTATCAATGACAAATTACAGGTGATAGAGAAGCAGAGTAAAATCCGTAAAGTCTAGTTCTGCCTAGAATTTATGCATTAACATCAAACCTCAGTTCCTATCAACTGACTAAAAACTCCATACTAGAATTTAAAATACTAAGACTGATCTAATCCTAAATATTACATCTGAATAACACCACTACTACAACTAGTACTAGTATCTGAAAGATCCCAAATAATACTACCTGAAACACCATAGTATCTGAAAGACCCAAATAATACTACCTGAAACACCATAGTATCTGAAATAACACTACTACTATTAATTTCTGAATAACACTACTACTACTACTACTACTACTACTACTACTACTACTACTACTACTACTACTACTACTACTACTACTACTACTACTACTACTACTACTACTACTACTACTACT